>JAPMOR010026820.1:0-40007 GCA_026543865.1 Argiope aurantia | reverse complement strand
TTGGCACCTCTTGCATTATCAGGCATATGCTGAGTAATAAATTGGCATCTCTTGCATTATCAGAAGATATTTATTGTGAATTCATATCATATTCATAGTCTTCTATTTTCTCTTGGATGAAATGTATAAAAAAACAATATTGCAATTATTGAAGAATTATCAGTCCTTGGTGATCAATTGATTCGTTGGGTTATTAACCAGTTAAATGTTTCGATCTCTTCGGAAAATGCGTTTCTAAATTGTGTCACAAAAATATAGCGATGACGAGTATTACATAGCGATGTATGTGTAATATGAAATTATTTTGTTATGCAATGATTTTTTTTTATTTCAATTGTCACATTTATTTTAACTAACAAACAATTTTTGCATATAAACGAAAAAACGTAAGAAAATTAATTTATTATTTTAATTTGCTGTTAGAGAATGGTATTGAGCAAAGCATAGCACAGTGCATAATACTCTTTTATTTGTTGCTTTGATTTCGACTTGGCCTCAAAATATTTTAAACTTATTGAAATTTATTTTTTAGTTTTCACTAAAATTGTAACTCAAACTGCAAATTGTCACTAGATTATCATTACTCCTGACGAATAAACTCGTCATAAGCGAAATGTTGAACCTTTTCCATAACGAGTATTCTCGTCAGAAATAATTAACTGGTTAAAATTTTAATTATACATTTCGTGTTATTTGGTTTTTCCTTGAGGTCTTCTTGTTCCTCAGGGAAATATTTTTAAACTTTGAATTTCGATAGATATATAACGGGTTCTATTTTAGAACTCCTACAGCGTTCTGTTCGTTATGCTATACATTTCCCCAATTTTCTGTCGGTAACTTTATATATCCAATTATAAATGGAGAAAGAAAACTATAATGTATAAAAAATGGGCGCACTTAAAAACTTATTCACCTTTGCTTGATTCAGAAGTTAAATCTTTTATTGTAAATACAACTAAATCTCAAAAATTTCATTAAAAGCATGCCTTATTTAGAAACACACTCAACATAGAAAAAGTAAGTCGCATCGTTATATTTTTATCATCAACAATGGGGAAGAGGGGAAGTTAGGTTGAAATATATCGTTTTCATTCTTGTAATAATTTTTTTTTCTTCGACAATGAAAAATATTGCTGAAAATGTGGCAAAAGAATTATTGTAATTAGAAAGGTAAATTGTTTTTCAATTTTTAGATGATTTTAAACTTTTTTTTGGTTTAATATTTTTTGGGAATTATGCTGAAAAATTTCAGAATTTCACTTTATTATTAATTAAAATTCTGATTAAAACTTTAAAAGAAAAATATTTCCATTTGCGCATTCCTACTCTTCAACGAATATGTATGACAAGTGAAATAACTCTAGATAAAAAGATCTTGCCCGTTAAGCGCTGACACACAGACAAACGCGGTTTCTATTATTATTATTAAGATAAATGTCCAGAGTTCGTTTTCTTATTTGCTTAAATGCTATTTATTAGCGATCACTTAAGCAACAGAATTTTTTTGTTGTAACTATAGAAAGAAATAAAAAATATTATGATAGGTTTGCTATTTTATTCTTCCTGTTTTATTATATTTTTGTAAAAGAATACTGCATTCATCTACTATAATTATTGACTGAAGTTATATAGACGATGTTGAAGAAACGGGTGGGGGGAAAACAAGTTATCAACTCATTTAGATGCCGGAGAGATGATTTAGCTAAGCCATGTTGCTTTTCTTCACAAGTTAGTACACGTGTTGCAAAGCAACTTTTACATGGGTGAAATCGTTATTTTATTTGTTGAACGAATTATTGAACGGTGTTGTTGAACGGTGAACGAATTATTTTGAAAATTTGCATTGGGAGCGATTATACATTTTATATTAGAAATTTCGCTTGTTGTTTATTGTTGAAACGATTATGATAATTTTACTTATTTCGCCACAGTTTTTTTTAATATCATTATTTTATTTGCTGATGTATATACAGAATACATAATGCAATACTGAAGCAGTGTCCAATATGGCAGTTAATTTCCTATTCCCGATGATTGAAAGCAGTAATAATTCAAATAATGAAATTATTTTAGTAACTGTATATATATTTGTCATGATTTTTTAATTTTATTATTTAAAGCTATTGTGAAGCATTTCCAGAGCTTTCATAATTTGTTGTTGGTCTAGCATCTCTCGGGGTGGGGGGAGACTTCTGAATTTTCAATTAACAATTACGATTTAAAAATATATAGGAATTGTGTGGCCGAGAAAAAGAAACTTTTGAAATTTTAAAACTTTGATTTATTTCACTTCGGGAGGCATAGTTTATAAAGAATAAGTGGTAAGAAATACGTCATTCTACATCGCGATACACGCAAGAGCAGAAGAGCAAAAAAGACCGAAAATTTTCCCTTCGGTGGTTTTACTATGAGATTTTAATAGGGATTTCTTTGACACGTGTAGTCTTAGGAAAAAGAAATGTAGGTATTTTTAAAAGAATGCTGTTAACATTAAGGATTTTTTATCCCTTCACTCGGTGCGTAAGAACCGGCTGAATTCAGCAGTTTTGCAGAGTGCGTGTTGTTTAATTAAATAAAGTGGTAATTGGACAAGTAAATAAGAGGGCATTTTTGAATGAAGTTAATATGGACTAAATTAAGATTAAAAAAAATTAACACCTGTTCTGTTATTAAGGTATATATAATAGTATATCACGTAAGCTTATATCGACTGAGAAATCCGTTTGAATTAAAATTAATTTTAATATTTTCTGATGCTTTGTTGCAGGAATTTTTAATTAAAAACATAGAATTAAGGAGAAAATCGCAAACATATCTTTGAATTATTATATGGTATTTTCTGTTCTAATATTTTATTGAAAAAACCCTCTTTTTGAAAGTGGGACCTTATATTTTTAAAAATTATCTAGATGGTTGAAAGTTTCTGCCGTTCTAATTTAAAATTATGCTGCATTTATAGTAAAATCAAACTTACTAAAAATCTGAATTTTAACATTTTGATAGGCATAAAATGTTTTTAGCATTTTTATAAATTATTCTCATTTATATATTTACTACCTGTCCTATAGGTACGACTACCAGGTTTTGCTGGAGAACGCAACGTTCTGCCTAGTACCTCGGGGTCGTCGCCTGGGCTCGTTCCGCTTCCTGGAGGCACTCCAGGCGGGTTGCGTGCCCGTCCTCCTGAGCAACGGCTGGGAACTGCCCTTCAGCGATGTCCTGCACTGGGACAAGGCCACCGTCTGGGCAGACGAGAGGCTATTATTGCAGGTGAGCACATTTAATTAAAAAGCTTATAATATCTTTTGAAGGAGGAAAAAAATAGGTAACAGTATGATTACATTTAAAAAAGTCTTCCTTTGCATATTGTAATACAGTGCTTCATCGCGTGATAATTAAATAAAAAGTATGGGTACATTTAAAACAATCTTCCCTTGCATACTATTATACATTGCATAATATCTTCGAATGTAGTGCTTCAGCGCATGACAAGTAAGCAAACAGCATGATTACATTTAAAACAGTCTTCCTGTGCGTACTGTAATACATTGTATAATATCTTCCAATACAGTGCTTCATCGCAAGATAACTAGGTAAACAGTATGATTACAATTAAAACAATCTTCCTTCGCATACTGTAATACAATGCATAACATCTTCTAATATATTGCTTCATTGCGTGATTAAAATACTAAATGTGCTGCGCTTCTGTAATATTAGATACCAGTGTACAGGCAATTAATTTTACGATCATTATTAAAGATTTTCTCTGTTTTGCTCTAGGCCGCGGTGGCCTGGTGGTAAGGTCTCGGCTTCCGAACCGGGGGGTTTCAGGTTCGAGACCCGATTCCACCGAAGAACCGTCGTGTAAGGGGGTCTGTTGCACGTTAAATCCGTCCTGACCAAACGTCCTCCCACTGGTGTGGTGTGGTGTGGAGAGAGGGGTGCCAGCTCAGGTGTCGTCCTCGTCATCTGACCGCGGTTCAAAATTACGAGGTCCGTCCCAAAATAGCCCAAGTGTTACTTCAAACGGGGCGTTAATATAACTAAACTAAACCAAACCAAACCAAACCAACCTCTGTTTTGCTCTAATATTCTTCATGAAACAGCAAAACCATTATCTGTATAGTTAGCCTTGAATATAGTTTTAGTAGATTTAAAACTGTATTTAAAAGAATATTTTAAATTTAAAACATTCTTTTTCTTTTTATTATTATTCTTTTTTAATTTAAAATATTCTATATATGTAGTAAGTTTTAAGGAGATATTGGGTTAGTGGTTCCCCTGGACTGAACCCCATTAACTATTAATTAAGATGACAATCGGTATGTTTTTTTTTCTCCCATCAATTCAATTGCACTCATTGTTTTTTATCTTATAATCATGCAATTCAAAATGTTGCAGTACTATATTCTACTATACCTAAGGATAAGTTCATTTGATAATTGATATTTATTATCTAATATATATATTATCTAATACTTTTCTTTATGAAATCTAATCATTGGATATCCTCTTTAGTGCTCGGTAGTTAGTTTTGGGATCAAAGTACTCCTTTTGTTTATTTAACTATTTACAACGAGTATAAAGAGAGCTAGCTATATAGAGGATCATTATTTCTTCTTTGGGATCATCTGCATCGTTTATTTTTCTGAGATTGCTTTCGTCCCTTTCATTGAAAAACAATTGAGTTTAGTGATTGAATGGGTCACGGAATCGGATCATAACCTGTGGTACATTACCTGGATAATTAGGAGCAATACTTTGTTTTGTGTAATGGACTGTTCTTGTGCTGATAAATGTGGCGTACGTTGAATGCTATCTATTTGTGCTTTCTTGTATGGTACTTGTCATTTCCATCTCTATCATAGGAAAGATAAAATATAGGAAAGATAAAGAGGAAACTCTTCACATAAGCAATATTATCTTCCTTCTTTCCCTTTTGTCTTGTCTTTAAGGGTATTGTATTCAATATTTTTTTTTATTATTATGAACATAATTTTTATTTCCTCGTATGCCCTCTCTCGTATACTACTTATACTTATTTTCATTTCCTCGTATACTATTATATTTATTTTTACTTACTTGTATATTTTCTCTCGTATACTCTCTGTATACGTAATGTAGAGAAGTATAGTAATCATCAAAAAATTCGAACTCGAGATTTTGACGAATATTTATGTCTATTCTCACTATGTCTATGTGAGAATCTCACACTTCGAAAAATGCATTTTTAGAAAATGTATGGGACAAAGATAACTGAACTAGTCGGTTAAAATTTGGTATACGGTTTTTACATCAAATTTTGAGTTAAATCTGTTCAGAAGTCCGTTTGTTCGACTACTAGTTTTGCCACAATAATTACAAAACGAATAAAGCTAGAGAGATAAAATTCAACACACGTATTAAATATCTCTAGTGTAGACACATGTCAAATTTTGAGCGATTTCCATTTACAGGTTGACTGTCTGTCGATCTGTACTTTCAGAAATATGTAAACGCGGTATTTCAAAAACGCAGTGACTTAATATAATGAATCTAGTATGAGATTTTGTGACTATAAGTGCAGTTGTTTGTCAAATTTATTTCAATCAGTGTGTGTGTGAGGGGGGGGAGACTTGTCTAAATTACAAAATTTGATTTTTAGATGCTATTAACGCATGCTAGGGATTAATTGTCAAATAAAGCGCCAAGGATTTCACGACTGATTCTGTAAAAATACTAAATTCACGCCAAAAGTTCATATTTCATAACTATTGCACACCAATGCCATGTCAGGCGTTCTCTGGCTTGACAAGTTTATTAGAGAGTGTGCGGGAAAGTTTTAGAGAGACCACTCCCGTTGGTTAATTTTGTTTTAAATTCATTTCTTCAATTAACTTCCTTGCCTCTGGCAACATAAAAATTGTAGCTCAATTATTGCGTATAATATGACGTGATTCACTTGAATAAAACTTCCTATCCATTTCCATTCGTACCCTTTTTTCTTCAAACTACTATCTTTTTCGCCAACCATTAACAATTTTATTTTCAAACATTTCTGTATTTCTGTGAGCGTAATTTTCTGTAATCCTGCATAAATTTTCCTTATCTCATTTAACCTTCTTGCCTCGAACAACATAAGCTGTCTCAATTATTGCAAAACGTTTGCTTTGATTCTCCGGAGTATTATTTTTCATTTCCTTTCTCGTCTTTTTCTTTTCTATAATCTCTGATATTTTCCCCCTTTCCTCCTAACATTAAAGGGGGGGGGATATGCAATAATCTCCTTTTTTTTTGTTATGAACCTTATTTTATACAGTATAAATATTCGTTTTATCGGTTAATCATCTTGCCTCGGGTTGCATAGGAATTGTCCCCCAATTATTACATAATATGACTTGATTTCTTATAATAGCATTGTTTAGAAATTTCTTTTCTAAAAGTATTTGAATTTATTCTCCAGTACGTATTACATATACAGAGGGTGATCTCACATTTTATTAGACATTTTGGATGTAATGTATACACCGTTATTTGATTTAAATTATTTTCATGAATTTCTGTAAAATAAAATTATAATCCAGTATTTAACTTTAAAAAAAAGTGTAAGAGAAGTTTTTTTAAAAATTATTCAGTTTAATGTTTTTGTTATTATATTTAAAACTAGCGTTTTTTAGCGACCAGCAAGTTGTTTCTTTTTAATTTCGACTATATCTCTTATGTTTAATTTGATGTTAGTAATTCCAATAAAAAGGATTTTTAAGCATCAGATTGTGACATATATTAAAGTCGTATGTATTAAGAATATTCACATATTGTTTAACATTTTGCCTATTATATTCATGGATCTTCATAAAGAAATCCCGTTTCATGACATTATGAAGTCATTACAACTTAAACGACTGAATTATCAGTTTTAAATTGCACGTTGTCCTCTGGGGAATATATAACAATGGAAAACAAATTCCAAGATTAAATTTCCAATGAAGCAATGGAAACAGTTTGAATTTAATTGTAATAACGAATTACTTTGTTGAAAACTCTGAAAAAAAAAATCCAAAATTTGAAGGGGGAAAAAAATTGCTGCACATTTGGTAAAAATATCATTTTAATTATTTTTTTTTGTCATGAAGACAGTTGCTAGTTCTATATAAAAACCAGGGAGGATCGTAATTAGAGGATTAATACAGTTAAGTAATCGTCGGGTGAAATAATTTTAATTATTGAATGTTCCGAATAAAATTACAATTCTATTATGTGTATTTTATCTGAAAAATTAAAAATCTTACCCTATACCTTTAAAATTATTTATCTTTGCGTGGTGGAATGACGATCATTATGATCCGTGCTGTGGAAGCAACAGGGCGTATGTTTGCGGGGGCATTTCTTTAATAATCACATTTCACATAAAACAAACACAAAGATAAAACAAGACATTCACGCGCGCACTTAACAGAACAGCATATCATCTCATTTTCATTGCCATCGCAATGCACTATGGGATGCGTACCTAATCAGGCATCGCCATCTATTATCCAAAAGAGAAGGTAGAGTAATGTAACTGCTACAGTTTATTGAATTTTATTCAACAACTCGAATCAGTCTAATTGCAGATTTTTTTTAAAATTTATTGGGCCAATCAAAATTGGTTGGTTCAAAGCTCATCTCTTAAAAATCCTTGCAAAAATTTAACCACTTCTATTCGCAACCGTTATAAGGAAAAAAGAAAAAGTGCTGGTTAGGGGTATTTGAAAGAACTGTCATCACGTGGCCGCAGAACGGCGCATAAAAGCCTACATCACATCACATCACATCAGTTTGACGAAGTGTCTCGTGCGAGTGAGTGAAATCTCTTCTCCTTTCAATTTTGCCTCGGAAAGGATTGCTCTTGTGGGCGCCCTCATAAATAGTCGTCTGGAGAAGGGATGGCCCGAGGCCTCGTATCGATTACTTAATTAAGCAGCCCTTTCCTTCCAGATTACAGGTCTGCAGGGAATAACTTGACTGGTTATCTTTGCTTCTCCGTTCTCTTTCCGCCTTAGAGTTGCTGATGCTCCTCAAGATTTTCTTTTTATTTCTTTACCTTCGCAAGTCGCCAAGCGAGTTTTCTTTCCTCATAGTGTTTTGAGTTGATTCTTTTCGGGCTTTGTTTTAACGTGGATGGGTTTAACTAATGATAAGTGGCAAAGTTTATCTCAAGATAGCATTTTCGTAACGTTCTTTAAGAATTTTTCTGTTGCGGCATGTATGTGTTTGTTTTGTTATTGTCTGACTATTATACTTAGTGGAAGATTTATATTATTCTTTTTTAGAGTACTTTAGAGAGATACAGAAAGGAGGGGAAAAAATCTTAATTGGTGTAAGAACGCTAAATATTGCTGATGGGCATTTTAGAACAGAAAAGTGAACCAGAAAGTGGAATCCAAAAATAAGTGAATAAAAGATTCTAGATCTTAATATTTTGTCAAATTTGTTCAATTGTGTACTATGGAAAAAGTTCAAGGCGTAGGAATAATGGGAGACATCGCTTTATCTTATAACTTTAAACGAGCAATTCTTGTATATTTCTCTGTTTATATATATATATATTCATTAATTTTGTGTATCTCGGAAATGGCTCTAACGATTTGAATCAAATTTTATATTTAGATAAGGTTTTACTTTTTGTTTATCGATATAGATGTCTTTCCTGAAAACATGCGATTTTTCACGCATGGACACACGCACACACATACACACACACGCGCGCGCGCGCAGCTTGGTCTTCCAGATATTCATGCAATAAAACAGAAAACAAAACATTGGTTGTAATTGCACAGTCGAAGCATACACCAAGACAACACTTGCAGAAATCAAAAACATTTAACAAATCATTATTAAGCAACAGCAACAGCAACACCACATAACCCTCAACTAGTCTCTCTTTCATGTTTCTAATACTCAATTGAGCTCAACTCAATTGCCAACTACACAGTACTGACTGAAGTCTGATTCTCGGCATTTTATTCTGCTCGTGAAAGAACAAAGACATTTTTTTAACAAACGTTCATACTCGAACTGTAATGGCGATGTCGCGAAGATTCTGAGTACTTCGTTTTTGTCAAATAATATATAGTATGTTTGGGAGAACTTTTCCTAATTTTTGTTGAAAGTTAAAAATGATATGATTCTCAGTGGAAGATGTTATTCGGTTTATTTTTGTATATTTAAACCTTCTTAATGAAAAATAATTATTTTAATAAACAACAACAAAAAAAAGCTGTATAAGATGCGATATTTTTTTGATAGAGAGGGGGAAAAAGGATGAAAAAAGATTCGAATCTTTTGTTCGAAATGTTAATACATGTGAAGTTTTAGTTAATCTTAACTTACTTCAATTATCATCCTATTGAAGAGCGTTGCTTACTCGATTAAAGAACTTACTCTTTTGTCCTGTGTTTTTTTTTTAATTTTTCCTATACGATAGCTACAAATTATAAAAAGTTAGACTAATAGAATTTGATATATAGATTTAGTATCTAAAGTACAGTTTTATCCAAGGTCTATTGTTTTATGTGGGGCAAGGGCACAACAAATTTATTGGAGAATGTGCAAGAAAGTTTGGGGAAACCACTGTCGCTAATCTGAGACTCAGTTCAAACAATTTATTATTTTTATTTTTGCATTTCTCCAATAATCCATTGTGAGGGTTTGGGATATTATTTTATTATCAGGATATTAAGAACTCTCAAATGGATATTTTCCTTCCACCTCTACAAAGCAATCTCCCAGACATATCTAAATTGGTATATCTTCATGAAAATTCGTGGAATTTGCAACATCAGTATTGAAGCGTTTCAGAATGGAACTGTTTATCTTATATTTATTTATATCATCTCGTAAGTGAGGATGAGAAGCATGGTGGTTGGTTCTCGCCACCCTTGAGTACACGAAAAGGGTAGGAGACTGGCTCCTCCCATCGATGATGGGAAGTACTTCCTCAGGGAAAGATTGTACCGTGGTCGGTGATGGCTTTTAGGACCTATTACTCAACCACAGTTCCCGCCAGTATTGCTGTTATGGTGGTCCGGTCATTTAAAGATTTCCTTGTACCTTCCAGCGGGTCAGAGTAGTCAGTTTGTGATATATTTATTTCCCCTCTAAACACTTCACGATGTCACTTTCCGGTAATTACTTTTTACTGTATCTTTGCTGCGTGAATATTCGTTCCAGTGTCTTGACATCCTTATCTAAAAAATTCATTACATTTATTTAAAAAAGAAAAAGAAAGAAAAAATACGATTCGATTTTCAGAAATCTATTGCAAGACACCCGGTAGATTGATGTTCGTTTAACTATACATTAAGTTTTATTACTTTTTAGCCTTTTTTTAATTCAAAATTACATCAACCAGTGTGTATTAAAAAGTAATGATGAAATTTGGTGATATTCTCTCAAAGCGAAAATTCTGGCGTATAAAATATGAAAGTAATTGTCAAATTTGAACCACTCATATTGTAAGAGAGAGAACGGTTCTAATATTTATTAATAAAAAAACCCCCAAAAATCGCATACTATCATTCATAGGGGAAAAGGTCTTTTATTAAAATAAAATATTGTTGAAATCATCTAGCCTGTATATCTTGATATCACTAACTGATGGCAACTGGCTAATAGATTTCAATCACATATTAAGATATCATTGCATTAAATGCAAAAATTTATACGTGGTAATAGATAGCATAGGGAAATGGGTACATCTTCTTGGTAATTAGAAATTTGCACATATAAGTTCAGACAGGACAATTAAATATTAATGCTCTAGCTGCAGACATTTATACCATCACACACAAAATGGAAAAATAACCGGGAGATATTCAGACCCGACAGATTTAGCTTACACTAAATACGCTGGTGGTTCTTCGGCGAGGCCAGATTTTAAACCAAGAAAACGCCGGATTGCAATCAAAGATAATAATACAACGTCAGTACCTCATAAGCAAAAGAGCAAGAACCTGTCATTTCTAGAGCTCTTCCGTCTCTTCCCAAATCCTTGGCGAAACACCAGCATCCGTTTGTAACGACATCCATTTTAATGCCAGCTTCAACACTTCAGAATTGACATTGACATGGTTAATTAATATTTATTCACGCCATTCTTCATAAGAAGGGCGAGAAAAAAAAATTTTTTTGTCCCATCCGATTTTCCGGAGAGAAATCCTTCGTTCTCATTCTCCTGTACTTCTCATAAAGATCGCCGGGAATTGCCTGCAGTCGTCTATCGATTACCTAATTGGAACCCCCCCTCCCTCCCTTCTAGATTACCCCTTAGGGGAAAAACACGCGTCAATCCTCCTCCCTGGTACACGTTGGCGAAGAATTGGAAGGATGCCAACCATGGCTCCCGTGTGTTAACGTGTTATTTAAAAATAAAGCGAGGCAAGAAAAATATCGCCAGTTTTAAATGAGAAAGATGCTTTTGTGTGAACGATGGCGATTTTTTGTTGTTGGCTCTTTTTTTTTTTTTTTAAAGCAAATGCGGTGTTTCAAGTAGGATTTTCATTGAAAGATGGATTCGCCCGTTATTTTAGCGCATAGTTATGCATGACCGACTGTCACTCAGGATTTTGAATAGAGTCAAGATTGGAAATGCTTGTGTGAAGTTTGTATGCTTTTTTGGAATGGGTTTTTCCAGAAATAGTCTCGTTTTTTTTGTTGTTTTTTTCGTTCATTGTAGATTCTTTGTGCTACTTTTCCCCCCGTGTTTATGGAGACAATGAGCAGAAATTGGATGGAGTTTTGTTGAAAGGTTATATATTTTTTTATACGGCTGAAAAATGGTTTTGTCGTTTAGAATATGTAAAGAATGATGAATTCCTGTCATTTTCATAAACATAGCCGATAGTAGGAAAATGCAAAATAAATAAATAAAAGAAGTACTGGAGGGAATTTTCTGTCTTTATATTTCTCGTATACTTTCATAATAAATACAGCATGGTATATTTTGTGTTCTACTTTCAAGATATTTTTCTCTGTATAAAGATGAATATTTGCTTGTATGTATTATTACACAAATCTTGTTTATGTCAGTTCTTGAAGAGATTTCTTAAGACATTTCAAGACAATTGAATGTTGCTGTTAACTTTTCCAAATTAAAAATTAATGAAAATTCTTCATCTTTTAAGTTAATGCATTTTAATTTTTGAAAGTTTATTAAAAAATATCGTATAGAAATCTAACGAGAGTTTTCTGTTTTTCGGAAATATCTTACCTAGATATTATCTTATATAAATGCTTTTTACGCTGCCATAAAAATTACGAAAATAGCTTCTTAATCATACCAATTTCATTTCCGTGCAATTAATTCTCTAATTTTAATATTTAAAAAAATTCAAACAAATTTTTAATTAGATTTCTGATTTTCATCTCATCAATATAATGTTATTGCCTATCAAACCAATCAATCGCCTAATTTCGCCATTGTTAAAATTGAGATTAAAAATTGCTTTATTTAGACATTAACTTCGACGGGATCATTTCCCTATTATTTCGTTACTTAAATGCGATTAATCCGTTATTATTCATAATCACCAATAATGATTAGTAACGATCACCAATAGTGATTATTCATAATTACCTTTACTACTATTGGTGATTATGAATAATTACTACACTTATTAGTGATTATGAATAATTACCGTTCATTATATAAAATCACATTCGCCAATTGTAATTATTCATTATCACCACTACAATGTTGGTGATTTTGAATAATCACCAATAATTATACATATTCATTTGATTAATCACATTTTAGCTATTATTCCAGGTGGATAATTATACAGACACACCGGATTAATCACATTCATCAATAGTAATTATTCATTATCATCACTACAATATTGCTGATTTTGAATAATCACCAATAATTATACATAGTCATTGGATTAACACTTTTTCATTGATTCACTAATTTGTAAAATATAAGAATTTGTTTTAATTCTTTTTCTATATTTTCCTGAGTAGCAAATACGGAACATACATAGCTTCGAATAATATTGAGCTTCTTTAAAACTTTAGCCTTTATTTTTCAACAAATTTACATTTAATCATTTGCTTTTCATCTTCAGATATCGTCTGCTGACGATTATGTTTACTGTCGCTAATTGTGGAATATTCTTTGAAAAATATATGAATGCGAAATGAATTACTTTCGGTAGAATATTTTAATAGTTCCAATGCACGGTTTGAAAATACATCGCATAGTCTATTGTCGGGTAAACCATTAAAATCGGAAAATGTTTATGAAATTTTCCTCACGAATTGAATTTTAACATGGATGAATTGGAATTTAAGTGAGAAAAAGGATTTATCCATTTGCGTGTTGAGCACAATGAAGATTTCTATTTGGGATGTTTCAGATAAGATTGTAATTAATATTTATGATTTGTTTCTCTTCATTTCTAACAAACGATTCTAGTTCATTAAGTTTTGTTCTTGTAATCTATGCTAATAATAAAGATGAATGTTTGTGTGTATTTGTTGCCTCTTTACAGGCTAGAATATTTGATCTAGAGCTTCTTTTTTATCGTACCAGTTTAATAATCCTGCAAAGCTTTCTTAAATTTTGATCTTTAAAAACCTTTTAAATTTTTTTTTTTTTTTGCTTAAATTCCAACAATAAATTACATTATTGCACTGAAAAACAAGCCGTTTTCCTTGTTTCGTCAGATCGCATGATTTTCTTTCACTGTTAAAGATTAAAGTAGCAATATTCTCTTTAATTTCTATATAGTTAACGAGACGATTAAAAAAAAAATGAAGTTGCAATACCGCAAAATTTAAAAGATTAATTAAATACACATTTACGCTTTTAATAGTGCTTTGATGTCATAGGATTGGTCTCCATTAGAAAGGTTCATATGTACAATGAATGGAATTTATATAAAGTAATTAAAAGAACTCATTTTGAATTTTCAATCACTTGACAGAATTATGAACATATATTGTATTTAAGCGATTTATCTGAAATTTAATATAATCAATAATCTCATTGAACCAGCTGGTTGCTTTACTCGGCAAGTATTTTATAAAGTTGTATTACTCTTAACATATATGAATTCAATCTATTGAATATTTCCCAAGTTCCATCACATTGTTCCAATTTGAGCTTTTCGTGTCAATTCAAGTTGCCTTGCACCTAATTTTCTACATCACAGTTGAGGAATGGATAATCGCCGATGTGTTAAGAAAACTTGAACACAGCCTATTACAGGGTGTGAACCGGTCACGAAAGTGACGGAAAGTGACACGAATTTCCGCTGAAAGTCACGATATTTTTATAGCCATAAAGAACTTCCTCAGTATTATTCGGAGCTGGGGAGGAGAGTTTGGTCCATCTGACATAATAACTGTTCTTAAAACTTATTCATTTTAGGGATTGGGGGAGGGGATCACAATCTATCGACTAAGCGACCTCTCCGTTATAAAATGAATTCATTACTTTTACCAAGTCATTGCAGGACCGTGGGAGGAGGGCAACAATCGTCTTGCATACCATGTGCATATGAAACCAAATAAAATATGGAAATCATAGATTTCCCTACTTTTTCCCATTAGTGCAATTATTTATCTTTGAATGATAAAAATAAATAAATAAAATAAAGTAAGATAATTTTTTTTAAAGATTGGAAATCAAATTTTGCATTTATGTTTCGTTTATTTAAAAAATGTATGTAGGAAATTTATCATAAAATGCGTGCTTTAATATTTATTCTTGACTCCTACCAATTTTAATTTTTTTTGGGGGGGGGAGGTTATTAGTTATTATAACTGCTGTTTCATTTTAGGCAACTGTTTATGGTACCTGTCCGGACAATTTTTATAATTATGCATAAGTAAATAATACGATTCATTTAACCTTATCATTGAACCATTTTAATAAAGCAATTTTAGTAAACTGTAGCCACAAAGCGTTTTTACACTGAAGATGTAACTTTAGAAAACAGAAAGTAAAGATAAATATGTAATAATATACTTTGTTATTTACTTTAAAACAGCCTAAGAGGATAAATTAATCTAAATTCATTTCAACAAACTATCCAAACGTAAATGCTTCTTCACTAACTGTAGCCACGTAATGCTTTGTCATAAAAATGATTCGACGAATCTCATTTATGAGTTGCGTAATATACAACTTTGATGATTAATAAATAAAATAGAAGTTCCGATAAAGTTCCAGTTTAGGTAAAAGTAACTTTTCTCTATAACATATTTTCAAAACATTTTTTGAAGAAATAGGCGTGGAGTTCCTTAAAAATTTTTATTCTTAATTATTTAAGGAATGAGTCTAATTTTTTTTTAAAAATCTATCATCAAATTGATTTTTTGTTAAAGCCTTGACGAGTACAACGGAAAAGGTAAAAGAAGTATTTTGAATTTATGCAATTTTAGAAAGTAATTTGTTGATACTGTTTTGATCATTGTGGGAAAATCAAAGCCCGCGTAATTTGTGTGAAGCCGGAGTTCAAATGTTGAGAAAATTATTTTTTAGATATTTTTAGAAATTATTACATACATAATACATATTATATTCACAAAGTGTATGTAATATACATAAAATTTATGGGTATGGAATGGATTTAAATACTGAATTTAAATAGCACATTGAATAGTACGTAACATTTTATAAATCTATAAAAAAGTAAAATTACTTCAACCGAATGACTAAAATGGCACACATTCTAGGATGAATAAAATGCTAACTAATTTAAGGTTGAATTGTTTAATATAAATGAATTTGCGTTAAGGCCTTGTCTTCTCTGCAATCCTGTTATGACAATTCTTCCCTATGCTATTTATTTGGTTTTCCAGGAATATTGGCAAATGCAACACTCTATTTGCTTTAATAAGAAATATATGTTTGACCATATGCATTTTTTGTCTGTCCGCAGGTCCCTGAAATGATCCGATCCATTCCGCCCACGAAGGTGCATTCCTACCGTCAGCAGACGCAGGTCCTCTGGAATAACTATTTCTCCTCGGTGGAAAAGATAGTTAGCACCACTTTTGAAGTAAGTACATCTTCTTTTTAATCATTGCCAGCTGATTGGCGGGATTGCTTGGAATGTGTCATGTCGTTTTTCTTATTTGGAATTCTGGTATATAGCTGGATATTAAAAAAAAGTGTTATGTTTTAGTATTATTCCGGCTTTACACTTTTCATAGGCTCCCATGGTTTTTGGAAATTCTTGAATAAAATTTATGGGATCCTCGAAAATAATGGGATCCTCGTTTTTTTTGGGGGGGGGGGGGCGTCCTTGAAAATTCGATGCCATTTACATCTACTGATTACAATTGATTAGTG
This sequence comes from Argiope aurantia, assembly GCA_026543865.1. NCBI lineage: Eukaryota > Metazoa > Arthropoda > Arachnida > Araneae > Araneidae > Argiope > Argiope aurantia. The sequence continues at coordinate 23,680 of JAPMOR010026820.1, read as the reverse complement.
AATTATTTGGAATGCATCAGATACTTTTTCTTATGTGGAATTCTGGGCAAATCACAAGATATTAAAGAGAAGAAGTGTTATCACGTGCGTTGTTTTAGTATTATTCAGCCTATACACTTTTCAAAAGCCCCCACGGTTTTTGAAAATTCTTGAAAATTGCAGTTTTATTTTGTTGTACTGGGATCCTCGGCAAATTCTCGGTAATGTTTTTTTTTTTTTTTTTTTTTTTTTTTTTTGTCCTTGAAAATTTGATGAAATTTACATCCATTGATTACAATTGATTGGTGGAATTGCTTGGAATGCATTAGATACTCTTTCTTATGTGGAATTCTGGCAGATTACAAGATATTAAAGAGAAGAAGTGTTATCATGTGCGCTGTTATAATATTATTCAGCCCTTACATTTTTAGGGGCCTCCAAGGTTTTGGAAAATTCTTGAAAATTGCAGTTTTTTTTTTCTGTTGTATTGGGATCATCGGCAAATTCTCCATTTTTTTTATTGGGTTCTTGAAAATTCAGTGAAATTTACATCGATTGATTACAAGTGACTAATGGAATTGTTTGGGATATATTAGATACTTTTTCTTATGTCGAATTCTGGCATACCTAAATATATTAAAGAGAAGTGTTATCATATGTATCATATGTTTTAGTGTTATTCCGCCTTTTCACTTTTCAAGGGCTCTCATGGTTTTTAAAAAATTATAAGAAACTGCAGTTGTATTCGGGTTCTCGGGAAGTTCTCGATTTTTCGTTGGATTCTTGAAAATTCGACAAAATTCGCATCCATTGCTTCTTTGGGGAAGGCGGGAAGAAAGGAAAGAAGAATGTTTGCATTTTGATCTTGAATAATGAATTTTGTTTTAAATTAAATGTTTCCTTATTTGAATGTTAATGCGCATAAGCAATTACGCATTTGAATGTCAAAGATGAAAATATTTCCTTTAAATTTGCCATTTCCATTTTTATATCTAAAATAAATAATTTTATAATCCTTGAATTTTCTTAAAAAGACCTTTGTAAAATCTTTAATTTTTTTTTTCTTTCCTAAGAGTAAGAGTATCAACTCTACATAAGAATAATAGATCGTGGGAAAGTGAAAATCTCTAGAAATCAATAACAAGAATTAAAAATATATATATTTTCAAGAAATTTAGAGGGACCAACAAAAATTGTCGTAAAAACTGTAAAACATTAAAACCGGGAACGTAAATGTGGGGTGGTGTATATTAATTCGGAATCAAAAGAGAAAAGTTGGTTAAAAAATCGAATAAAATAATGTTCGCCTCACAATATAGTGGAACTACTAATCTGCTTCGTTGAAAATTCTCCACTTGGCTCGAAGATTTTATTTGTTTTTCGTACTTATCTACGAGTGTTATATACAAAGCGACAATCATTTATTCTTTAATTATTTCTCAAGTTATGTTGAATATGCCACTAATGGTGCATTACACAGCATTTTTACATTGTTTCGGGTGATACATATTTTATATAAAAAATTTACGCAAATTTTCGGAATTATTCTAGAATGACGAGCTTAATTTTCTGCAATTTATTCCTCAAAATTGGTTCTAATGGCACAGGCTTATTCGACACATTCAATAAATTTTAAAGTAAATTAGGAATTATGTATTATTACATTCTATTTGCTAGAATAATTTATTTTTCATTTTATTATAATGGAAAAATTTTATTTAGGAGTATGACGGGACAGTATTGTGATAGAAAAATCCATTCAGTGGTTGCAAAGCGGAAATTCCAGCAGGCTGAACAATGGATAAAGGCATTTTACTCTACGCGAAATACAAAACACAGGTTATAATGTACAGACGAAACATATATGCACTTACAGAAATATACAGCTCGCAAGCAGTAAATCATTATTTATCAACCGCCGTTACAAAAAACGTTCAGAGATAACTCCTTGTTAATCAGCACTCAAAAGAATTCACTCAACTATTCGCTTGAGCTCTGCTCAATTGATAACATCTTCTCCGTTTTTTATAGCTCTCGTGACTGAGCATCGAATGCTCTAGAATAAGCACCAGAAATATGCTACATGTTGCCATCACCAGGATTTTCGAATATTCTAGTACCTTCGTTTTTCCCGCCAAGACCTGCTACCATTTTAGACCAGACCATTCAGTATCCGCTAGAGTTATTTGCATAACTCTTCTTTACTGAAACACTAACTATATCGGGAAGCAAATTCGTAGAAAAATGAATTTAAAAAAAGTTTCATTGTATATAAATTTCCTATCGGACACATTGTGTTTTAATAGAAAAATGCTTTTATGAATGGTACATATATTTTTGATGTTTAAATTCGCAGTTCCAAATTTAGAACGTTCGTAAATCCCTTGAACTATAACATCATGAATATTTTAATATGTTGACATTTATAGAATGAGTACTCATATTTTGTTTGGGATTGAATAAAAATATGTGAATATTTTTATTCGACATGTCGCTGGAATTCCTAATAAATTTATTCAACATAAAATTTCCGTCATTCTCCACCTGAAAAGATAGTGAAAATTTCATATATTTTTACTTGTTTTGAATAGTTATAAGCTGGAATCATTCGAACAATTGCGAGAATGATTTAATACAAGTTCTGAATAACATTTCGTCCTGGGAGATTTCCAACATTGATGAACTGGCAGAATGATATTTTATTTATTTATCTTTTTCGCTCCGGCAGACATTATAGTAATATTTCACCTCGATTGTCCCTTTGTTTATTTGGTTACTTGATGCCATTTGCCAGTTTCGTTTGTTTTGAAGTTCTGAATTAAAATGAGATCGCAGATGGATGGCTGAGTGGGACTTCGTCTCTATTGATTTGTTTTCTATTCAGATTCGGCTGGCTTTTGTGCGTGATGAATATTCTATTAACGACAGATCGTCTGCAGTAACTTTGTATCTCACTCCACTTTTTCCGTTTGTATTATAATTGGGAATGATTCTTCGGGGTTCTCTGTTGAGACCATCATGTATTGTTTTCCTGGATGTTGATAGAGTTGGACGAGTGCTTTGAAAAAATTGATATATTGTTTTACGTACTTGCGATTTAGGCGGAGCATTGTCTGATTATTTATTTAATCTACCTTGGGATTGTTTTCCGGACTTTTGATTTAATTTGAATTAATTTTGGGTTTGGCTTTGTTAGAGTATATTTTTGTTGACTGATAATGTTATTCCTGCACATTCAAAATGAAACAAGGTTTAGCTAATAGTAAATGACGTTTGAATATTTTTTCAGATAGTTAGATTTTTAACCTCTTATTTAATGACGAGACTTATAGGTTTTCTAAGTTGTTCTTATTCTAATACATTAATTTTAACGCTCTAAATACATTGGAGCTTCAAAACCCATTTTTAAGATGTTTGTTCTTTAAGTTTTGGAGGGCAGAAAACACTTATTTCTCCTAAGAAGCTTACTAGAGACATGCGATAAAATGATCTGTTTAATGTCTAAAAGACTGAACGTAGCCCATGTGTTAGCATATATAAAAAAATTCTTTTATTTTCTTTGCATTTTTGTAGTGGGCCGTGGTAGTCTGGTGGTAAGATCTCGGATTTGGAACTAAAAGGCTTCAGGTTTGAGGCCCGATGCCATCGAGGAAACGTCTTGTAAGTGCTCTGGGGCACGCTAAATACGTCGGGGCCAAACGTCATCCCGCTGGTATGGAAGTTTGGAGAGGGGATGCCAGCTCAGGTGTCGTTCTCGTCATCTGACCGCGGTTCAAAATTACGAGGTCCGTTCCAAAATAGCCTTAGTGTTGCTTTAAAACGGGACGTTAATATAACTAAACTAAACTTGCATTTTTGAATGTTATGATTTTGCTCTTCATTTTTTTTTTCTATTTTCGTTTTTCTTTATATTATGCTCAGAATTATCTTATAAAACGATTTAACTTTTATATTTTCATATTACTATAAAAATTTCAGATCTTATCACATAACACAATCTTGCTATTGCAGAACTAATGCTTCCGTAAAGTCCTATTTGGACTTCGAAGTTTCAAATTGTTTTCCTTATAATTAATGACTTTGGCGATTATTTGTTATGAAAATTGTGCTATAAGGTGGTTGCTTTCATTTAAAATAACTTTTTAAAAATTTGGTTCAAATTATAAATTTTTTGAGGAAATTCAGCAATTAAAGAGCTAAACAATAAGAATTGAATTTTAAAAAAATAGTTTAGAGTTAACTTTGAATTTTTCAGATATGATCATATGCTTACGAAATTTTTTAAATCTTCGTTTCACTACAATTCTTCCAAATAAATCCTGTTGCTTTGGACTATATTATAATGTGATTTTTGCTGTTATTAAAATGCATTACTATAACAGTTTAATATTTTTCATTATTAGTGGTGTATGATAAAAAATATTCCGCTGTAGTGGGTGTATGATAACACAACCAACAGAACTCAATAACAAATGACAACGTTTATTAATATGAAGACTCGAATACGCACCAAATGACAAGACGATCAAACACAGCCAAGACGTACTCAAGTAATAAACAGCAGCTCTTCCATCAAATAGCAGAAAGCAAAAAACACAACAATGATAAGCAGCTCGATGCGCTCAGATAGAATTCGTTCAACTAATAACTTGAACTGAACTCAAATGATTGATTCCAACTCGATCTCATGGCCTTTTACAGTTACTGATATAGGACAGAAAAGGATCACGAAATATCTATCACCCACCCTAAATCGCATCCTAATGAACCTAGATTCTTGAAGATTCTAGTACCATCCATTTTTTCGCCAAAGTCGTGACATTCGTTGCCACATTGACAAATGGTCGCCAAGTTTGACGCCAAAACCAGTGGTCATTGATCCGGCATCCGATCACCATCCAATGCAGTTGTTCGTAAAACGTTCTTTCCTGCCATGGTACCAGCTGTGCTAAGAAGCAACATTACAGATTCGTAATAATAGCACGAGATAGTAGAGGCTCGTTTATTTATTCATCTGGATTTGCTGTATGCCTGAAATTATTTTTAGATGCCTTTTTCGCTTCATTTTAAAAATTGTTTGATTATTTTCCCCTATACAATTTTACGATCCTTTAATTTTTTTAAAGGACCTTTGTATGACCTTAAATTATTTTTCTACATTAAATTATAAACCATGAAAATGCTTATTTATTTAATGCTATATGTTTTGAAATGGAAAATGTGTTAACTTTCGATGAGAATGCTTAAATTTATGGATGCTGTTGGCAACAACGCATTTTCTATAAGTTCAGTAAATTATGCTTTTTTTTAAAAATTTTTTTTTACATACTTTATAAGATTTGTAACAAACAGTCCTTTGTATACATACTAAAATCTTAACTGCTCGAAGTTTCTCAAAATTGCATTTGTATTTAGTTAAAAAAAAATGTATGAAATATGAACTGTAAATGGTTGTCCAATCTTTATCTGAGTCTTTTCTTTTTAACTTCAATGTTGGGAGACGTGAAATGTAGTTTTTTTTTTACTTATGCATTTTCCATTCTATTTGAGGCCTTTGAAGCATTTGTATCTATTAAAATTTGAAGAACGAACGAAAAATCATTTAATATTAATATTATAAATGGGAAATGTAGACTTTTTTTTTGTGGGAAGAAAATACTGAAACGAATAATAATGCAGCTAGCACTTTTTATTTTTTTAAGACTTCCTCTCTTGAGACGTGAATAAATTTTGAACGATAAAAAAAAAGTACAGTCGTCTTTTCTTTTAACAATGTTTGTACTTCTTCCGTCGTCATGGTGACCCTAACCAATGGGTTTTTTTGTTTTTTTTATTTAACATATTATATTTGTCTTCTGAGACGAATACTCTTTTTAGTCAAAAGCTATCATCGATATTAGGACCCTTCTTTTTATTTTTATTAGTATCTATTGTTTGATTTCTTTGTTGTACTAGAGTGTTACTTAATCATAATGACTATGCAAACGTACTATTTTTATGCGTAATGCATGCTTTCAGTAGTTTTTGTCATTTTTTTTTTGTGAATGGCTGAATGAGTTAATGTATTATTTCTTATGCAAATTCTCATTTTTATAGTTAAATATGAATTATATAAAATTATTTTATTTTTATGCATGTCGCATCTTGCATGTAATAATAGATTTTTAAGGCAAAAGATGACGAAAAATGTTAGGGCTTTACTGGCCTGTATCATTCAGTTATTGAAGGTAATCGTACTATTTCTAGTACTGTCAGTGCATAGTGATTACATTTTTTCTCTTCTTTTTCTATTTAAATGACTAGAAATGAACTAGAGATTTTGCAATCGCCAAATTTAATTTTTCAAACAATTTTTATTTCGTGATTTAGATGAATTTTTGCATTTTCAATTCCAGAAAGAAGGAAAGTAATAATAATAATAATATCTTGATTCCGGGGAAGGGGGACGAATTAGAATTATTAATAACTAATTCCCTCGAAATATAAGTCAAGTTCTAGATGAATCTCCGTATTTCAAACCTCCTAGATTCGAGAGAGAGAGATTTTTTTAATGTTGTTGATAATTTATCCTCTTAAAATCTAGCTTCAGGATCCAGATGAATCTCCATATTTTAAACCTCCTTGATTCAAGGGGAAAAAGAAATTGGGAAGTTGTTGTTGATAAATTATCGTCTGAAAATTTAGCTTTAGGATTTTAGACCTCCTTGATTCCGAAAAAAAAAATGCATTTTGAAAGTTGTTATTGATAATTTATCCTCTGAAAATTTAGCTTCAGAATTCAGACGAATTTTCATGATTTTAGACCTCCTCAATTCCGGGGGGAAAAGAAGGTATTTTATCCTCTGAAAATTTAGCTTCAGGATTTAGATGAATCTCCACATTTTAAATCTCCTTGATTTCATAAATAATAGATTTTGGAATCAAATTACTCATTCCCTGAAATTCTAGACGAATCTCTACATTTTTAACTTTCTTGATTCAAATAATCGTGTCTGTTGATTATAACTCGAAAAGTAAGTAGACGCATGGAATTTAATATTTAATCTTAGTATCGAATTGTTATCAATATCATATTGAACGAAATGCATCAATAAGAAGTTTGTCTTTCTATACCACTTTTTAAAAATTTCGAATTCTACATTAATTAAAGTTGGTATGAGAAATTTTGTTGCAATTCAGAATCGTTCTGTAAAATGTTTAAATTTTTGGCTGTAAAAAAATGTCCTCGAAATCTAATTTAAATACATAAAACGCTTTATATTTCCCGCTGATTTCATTATTTTTTTATTTAATTTCTAGTATTTAATATAACTTCTCATGACGTCTCTATTAGTTTATTTTTGTAAAAGAAATCCGGAATCCATGATGAAAACATTTTAAAGAATTTTAGGTTTTTAAAGAAATTTTCCTTCTAATTACATCGCATTTTAAGCAGACGGATTGCATGTAATCAAAAATATTTCTAAAATAATGATTTTGCTTTATGACATAAACCTTTATAAGCTGGACCTTTAATGACGAAAATCCAATAAATAAGCCCTTCAAGATGGGTTTATTCACTGGAGTTGTTTGTTCGTAATTTTTTTACCGTCTAAAAATATACTCGGTTTTTTTATTCATATTGTACTGATTATTTTTTTTTTACAACGAGAGATTTCTTAATGCCGTTCCTACCGTAATTAAATAAAAAGCAGTGTCTCTTCTTATGTTTTTTTTTTCTAACTTCCTTTAAAATATTTTGTATTTAGAATGCCAGCGTTCATTTACTTTTCATTCGTCCCTGCGATGGCATTTGAATGAGGAGGTGGGAAGGTAGGAAAGGGGAAAAAAAAAATCGTTTGCTAGTCTGAAAGCCTTCATTACGTCGGTCATTATCTTTGTTTCAATCCCCTTTTCGTGCCCTCGAATTTTCTTTTCTTAATCTTTGAACTTTTCTTCGCTTTTAGCTTTTTCATGAATTTTGACGCTTTTTAATGATGAGCGTGAAAATTTTTAATAGAACTTTTCTGTCCCGCGTTATGGAAAGAAAAAGCGTACATTGTTTTTCGCTTTTGTCTAGAATATATTAATACTTTTTTTCTAGCTTCGTTCAAAAGTTTGAAAATATGAGTAAGTATTTTTTATTTTATTCCCTTCATTAATCTGGAAATTTTAAAATATTCTTTCGTTATGTTTTTCTTTTTTCTTATATATATATTTTTTTTGTTTAGGTATGCATATGAATGCAGTTGATATAATAAATTATTGGAATCGGTTTAGTTGAAGGTGCAGTAAATGTCACAATTCAATTTCCACATCGAAATCAATTTGTCATTTAAAAGAATTACCTATTTTAAAAACAATTTATTTTGTAAAGAATTGTATTGTATTTAAACGATTTTTAGTGAGGTTCCTTTTTTAAAATTTAATTTAAATTAAGTAATGATAAAAATTCATCTTTATTTCTTTTAATACTTTACGGTATTTTAAAAATCTTTTAATTATATTTATTGAAAAGGGTGTTTTAAAATAACTCTTAACTTTTTCGGTTATTCAATTTTTCTAAAAACAAAAAAAATTTTTTAAGGGAAAGTGAAATAAAATATTCCTTAAAGAAATCTGTTTTCAGATATCTTAATTTTAGAGCTTTAAACAAAATTTTTAAGGAATTTTAGTTAAATAAATACGTATTAGTTAATTGTATACTTATTAAAAAAGCATTTTAAAATAACTCTTTACAGTTTTTTTTTTTTCGATTATTTAGTTTTTCTATATAAAAAAAACAGCTTTTTTTTAAGGGGAAGTAAAATAATTTTAAAGAATTTTGTTTAACTATATACTTTAGAGTAATTTAGGATGAGTAATTTTTATTTGATTTTCAGTAAAGGATGTCAAAACGGAAATGTATTTATCCTTATTTAAGAGGAAGAGACATGAAAGTTTGCATTAAAAAAAATCTATTTTTGTTCCAAAATTTTAAATTCTTTGATATAAATTACTACTCCCTGATTTTGATCGTATAATGTCGTCTATTTTTCAGTCAAAGAATATTCAATTTTATAGTTAATGCTATTTCATAAGGTAATCCAACATCTTGTCAGTTAAATTTATCCATCCTGCTTAAAACATTGAATAAAAAAATCTATTCTATCGATGCAAAAACGCGCGTAATTTAGTTGCTGGAAAGAATTGAATTCGACTTCTGCTCCATTTGAAACATCTGGTCGTGCTAGAACGTTTATGCGATTTGTCTCTGTGTCTTTTCTCGTCTGCCTCACTCGAAGCGGCTTATGGTATTCGCGACTGGATTTATCGCTTCTCCAATTTATCAAACGTCTGAAAAAGCTGACTGGATTTTTGCCGGGGATAATTTTGTCGTTTCGCAAGTTCCTTGTCTCTCTGTATGCGTGGCGGACTGAAAAATTTCATAGACAGATTCTGGAAGCTTATATTTTTGGTGTGTTCTATTGAAGAATTTTTTTTGTGAGTCTTTCAGGCTACAATTTTTTTAACCAGGATAAATCATTTCTCCATCACAGCTGTTCTGTGCTGAAATTAATTCGGATTCGATGTAAATTTTGATTTTCTTTCTTTATTTTGGTTGTCTGATAAAGTGATGTTGAAATCTATGTACCAGTTCTATTTTGAAAATTTCGGAATTCGTATTTTTCATGAATTTCATTTGCCAGTTGAGCAATTCCAATTTGAATGGTTCAAAGGCAAACAATGTCAGTCCGAATATAGCAGTGTGCAGTGTACTTTTTGTGCTTGGTCTCAATTTTTTATGTGGGGGAGGGGTTTACAGCCGACATATCTTCTGATGTAGTGATGTTCATTAAATTTGTCTACTCTGATGAATTTTGCAATTTTGTCTCATCAATACTATTGAAGTCTTTTGTACCATTTACTTACAATTGACGGTTTTAAATCGATACGTTATTAATATTGTCGCATTCTAGCTGTGGACTCGGTAGCCTAACGGTTAGAATATTGCTCTACCATGTCAAGGACTTGAGTTCAAATCCAAGAACAAATATGTTTACATTTATTTCCTTTATTTAATTCATATACAAATTATTATTTATTCAAAATAAATGTATGTAAATTTAATATATATAAATATTCTCTCTGGCTGAGCGTTCCAGAATATTCCTCGAGGTATATAAAAGACTACAGCGGAATAATTCTTCAGTTGCAGTAATCCGTGTAAAGTTCTACGGTAAAATAAAACCATTTAGAAATGGCATATTATTGCAAGTTCATTTCAACGTGATAATGTGTTAATAGGTTTCTTCTCTGGTATTGCTTTCAGTAATTATCTTTTCTGTTTTTTATTTTTAATGCCCCCTCCCACTCAACACCATCAGTTTTTTTCTGGCCCTTTTCCTCTGAATAAGTGTATTCGCCGATTAAGAATTCATCGATTTGTTTGGTGTTTCTTTAATTCCGATTTGAATTTTAAGGCACCACTGGCTTAAAAAAAATTCTATTATTACTATTGTTTTGTTTATCAGTTTGTTTGACTTGATTCTTAATAAACTGACAATTTTATATTGAATTAGAATTTATTCTTTGTGTTCTTATTAGTTTGTAAAAAAAATTTCAACCGTAAGCAAATCGCAGCAAAATTTAAAAGTTCATGGTCTAGATAGGTCGGTTTAAAAATCTATTAAATTCCTTTAAAAAATGCCCAGAAATTATGAATATGACATTATGATCTCTATTGAGTCCAGGGTGTTCAGATATAAAACAATACAAATAAATAAAATGGCTATGTACAGAATTTCATAGAAATTATAGCTTCCTATTCTCCATTGTTCTTAACATTTTTGTCAAATAAGTATTTTATGTAAAATGCCAGAAATTCATCTCATCCATTACCTGTTTTTCTTTAATTTTTATTCTTACTTTTATTGAATTTTATTTTGAATCATGAATATTCATTCGTTTTTTTTTAATTCGTTGTAAAGAATTATTAAACAAATAATTGTCTTGAATTAATTTTTAATGCCTTAATTTAGTCTTGTTAGATGCATTTTGTCAACTAAGTTTTAATCAAAGTAAAATCAACTAAGTAAATTGTAGTATAAAAATATTTCTTTAACAAATGACTTTTAATTCTGTGAAAATGGAATCAATCCACATATCATAAGAGTCCCATGACAAACGTTATTGCGCATACCGTCTAATATTCATCTGATTTTTGCATCATTATATTGTTTGAACCTGATAATTTTCCTATGAAAGATCTAACGTTCATCTGATTGTTGCACTGTACTACGTTGTGAGAACCTGTCGACGATAGATCTTATTCCATAGTTAAGTTGGCTTCATGTATATGATATATATCATGTAAACATTAAACGACTGTCATTATATAATAATTAGAAAAGAAATAAATGTAATTCTTTTCTTGTTTTTTCGTTCTTTAAAAAGAAACTAGTTCCACCAAATTATTTAATAAAAAAATTGATCTGAATTTTAAAATGTTAAATTTTTTCTATCAAACATTTTCTTTTTCGTCTCCTCACATATTTTTGCTCTGAATAATATAAAATTTTGTAATTCATTTACTTATTTGATTATATTATAGGATGCATATACTCTTGTTAACAAATTAGCTTCATCTACTAGTGGAGAATCTTATTGCGATAAAATGTCACCGCGTCTTTTCTTTTCCGTTAAAGAGTAGTCTTATATAAAAACATTTTCTTAAAAATTGATAAATCAAAAACCCTTTAGAACGCCTAGAATTTTCTTGTTCAGTCTTTTATAATGGAAAATCTAGTATTTCGACGAACCTGCGTCTTATGTCAGTTTAACCATTTTTAATATTGTAAAAAATACATGAGCTTTCATCCTCTTTTCTTTGCCAAGACAGGGCGGAAAAAAATCACTTGTTTTCCGTGTAAACGTCTGAAAGATTACCCAACTTTGTGTAATAAAGACGTGTCATTTTCGCAATAAGTTGTAACAACCTGTCACCCTCGCTCCCTCATCGCTCGTTTCACCGTGTGGGTGTTTGAAGAAAAATGCTTTTGTCACCTAACGCGTGCTGCTGATGTAAATACCCATTTATTTTCCAATCATGTCGGATGTATAACCAAATAAAAGAGAACATTGTCGAGGCTTTTTTTTTTGTCCGTATCGGCATGCACGAGTGGTCTGGAAATTGTAGTAATCTGACGCTAAAAAAAAATGTCCCCAGCTTCAGATCGAATTGGGATTCACAGCCTTATCTCTTCACTTGCAAACGTCGGCTTGTGTTACTCATATATTAAAGCATTCTGCTTTATATTTCGTCTGCAGTTTTCTCCCTTCTCTCACCCCCGTCGTCCTCCCTTCTCTTACTGGAGAGCGCGGCACCAAATATGTAGTAGCATGGGGACATCCACAAATTGGAATATTTGTCACCTATGCAGTGATTTTCGAGTGTATTTTGGTAAGATATACTGATATAAATGGTATTATTCCAAATGAGCAGTATATTTTGGTAAGATACACTGCTCATTTGGGAAATTGCTCCATTGGGATACATTTGGTAAAACCTTTTGCGGTAATGAATTCTTGCGTTTGTATATTAGTATAGAGGGTTACCAATAGCAATATAGCACATTATGGCTTGAGAAATTCGGTAATCAATTCGACTATAATTATTTTATTTTTGTTTATTTCTTTTTTTACTGCGCATGATGATGCAAATTCATTCTTTATTGGAGCTTGCGGTACCAAATGCGGACAGCAAAGAATGTGTCACCTGAAAATCCATTTTGACGCCTTAGTGGAGTATTTTTGAAATATAATTTGGAAAGATATTCTGCTTGTTTGGAATGCCATTGAGATACATTTGCTAAGACCTTTTTCGGTGATGAATTCGTGCGTTTTTATATGGGTGTACGGGGGATCTGGCGCAAAATGGCTTGAGAAATTCGGTAATCGCAACCGGTCTATTTTTTTTATTTATTTATTTATTATACTGCATGATACAGATTCATTTTTTACAGGAGGAGCCTGCGATACCAAAATAGTTAATTGCATGTCACGCGAAAATCCGTTACTTTTATGTATATGGAATGTTTGGCACCATTGTGAAGTATTTTTCAAGTATATTTTTGTAAAATATACTGCTCATTTGGAATACCATTGCGATACATTTAACAAAAGCTTTTTCGGTGATGAATTCGTGCGTTTGTATATTGGTATAGAAGGTTTCTAGCTCAAGATGGCTTGAAAAATTCCGTAATCGCAATTCACTGTTTACTATGCTTGATACAGGTTCACTTTTTATTGCAGCCTATGGTACCAAATACGGATAGCGAAGCGTATGTCACGGGAAAAATCCATAAATTGGAATATTTTATGCCTTAGTGGAGTATTTTTGAAGCATATTTTGGTAATATATTCTGCTCATTTGGAATACCATTGGGATACATTTGGCAAAACCTTTTTCGGTGATGAATTCGTGTGTTTGTATATTTGAAGAAGAATTTTGGCACAAAATGGTTTGAGAAATTCGGTAATCGCAATTAGTCTATAATTTACTTATTTTAATTTAATTTTTTTTCCGTGGATGATACAGATTAATTTGTTATTTGAGTGCGAGGTACCAAATACCTGTAGCAAAGCCTGTATCATGGAAAAATTCACAAACTAGAATATTTAGCGCCTTAGTGCAGCATTTTTCGAGTATATTTTGGTAAAATATACTGCTCAATTTGTAAGTTATAACTGTTAAGTTCAATTCGTTATTATAAGATATATTGATAATTTGTAAGTTTACCGACAAAATGTTTGATGGGTCATTTAAAAGAGAAAAGATTAAATGTTGTGGAAGTTCCGGGGGTGGGGGTGGGGTTAAAACCTGAAAGTGATTTTCAAAATCCAAGATGTTAAACTTCTTTCCATTTTCTTGTAAAGCTGAGGTTCATAAACATGTATAATTTTTGAAATACAGAATGAGCATAAATTATTTTTGGACGTATCTGTAACTAAAATCAGTTAATGGAATGAGATCAAATTTTATGTGCAGATTATCTAGCGTTCATCAAAACTTATCTGAAGATGAGTTTTGATGAACGCTAGGGAAAACAAATTGTACCATATGTCGCTGATGCCAATATCTTGCAAACTGTAGAAGATCAGTGCATTTAAAATGTTGCACTTCAATCGGTTTCCTCATGTTGAATAATGAAAGATTATTTTCTATGAATTGCACATTGTTTATCTTTCATTTATCCTGTATGTGCATTTTTAATGCCTTGAAAATTAATCAATTTTTTTTAATAAGACATTTTTTTTTGTTTACTTCCTTTCATTGTGACCCTTTCTATTTTTACACCCAAATCTCGCCTATCGCTGATTTTCTGTTACTAATTCATTTTCTTTCGTAATTCATATTCTAATGCCATTCATAATCTGTATTTGAAATTTGATTTCATTTCTATCTACAGATCTAGTTTTAACCTATTAATGTTTCTAAATAAGTAAAGTAATTTTATAGCCATCCTATACACTTTTGACTTCTAATTATCAACTGCTTATTTTCATTTTGAACATTCACTTTCCAAAATGTTACTCACATTATTTAGCTCTTCCCACGCCGTGGTTTGGATAATCTATCACGAAGTATTTTAGACCTTACTTTAGCTTAACGATCAGTTTTGTAAAAACCTTTCTTTTTCCAGAAGAGAAAAAAGCTTCCCAGATTAAAGACCCATCAGATGATGGAGGGCTTAACAAACAGGAATAGGCGAGAGAATCTTCCTCAACGAACTCTGATCTCTTCCTTATTGCTGGATCTTATGCTGATCCTATCCTCGCTGATGGCACGTTAATGCTGCTGGGGGAGCATTTGTACTGGCAAGACAGCCTTTCATCTTGTCTACAGGGAGATCTATTTTTAGTCTCCTAGTCTCTTTCCTTTCAATCAGTTGACTTCTGGGAAAACTTAGGATACACATTTTTTTGCGGGCCACTGTGCACACTTAGTAATGAATTTTTATTGGAAATGCGTATGTTTTTTTCGTACTTGAGATTTTGGTGTTGTTTTTTCTTTTTCTTTGTTTGAGACTTATGAAGCTAATGACTTTCGACGCAGCTTATAAAACTTTCCTGTGAAGTGTTTGGAGTTGATAAGATGGGGGGGGGGGTAAAAATTTGTATTGATTTAAAATTTCGATCTATATTCCATATTGATGACCCAATTTATAATGATAAAATTTGAGATAGATATTATAAACTGCAAAATACCTTTAAAGGGCCATTTTTTTCTTGTCATATTATGTTAAAATATTTTTAGGCTTGAAATTAGAATAAGAAAAGGGATTCATTTAGCTTATTAGATAAATTTAATTTGGTTAATTAATAATTAAGTAACAAATCAAGACACATCATTTTGTCTGAGATAAGGAACTGAAGCATCTAAGTTTCTGACTTACTAAAAAAAAATTGTCAGAACTTATGCCAACCTACATAATTTCATACAAAGATTGATAAATTTGGTGGGAAGCATACTTCCCACTGCCCTAGAAAGGGTTAATTCAAGTCAAAGATAACACTCACTCATCTCAACTCGAAACTTTATTCCAAGGAACTAAACCTTGCATTTGTTTTATCCACAAGACGAAATGACTCGAATCTTTCCGATTTAGAAAGATACAGAAATTATAAGAACATTGATAGAACAAACTAGAAATAACATAAAGTAAATCAATAACAAAACAATTTTTAGGCAACGCCAGCAGTCAGATACGAATTTGCGAACTGTCGCTTTCAATTCATAGTATTCTACCACTGAACCATTCAAGCCACTATAAGTTAGAACAAGTTACGTTACAATATGCAAATTAATTGTAAATCTCTGTATTTTGAAATTTATCAGCTATTGTGATTTTTATTGTATTTTGTTCAATATATATATTTATAACAAAATCAATTTTTCGAAATTTGGTATAAAACGAAAATGTATCATCTTCTGAAGGAGAATTTAAACTTCAGCTCAAGTTTATAAAAAAATAGTTTGGATAAATTTTCCCTGAAAGTTCATAAAGAAAATACACTACTCTTATACTTGGAGCGAAGTCAAAATTGGATAAATTCACCTTGAAAGTCCAGTAAGAAAACAATTTTGTGCTGTAGATTTTGACTGATCTCCTGTGTATAAGAATAGTGTTTTCTTGGTAGACTTTCAGTGGAAATTGGCCCATATTTGTGTTTTAGTCTAAGTTAGGCTTTGATTTATTATTATTTATACGAAGTAAGCATTTTTATTATCACGTTAAAAATGTATTAAACTCAACGGGCGAATTTTATAGTGTCTTTTCTTCTCCAGAATTAATTAATCTACTTAAAGTTGACCTAAGTTGGTATTTTTGTTTAAGATTTCGAGACACGCTACATAGGATTTAACTTTCTTTCTTTATCTCTTGTATTTGGACATACTTATTTATAGTAAAGACAAAACATAAAGGAAGAAAAAGAAAGGGTAAAAATTTGATTTTAATATATCAAACAACATTATAAATGCTATACAAAAATTTGAAAAACCCTATTCCAAAAAATATTTTATAACTTGGGTATTTACAAATTTTAAAAATTAATAATTACAATTTTTAAACAACTTTTAAAATATATATAAAAAAATAAGAGTTTTTTTTTTATTGCTTTCTGTTTTAAGCTTTTGTTTTATTATTTTTAAGTATTATGATGTCTTCAAATTAATTTTTTCTGCAACTCACCAATAGGCAGCGCTATATAGTATATGGTATCGAAATTTAATAGTTAAATGGTTATTAAATAATATATTACATTCGAAATCACTCAAATGTGCAAAATTTCAAAATACCAATACCTCGGAATGAGTGAAAAACTAATTGCGAAAATTCTACTTTTACAAAGTGTGTTAAAAAAAGTTGCGCAGTACGACTAATCGCAATGATGGTGATTAAAGAAGATTTTGACTGCAAAAAAAAAAAAAAAAAAACTTGCATTAAATCTTTATCCGAGTTGGTGATATCTTTTCACATTCAGAAGACTAAAGAACTGCAATGCAATTACAGTATGTATAATTTTTAGCTCAAACAATTTAGTGGGTACTTTACTAAGATCATAATTGCTTCTGTTTTGTCTTCTTTTTTTTTAGCTGGTGATTCCTCTGTAAGATTTTTTTTCCCTCAAAAGATGCATTGTTGTAGAAGTCGTCTACAGACTACAGATAGTGTGTCCAAGAAAACTATTAAGCCACCTTAAAAAGAACGACGGATGAAGATAAAAATAAAAGGCACTTACCTTTGAAAAGCATTTTTTATGGCCCTCATTTCCCATAAATATTCCGCAGACAGTTTGACATGAAAGCTTAGAAAGTTACTTTTTTCCTTAGTCAGTTTCATTATTTCGTTCACGCTATGATAGGCCTACCGTCCCAGAATTTATAATACCCTGTAAGAACATGCTGTAACTTTGAATTGTCATCTTGAAACACAACTGCTGGGGAAATAGATTTTAAAGTGTAGTTTAGGAGATGCATGTATAATTCTTATCAGCTTTATTTGCGGTTGGGTACTTTCACTGTAATCTCAGCAATGAATTTCCCATGACCTTGCTTACTGCACGAATGTTATTCGTCAGATCTGGAAATAAATAGTAAAGTTCGAGAACGTGAAAATATTTAATACAAGGTGTGTTCTCAATGTTGACTGTTGTATTTTAAGCTCAAAACTACGTAATTAAAATATGTTTGTGAATGAAATATATATTCTACATTGTTTCAGAAGTTTCACTAATGGCACGCAAATTTCTTATTTGTAACATTTGCATATGTATTATCTATCCGTGTTAATAAAATTACAAGTAAGCATAATCTTTATTGGGAAAAGTTTATCACGTGGTTGTCCATAAACTTCCGACCTTCCAAGAGGTTTTTATGTAATTTTACTAAAATTTTGCTTTATTAATTCTTTAAAAAATTTTATCATGTGTATTTACAATGTGAATATTATTACTTATTGAACAATATTGTTAATATCGCTATCAGTGTATACAATCTCGTTCATTATTGTCCAAAAATATTTCGTTTCGGTATTATTGAGATACGGAGGTTTATAACTACGCCATCGTTACTTTTTAATTAAAGGATAAGTCGTATAACAGTCATCTGAAAATATTCTGAATTATTTGGGAACTAAAGCTCAAACATAGGCAATGCCATTAATTACCATATTAGACATTAATTACCATATTACCATATTGACACTGAACTAAATGATAACTACTATTTAGACTTCGTTTCACTGCCGTTTTTGTTAAACCACTAACATATTTAAATCCCTTTTTAATATTGTTAAATATTGTACAATATTGCTAATGAGACATTCGAATTCACAATTTATTTAATTCAATATTGTCAACATTTTTAAAAACTGCTGTGCTGTTAGAGTGCGGAGCCGCACAACCAGACCACCAGTATTATTTAATTAAAGGATGAAGTCATGCACCAATCATTCAAATATACGTTTTATTATTTAGCTAATCAAAGATCAAATAAAAATAACATCATTAATTTTTATTTTAAATTATTCTGATTTAGATTATGCAATTATTTAAACTTCCATTAAATTTAAATTCGCTATCATTCTCGTTAATCCTCTAACATATTTGGCTTCATTCTTCAATATTATAAAATATTATACAATTATTGGTAATAAGACTTTCTGTATTCAGTATTGCCTAAAATTTTCACAATATTGTTATATTATTAAGGTATAAAAACCAGACCATTGCTGCTCTCTAATTAAAGGATAAAGTCTTTCTGTAGCCATCTGATGAGATTTTTAATTATTTAGCCATTTCCGTTTTAAATGGTACTGATGATGCAACTATTTGAACTTTCCTTAAATTTCAATTTTCTGTCGTTTTTCCTATACCGCTAATATAATTGACCTCCTTCTTGAATATCGTATAATATTGTACAATATTGGTAATAAGACGTTCTGTACTCAAAATTGTAATGTTATTAGAGTATGAAACCATACAGTCAGACCATCACTACTCTCTAATTAAAAGATGAAGCCATGCAGCAGTCATCTGAAAAGATTTTTCATTATCTATCCGTTTTCGTTTTAAATGGCAATGATGATTCAACTATTTAAATTTCTATTAAATTTCAATTCACTCTTGTTCTTGTTAACCCTCTAACGTATTTTGGTCCCCTCTTGACTATTGTAAAATATTGTGCAATATTGTTAACAAAATGTTTGGTATTCAATATTGTAATATTATTAGGGTATGACACCATACAACCAAACTACTGCTACTCTATTAATTAAGGATGAGGTCGTGCAGCAGTCATATGAAAAATTATTTAACCATCTAGTCATTTCCTTTTTAAATGCCACTGAAGATGCAGCTATTTTAACTTGTATTAAATTTCAATTTCCTACCGTTTTTGCCAAACCTCTAACAATAATTAGTACCTTGTGATTCCTAAAGCATCTGATTCTGAGCATCTTTACCTTTTGTCTTGATTGTTTGTTTCAGACTTTTGTGTGGTCTGAAAAGGCGCATTAAAAGCCCAAAGTTTCACTTATCGACTCCAGCAACAGCAACTGTTACCTATCCCACTCCAATCGCTTCTTTTTCCAAAAGAGGACATTTTTCGTTTTGTTTCAATCGATGGCAGGAAAAGTTCCCATTGTCTTCATCCTCCCCTTTTCTAATGTCGTCGATGACTTTCGGTTTGGCTTTTGAAGAGAAACTGATTGATCGCTCCTCAGCCGCCTTTTGTTCTGCTGGACAACGATTTCCGCTTAAATGACATAATTCCGGAAGTGTTTTATCGGAAAAAGGTGAAACTCACCAGGATAGTTCCCTGTGACACTAAGTACCTATCTTTTCCTCTTTTGCCGGATACTTTCTTTTGTTGTTATTACCTCTCCTCCTTTAAAGCAATGAAGGGAATGTCGTAAAATGACTATTCCATTCTTTTTATTATTGTTAAATTTGGAATTCATTGTTCGGATTAGAGTTTAAAAGTATTCCTTGAACTTTATGTAATATAAGAGTTGTTGAGATATGTATGGGATTAAACTTCTTATTATAAATAAACTGTTTCTAATTTCTATTATTGTGGAGCTTGAATTAGTTTTAATGGTCTGCTTTTATCCGCCATTATGCATCTACATTCTTATGATGCTTAATGCTTCTTTTTTTTTCAAGCTATTGGAAAGTTATTAAAGAAACTGCTTTCAATTCTGCGAGCTGACTATTGGCCATTCTAAAATTCCATGCATTATAGATCATCTGCATTCTTATGATAATTAATGCTTCTTTTTTCAAGCTGTTACAGAGCTATTGAGAACGATTTAGAGAATAGGATTTCAGTTTTGCGGGCAGACTACTTGACATTCTATTTTCTATATATTATAGATCATAGTTGATGATGCAGTCTATGATGATATATAGATCATATGTCATCTTTTGTGATTACAGAATTAATGTTTTTTTCAAGCTATTGCAAAATTACTACAGAATCTGTTTTTAGTTTTGCCAGCTGACTAGTGGCAGTTCTAAAATTCTATGTATTTTAGATATTTAGCCGATGTTTCGTTTATCGCTTAGTAAAATATGGTCGATGTTCCATTCATCGCTTAACAAAACATGGTCGATGTTTCATTTATCGATTAATAAAACATAGTCGATGTTTCATTTATCGATTAATAAAACATGGTAGATGTTTCATTTATCGCTTAATAAAACATGATCGACTTCATAAAAATGATCGATGTTTCATTTATCGCTTACTAAAACATGGTCTGTTTTATTTATTGGTTTTATGCTTTGAATCCACCAATCCAAAGATGTGATCCATTTTTAGTAAAATCCGAACTTCATCCATTGACCTCAGATAGATACATGATATTATGCATAAAACCATAGTAACACAAACTTACTATAAATAAAAATCATTGTTCCTATGTATGTATCTATCTATATGTTCCACATTTTCTTCTGAACGTCTAGGTCATTTATGTAAAGACTAATTGAAACTAATTTAATGATTCATTTTTGGTTGAAATGATTGGTTGATTTTAACCAAATTTGGTATATGTATTGTTAAGATAAAAGAAAAAATAAGTGCAAAAATTAATTAAATATTCAATTAATTAGAAATTAACCATTTTTAGCTATAGCTAAGGAGCAAATTATCTTACCAGAAATATTTGAATGCCATCTTAAAAAATTAGAATTTTACCATTTAAATGACATCAATTTCTTTTCATTTTATCTTAGGCTTTAAAGTGCATTGATTTATTTTCAAATACAATTCTCTCAAATCGATACTATTCCAGATTACTTTGGATGTATTGTGCAGGTGGTCTCAAATTTCCCCCCTGGCTATAAAAAATATCGTTAAAAAAAAAACTTTATAATTTTGCATATGTTTGTTTCGATATTTTGTTAAGTTTTTAAGAAAACCACTTGCATCAATAAATTTTAATATGAGAACTATCGGTAACTCGAAGAAAGTTAAGGCGGTATTTCAATTCCAGATAATCCAAAATTTAGGTTGTCACACTAGACACTACGTTTTTGATATTAATTTTGATATCAAATGTATATCAATATTTTCAGCAGGTATTACAAAACACCATGGCCTTGACATAATTCCAAAATTGACATTGAACATATTTATGACCGATCATATTTGCCAAAATAACCAATTTGAATTCATGGAATCAAAGAAGATATTAAAATTCTTTCCTCCGTTGATGCCATTTTGCTAACAATCAAATGTAAAGTCATTGTTTCTGCATTGGCTGATCTTTCTGTTAACTTAGGGGGAAAAAATAAACAAGAAATAAGGACATAACTATTTTATTGTAAAAAATTTACAGTATTATATTCAATGGTTCTTTTTTGTAATCATTTTTTCGATTTCGGGCGATTTTTTTTTCCTACACACACATGAAAACAAGTTATCCGTTGATGATTCCAAGGTCCCATTGTGGTATTCCAGAGGCAAACTGTTTAGTTCCTTATTCTATAGGTCTATTTATCCCTTTTTCGCTTAAAATTAAATTGAGAGCAAATATGAATGAAGGGGAAAAAAATGTTTAAAAAGAAGATACGAACGTAAGAATCCCATTCATACTATATCTCTCCAAGTGAGTTTTAATATTTTTCCCAAACTGCGTGGGCGTTCAACAAAGACGTCCGCCACTCTCCGTTTATGACGTAGTTTCTTCTTATCCTCTTAAAATACTTTTGGATATAATTTAAAAGATATGTATATATAGCATAAAAATAGATTTTTCTAAGCTAAATATACGTAAGATACTTTAATAGAACTTTTCGAGAAAAGAAGGGATTAAATTTTTAATGCAAGCAACTTTTTTTTTTCTATTCAAAACCAACTGTACATAAAAGTCAAACAGTTGCTGAGTAAGTTTTATTCAAAACGAAAAATCGGCGGAATTTTTTTAATGTTTATGGCGTAAGACGATTATTTGTCGTCGTCGTATTAGCAGATACATTCTTTTTTACTCGGTGTCCAGTATTGCTTAATAAATAAAAATCGTTAAGATGTATATTTAAATTCATGAAATACTTTTTCTTTTCTCATAATAGGATTATAATTTAGATTATTTTAGAGAAAAACTTATCCCTGCTCCGCCTTATAGAATTCTTCACCCGTTACAAAAATAAGTATAACAATTAGTGAAATTTTTTTCCTCATAAGTTTTTCATATATTTAGATCGTATATTACTATCTATTAATATCCATACGAAGTTTTATTCCCTGGAGGCATTGTCACAACTCTGTTATATTGTTTTTCTTCACAATTAGCTGCATAGTAATGACGAGAGATTTATAGACATCTTAATAGTTGTCAAGTCAGTAATCTCCATTTTTGGCGACAGATATAAAGGTTTTCGGAAGAACAAGAATTTTAAAGCTATCTCTATTAAGAGTCGAGATAAAATTCTTCTAGAAAGCTCTATATCTTATCACGGATGCTATATAAGCGGAGGTGCATACAAAGACGGGAATACTGTATTTCGAGTGTTAAGCGCAGAGCGAACATTCTAGTTTTTTTTTTTTTTTTTTTTTTTTTTTTTTTTTGGAGGGGGGAGAAGATGCTGTGTGATTTGGTGCTTCCTAGTGTGTTGTTGATCTCTTCAAATATTGCTTTTATATATTCTTCGACTGAGTTTTACTAGCGGTGTTTCGTGTTTCCCAGGGATATAAAGCTTCAATAATTTTTTTTATGGTTTTGGACTTTTATTGCGATATATCTTTCAGACGATTTCCATAATATTAGCACATAAGAGCGGAAGGAATGCTACAAAACAGTAACGTCTACATACGGGAGTGACTCTTCCTCTTCCCCTCCTAATATAACCTAAACCAACGCAATATGACATGCTTTATACAGCATCATCAAAAATTTATTTATTCCGTCATGACCAAAAGATTAAGAAGCGTATAATGAATGTTGTTAATGACGTTGAATGTTGTTAATGTGTTGAATGTTGTATAATGAAGAAATCTGAATTTACAATTTGGGTGTCACATTTTCAATACATTGAAATCAAAATTCGATACTGACCTATAATTTTGTTTACATTATCATATACAAAATTTTATGTGTGTAAATCGTTATGTTTTTGAACCATCGATATATATATATATATATATATATATATATATATATATATATATATA
>JAPMOR010026819.1:372037-383573 GCA_026543865.1 Argiope aurantia | reverse complement strand
AAATCGCCTCTAGGTTCGCATTTGTATCCTACACAGCATATCTATGCCAAATTGGATAGTTCAAGGCCAGAAGGTCTTGACTGAATCTATTGTGCGAGTATCTATTTTTAATGCATTTCTACCGACAATAGAAAATGTATGTACCGACAACTGTAGCCAAAATTAGATACAACTCTACAGCCACAAGATGACATACCGAATTTCAGTGATTAAAGCCATTCCATTAATGAGTATTGCGTTTGTATGCTTTTGAAAGTATAGACCAACAAAGCGTCAACTTTTCTACAGATATGGTTAAAAATTTGATATGAATCTATATTTTAGACACTAAATCTATTTACCAAATCTTATCTACCTTGATCTTTGCATTTTGAAGTTATCAAGTTCACTTGTTCACAGCCAGATAAACGAACTTCCGGCGAATGGATCTTGTTCAAAATTCGACAGAAATCTAAAAATTCGGCCGTTAGTCCATATACCAAATTTCATCCGCCTAGCTCAAAGGTGTTTTGAGTTATCGTGTTCACAGACGAACAGATAAATATAATACCAAAAAGAGGAGATCTGAAATGTGGAGATTCATCAAAATCTCGAATTCAAATTTTTTTGACAATTACAATACTCTTCCTCTACACATCGATACGAAAAAGTAAAAATCTTTTATCAAAATAATGAAAACAGTTTCAATTTTTTTACACAAAGAAATCAATTTTTAAAAATTGCACGAAAAACTATTTTTAAATATTGTGAAAATTCAGAAAACAATTGCATGTTAATTAAATGTGTATCATGAAAAAAACATATGTAATAATATTTTTTAATCTAATTTAAATCTTAACTAATTTCCAAATTTTTAATTTTAATTTAGCTCATATTAACTTCATTCTAAAATGGTCTCTTATTTCCTGATCCAATTTCCACTTTTTATTTAATTAATGCTACATCGCACGCATTCTACAAAACTGCTCACTTTATCATTTTCTGACGCTCCGAGTGAAAGGAAAAAAAATTCTTAATGCATTACAACATTCTTTTATCGATATCTAAAATTCCCTTTCCTAAATCGACACGTGTCGAAGAAATCCCTATCAAAATTTCATAGTAAAATTATTGAAGCGGAAATTTGCTGTCTCTTCTGCTCTTGCGTCGCGATGTAGAGAGACGTATTACTTACTACTTATTCTTTGTATGTAAATTTTTACTTCCGTGGTGAAATAAATCAAAGTTTTAAATTTTCAAAAGTTTCTTCTATTCGGCCGCGCAACTGCTAAAATATGCTTATATATATTATATTATATTATATTGGCTTAAAAATAAATTTTGTGCATTTATATTTCCGCAGAGAAAAGATATAATCTCGCATTCATAATTAAAATTTTGAAAAAAAAATCCTCCCGAGATGCAAATTTCCATCCTCCAAAGTGTCAAATTTGATAGTTGTGTCCTATAAAGCATCAACACACACACACACATTCACCTTTATTAGTGGCATTGATGTCATGTAATCTTAAACAGACGACATTTTTATTTCTTCATATAACGGTAAAAAAAGCAATAAAAATCTTTCTTTTATCACAAATTAATGGGTAAAATATTGGTGTAATGAAGGGAATAACCACTGGAAAAGCCTACATCACCGATTGCAATACTTTTACTCAGCAGAAATGCAAACACTGTTGAGCAATTTAGCAAATAAAACTTCCTAAGTAAATAATATTCAGTTTTACAATCGAAATAGTGAATTTCCATACCTAATGGTTTCAACATTGATATGCGCAAGCTTGAGATAAGGTTCCCCCGCTCCTCATTTCTGATATGAATTCTCTTTTAATGATCAACTAATTGCAAAAAATATTATTATCATTACAACAATTTATTTAATAACTATTGTCTTTTCCTTTTGGGAATTTTTATTTTGCATTTTATAAAAACAAAAGCATTTAAATGGGCTTTTATCTATGTTTTACATCAGATCATAAACTTGTTAATCAGCAATTTTAATACAATCCGTTTTTAAAAACAGGCTTTTACCAATGAACTAAATGACAGAATATAAAAAAAATACTTCACATTCTTTTATCCTTAATTTGTAATTCATTATTATAACGTTTAGTTGGGATTTGAAAACATTAAAACTATGTATTATCATCTACAATCTGCAAACAAATGAAATTTGAAAACGCCAACAAATCAGGAAATCAGTGAAAAAAAATGATTATAAAATTGTCCATTTCTTTATCTTTATAATTCATTATTATCACTTTTATGGAATCTTAAATTCAGTATCAATTCATTACCAGGTGGTGACAAAATTTTGGAAACAAAATTCAATTGAATTATACAATTAACATTTAATTAAGTTTCGAAAACATTAAAATTATGTATTATTATACACGAAATTGGAAACGACAGTCAGGAAATCATAGATAAAACTGATAAAATTATAAAACAAATTTAAATAAATCAAATAAAATGAAAGCGTTTGAAATGGCAGATTTTGTTCATTTTTTTTCTCGTATACGTTGTATATAGAAAGTATAAGAATCGTCAAAAAATTCGAATTCGAGATTTCGACTCCCCCCCCCCCCCCCCGAGTGCGGTAAACACATTTTTGGAAAATGTCAGTCCATCTGTGACAAAGAGAGTTTAAAAACGCTTTGAGCTAAATGGATGAAATTAGGTATACGATCTTTACATAAAATCTGTAAATTTCCTTCACATTTTGTGCAAAATCCGCTCAAAATAAATCTGTCTGTCCGATTGTTCGGATATAAGTTAACATGACAACAGCATGTTTTGGTGGGTTGGTAAAAACGCTCCTAAAATATAAATTTTATTTTCGGATACCATCAACTTCATGCTAAGGAATAATCACCAAAAAAACTAGTGAAGGATGACATGATAGATTCAGTAAAAATGGCAAATCCATGTCAAAGATTGATATTTTATAACCATTATGTGGCAATGCCATGAAGGTGTTCTCTAGGATAAAATTTTTATTCGAGAAAGATTTTGGAAGATCACTGCTCCTGGCTTAATGACTTATTAAAGCATTATATAAACAATCGTTTAGTTTCAGACCGTTTTATAGTAATTATTTATGATATTGTAAAATTATCTTATAATATTGTAAAATTTTCTTTAGTACAAAATGGCATTTGTAAATGAACAGAGGACATAAGAATATAAGGTTTATATATTAGGTTATATATTGGGATATAAGGTTTTTCCCCGTTTATGTTTGCAAGAATTGTAAAAGCTATGGAATTGGCAAATCTAAAAGTATAATATTATTCTTGGTATTAAAGAAAAAGTATACATAAAACCCTTTTAGAAATAAATCTAATTAGATACTGAACATCATTAAAATCATGAAAGTGTATCGTATCAAGAGGATCAGACACTTAACAAAGATTAAAGGACCGACCTTTGTAAAAGTCTAATCCAATACAGCATAAAAACTGACTTTTAGCACGCCTACAGGTGTCTGAGAAAGAGATAGACAATGTTAAAAGGTAGGTTGACAATGTTGAAAAAAGACCTCAATCTGCTGGGTGTTAGAAACTAGAAATCTGTAATGCTGGATAGGCAGCGATGGCGCAAGCTGACTGGGACGGTCATGGCCTGTTCTAGGTTACAATGCCGAAGAAAAGGAAGAATTAAATATTGACAAAAAGATTGCACATACGCAAAAATTTCTCAGATAAGATCTTTTATTTTGAAAGAAAATATCCCTGATTCCATGGACATGGATCCATGATTCCATGACGAATTCATGATTCGTCAAATTAAAATATATTTTTTTATATAGGTCTATGTTTCTAGTTTTATAGTTTCGACGGAGAAATGATTAATAATTTATATATAACTAGATATTATCTTATCGGAATATTTTTCCCAAGATATCTACATTTGAAAGACACTAAATTTTGCTTATTTAATATAATTTAAATACTATAAATATAATATGTAATATAATATTTATTGCTTGTTAACAGCCGTTTTTTTCAAGGAGGTTATCTGAATCGATGAGAAATTATCTTTCGGTACGTCGCTGGATTTTGAGTTGACACAACACTGAGTCTGTATTTTTAGTGGGCTCTTTGGAAACTCTCTCTTTGTCTCATTGTGCTGCCATCTGGTGTCTCTACCTGATACTACTTTTAATGAATCAAATTTAAAGGACGGATGCAAATGATTGTTATAAATTTTGAAGAAAATGGAAATTTTGCAGTAACAAATAAATATAAAACTATGAAATAAAAACAAAAAGTAGTAATTTAACACAAAAATTACGCATAAAGTTATTTTTTGGTAAAACACGAAAGTTTTACAAGTAATAAATTTAAATTATAAAACTTTAAAAATTATGGTTTTGAAATTTAAAAAAAAAACTCTAAAAGCGATTCTGATTGAATTATTAATTTTTCAATTTTATTTTTTAAGCTGGCTTACATATTTCGATCCTTTGAAAGAAATTTTCCTTTGAAAGAAATTTTCAGATTCTTGACAAGAATAAAATTCATGAGAATGCTATAGATTTAAATAATCGATAAAAAGAAAAACAAAGGCGAGGAAATTTATAATTACAGTGGAAAATTGTGAGATAAAAATATGCAGAAGTTCATGAAATAAGTTTTATAATAATGAAAATATTTTATCATGATGCAAAGAATAATACTATTAATAAATAAATTATAAATTTTATTCTTGCTGTTTTTTAATTTGGATGTCTGATATCATATGTCATTTTCTTAATGTATATATATGAAATATATTTTAGGGCAATTTGCTTCATTGAATTAAGTCAACATTTCATATACACACTGGCATCAAAACGAAATAATAGTTTGAAGTAGTAACGCAGTAATAGTTTCATGTAAATGCATTGTTATCAAATACATAATTTTTTTTTAATTTCATTTTTATTTTATTTTATTTTTATTTTTTTAATTTTTGGAAAAAAAATTCTATAAAATGATTTCTGATAATTTTATTTCTAATTGAACCCACTATATGGAATAATAATAATAATAATAACCCAAATACTTATGAAGATCTAAATGAATTCTACGAATCAGTTTTTTTAATCAAATATTTTGGATTTGAAGAAAGCTTGATAAATTCATTATGTCTTAGCAGTTGACCATAATCTGTAGGTGTCTTTACGGTAATTAAAAAGTTAAAAACTATTGAACAGTTTTCGGAATAATATATCTAGGAAATATGGACTTCGTGTACAAATAAATAGTTTCCTCTTTTTGATTTTTAAGAATTCTCATTCCGAAAATTTTAGATTAATAATTAAAATAACTGAATATCACTTGTCTTTTAATATCAATTAATTTATTTCTCTCTACAAAAGATATTGGAATACTTCTGACTAACTGACTAAATCAATGACTCCTAGTAATAAACTCATTGTTCATGACATAAATCATAAGGAATATTTCATATTGTCAATCAAACCATCAAGCTTACTCTTTAGCTATCACATATCATTTGGATATACCTTAAAGCCCTTCATGGGTAATCCTGGTAATTCAATTTCTTAAAGAGCCATGAATTATTAACCTAGAATTCTGCATTAGTAAACCATTTTAGGTACTAATACATAGTGCACAATTCCATTATCTTTCAAAATAGTTTTGTGAAGAATTTTCCGTGGTAAATTCTTTTGAAGAAATTTATCGGACAAGCGTTTTTACTTGCTGGATTAATAGCAATGTTTTACCAGCTATTATAATATATAAGAGGAATAATATAAGAGGTTATAAGATAATAAGAGGAATATAAGCTATATAAGAGGAATAATCAACATTTGAACAAAGGTCTTCAACTTCTCCAACCCGCATTAAAGGTTTAGGTAAGGTATCAGCAATTCTCATTCATTTTTGATAGCCTTTTCCCGAAAGGCTCTGAGCGTGAAAAGAATATTATATGTTATTCTCTTTATTATAAGTATAGATTATAAGTATAGACCAGAGACGGCGGTAGAGTCTTGCCGACGGGGCAGGCAATTACAATTTCCCTAATTTGGTTAGAAAATAGCTCATAATAATTAATTTTTACATTTAATTAAAGGAAATTAAGTATTTTTAGCTTCTTTTTTTATTGAAATACTGACCTTTCTTTCATTGTTAAAAATTTACAAAGATATTTGCAAAAAAAAAATGTTCTCAGGGTTTTTTTTTATTTTTTTTATTGACCATTAAAAAATTGTCAATATTTGAATCTCTATTTTTATGAGATTCTTGAGATTTACTTGCACTAAGATCTAATTTTGGAGAAAATACAATTATATTTCATTCTAGATTGTAGTATATAGATATAAACACAGGCTGCGGCAGAATGCGGTGTCATTGTTAATTGAACAAATACATGTTCTCATCATGGAAACTATTTAAAATAAATGTAGAAATTATATTCAAAAAGTTTTATAAAAGAAATTTTTTGGAAATCCAGCATGATAAATAAAAAGGAGTATTCAGTATTTTCGCCAAAAAAAGATTGTTTTTCCTCCTACATAAAATAATTTTTATAAGAATTGCAACAACGAGAGGGAATTCAGATATATTCCGAAACCGAGGCGAATAAGCGAGCGCGTACAACAAAAATTTACTATAGTTCGGACACGAACGATTTAGAATGCTGAAAAGATACAATGATGTTTCTTAAGAAAGTTGGGGAAGATATTTTGTAAAGATATGTACAAACCTAACTGTTTTATGTAAGATTGAAAAATGAACGTGTGAAAAATGAGCGGCTTAAGCATTAGGTTTCCCATGTGTTAAGTAAATGCTAAAAAGCTATCAGACTTAAAAAGACAAAGCGTTTTATTAAAAAACATTTAGATCTAGAATATGAACTCTATCTTCATTTTTAAGCAAGTGTTCTTGTGGTTAAGTACTTGTTTTCCTCGAAGCTATTGCAAGCTTATATTCCTCCACAAATTTTTTTTATCCCCTCAGTTGCATGCATTGGTTTTTCTTAACCCCTTCGTGTACAATGACTAGCCTGGATCCCGCATCGAATTACTAAATTTTTAATCTACAATTAAGTGAAAGTATTGAGTAATTTAAAATGCAAAAATCACTTGAAAACTCATCAGTGCCTCAAATGACTTGATATTATTTTAGGAATTAAAATAATAATAATTATCCTTAATAAGAGTTAAGTAAATTCGTATGTCAAGGTATTAATATATCATATATGAATATTCTATGAATAAATATTTTAATCAGGACATTATTATTTTATCAAGATATCTTTATCTAAAGTCTATTAAAAATTTAGAAGCACCAGAAATTATATAGATTTTACTGTAAAGAGTATTGAAAAGGAAAAAAATGAAAAAGAAGTTTTTAAAAAATACTTTTCCCGATTACATAGTTATAATACTGAATGTAGAATCTGAAGAATTTAGGTAGTAATTTATTTAAAAAAATTTAGTACATACTTGGATAAGCTCTTAGCGTGGCTAAAAAGCTACCATAACATATATATTTATTTTTTGTCATCATTTTCAGTCGGTAATATTTCTTTAATAATTGCAGCCAGTAAATTAGATTGCATAAAAAAGATATTTTACTGTTAAATAATTTACTATAATACACTCTACTTATTCCAGAGATTTATAATGAATTCACATAACCTGGCTGCAGCAACCTAACTCTTCTTGGCATGTATAAATTACAAGAGTATCGAAAGAAAAGAGTGTTTTATTAAATTTAGTTTAACCATAAACTAGATTTTAGTCAGAGTATTCTCATAGTGAAGTAAATAAAATAAATTTACCAATTTATCACCGAAGAAATAACCATTAGATAAATAAAATGATAAATTTTATAATATGATTCATTTAATTCCGAATTAGGGAAAACTCTATCGCCCTATTCTTGTCGTTGTTTATAATGGCACTTGCCATAGACAAGCTCGCTGACGAAATCAGCTATTTCAAGGGAGTGTCTCTTGTTTTAGGAGCGCCAACTAAGGCCCAAAGTATGTCTTAGCTACTCAAGTATCACATTCACTTGTACAATCCCTTTTTAGATGGGGACACATTCACACATCTCACAGATAGAACAGATGAAGAAAAACCATGCCCGATCCACGACTCAAACCCAGGACGCCCAGGTCAGGGGGGAAACGCGCTACCCCTATGCCAGGACGCCGGCCCTATTCTTGTAAAATATAAAAATATTTTTCCGTAATAATTTCACTTGTAAATAATCGAAGTACACGATAAAAATAATTTTTCTCGCAACTTATGATAATATCTTAGCCGAAAGACAAATATAAATCGGCAAAAATGTGACTTCTTACTCACTTGACACTTTGTCGGTTATTCTGTCAAAAGTAATGCAAATTATTAGCCGAATGAACGACATTTATATAAGATGTCTGAAAATTAGCGAACTTTCATAGTATTCAGTTTATAGTCGGCCATCCAGAAATTGTCGGCAGAATGAGATAACTTATTCACCCTGTCGGATATATTGCCAAAAGTAATGCTAATTAGAAGCTTGATGAACGATATTTCAATCAAAAGCCTGAATTTCTACATCTATCAAATTGCGTTTATGGTCAGGCGATCAAAAATCGTCCATAAAATGCGGCATCTTATTGATCTTACACTTTATTGATTATTTTAACAAACATAGTCAAACCGCTTTAACAGCTACTTAATTGTTTTTTTAAATTTTCATATTCGAGAGTGTGTGCTTTTCCATAACCATTTTGAAGTGGTGAAAAATTTTGCCGACGATGCTCTCAATCTCTCGCCCAAGGGGGGGGGGGGGGCAAGCGATTGCCGACAGGGGGGCAATTGCCCCCCTGCTAACACCGCCTCTGGTATAGACTAGCCACCTTTGGCGACCAGCCGGTTCGCCGATCTTAATACTCGTTAAAATTTTCAGTTGAATATTTTATGAAACGTCTTTAATAGCTTCTTCCTCAAAATATTTTTAAGCTTCAAAATTTTGAAAGTCATATATTTCACTCATCCTATTAAAAACCCTTAAGCCATGATGTACTATGTATCTCTCTAATTTACTGTCAGTTCCCATAAAATTTCATCCTTAAATTAAAGAGGAAATGATTAAACTACAATCAATATAAAGAACATTTTTTTAATGAAACCATGCATTTTTTAAAAATATGAATACTGAAAACAGAATCGTTCAGTATTTAAGTCTTACATGCACTACAGAATAATTTTCATAATTTATGTAATATCTTAAGAATTATTCCTCAAAAATTTCTCAGATTCAGCATAAAATTCAGTTTTTAGTTCTACTTTCAAATAGATTTAAATGACGTGGATAATAATGTATTATTTTGCCTTGGTCTATAATTATACTTCAAAAAAATGTTGAAGTTTAAATTTTATACAGTCCTTTGTTCTTAAGGAATCACCTTCTGCAAATTATTCTTTTAGCTTTTCTTGTTTTCTTCTAGACGTTTCTAGCTTCTGCTATCAAATCTTATAACATTTGTGAATTTTTGAGTACAATAGTTTAGAATAATCAGCATTTGCATAATCTTAACCTAATCAGACGAGAAATCCTGGGCGATGATTGGAGTATCATTTTTAAGACGGTCCATTAAGTTGTCTAAAATCACCCATTTTTATTAATAGTTATATTCAAATATTCATAAATCATCCAGTTTTAGGACTGATTTAGTTGATTAGAGTGCTACTCCTTTTGTTTAAAATATCAGCATTTCAAGAATATTTTGTTAAATAATGATTCACAGAGCAGAGGATCGAGATAAATGTCATTTATCATACGTCATTTATTAGAGCTCAAGTTACATATAATTATTTAATTCATTTAGACCATTTTAATACAAGCATTTCTATTTTTAAAAGTTTACAAATTAGCATTTGGGTCTTGAATTTAAAGGATGTATATTAAAGATCGTTTATCTTAAATAAATCTGATTTATTGAATTAATAATACAGATATTGTAAAAGATCATAAGATCATAGAAATATTTACTTTTTATAAAATATCTTATTTCATATTTATTTCATTTCATACAGACACGTGCTAAAAATTGTATTTTTATATGTTTAATTTGTAACAGCAGTTGATTTATTAATTAAATTGTGCTTTTGTCAATATGATTTTGTCAATATTGATAAAAGCTAATTTTTTTCCAGTTGAAGCGTAACGTGCTCGCGCAAGTCAAATTTTATTTTTATTTTGTAAGAAATAAGTTGTTGAAAAATACAACTAAATTATTTTTTAAAAATTCATTAAAAATAGAAATTTAATTTTTTGAATTAAACATTATTATTATTAAAAAGTTTTAATAGCATTATTATTAAAATTAAAAATTATTATTATTAAAAAATTTTCTTAGTTTTTTGATTTTCTATATGATGTAAAAATCATTTTTGTGCTGTAATATTTTCAGAAGTTATAGCGGAAAAAAATATCACAATTTCGCTTAATTTTTAATTAATTAAAATTATAATTTAAAATTCGAAAAAATAACTCCAAGGTGCACATTCCTGATCTCCAAGGTATACAAGTGCCAAATTTGGTAGCTGTAGGTCAAACGGTCTGGCCTGTAGAGCGCCAACACACACACACACACACACGTACATTCAGCTTTATTATAAGTACAGATTATTATATCTGAATATTATTATTCTACGAATTAGGAGTGGTATTTTTTTTATTTATTCGGTTTGATGAATAGCCGACAGAGAACTTTGAATTGTGAAGTGGAATGGGTTGTTATGAAAGATTCATAGACAAAATAAGGCATTTTTAGGAAGGCCATGAGTTTCTAAGAAAATGGAATTAGTTGCAATTCATGCTAACAGATTAGTGATACACTGCCAAATTTCAGAATGAACATTGGAAAGGCGAAGAAATTGCTATATTTCAGCATGAAGCATCAGAGTCTGATACATCAGCATAAATAAGTGTTAACTCGGTAGCCCACATTTACATGTGCTGAAATAGAAGAGAAAGAGACCCACCAAAAAATTACCTTTTGTATTTATAATATTATGTAAAGTTATACCAGCGTATTAAATCCTTCATTTATGTCTCGGTTGCAAGTTATAATATTGAAAGGTTGTAAATTTACACAAGGTATAAAAAATAATAGGAAGAAAGAAAATGAGCGATCTTCATCCATGATCCCAATTCAGAATGGTTCAGTGGTTAATTGCAGATAAATTTTTTTTTGGAACACAAAATTTTAATGAAAAATAATGTTTTCCAATGCTCCCATTTGATGTAAAACAATTTCTTTATGACAAAATTTTATTTTACTGTACTCATTCCATAGTATGAACTCTGCAAGAGTATCAGAAATATGCAACTTTAACATGAAGCTAAATCAGGATTATTTAAAAAAAATCCAAACATGATCGATGGGTAACTAGAATGGTTTTATTTCTGAAAGATATTAAGAAATAAATGTTGCCAAAGTTTATAATGAAGTGGAAACGAAATTATCATTAATACTCGATATTTATAAAATTTAATAGTCTATTTTAAACTATCCAACA
>JAPMOR010026819.1:341980-371937 GCA_026543865.1 Argiope aurantia | reverse complement strand
TATATATATATATATATATATATATATATATATATATATATATATATATTGTCATTCATGGGAAGTTTGGATTTATAATTTGTATGTAAATAATAATTAAAGTACTAAAGTAATTTACATGAAAATATATTATCCTTTTATATTTGTATTATATTATATCCTCATTTATCTTTAAAATTTTAGATATAAAACAAAAATATTTTTAATAATTATTCTGCTTATTAGATTACATTTATTGATTCATTACGTCTTGGTTATTAATTAGATGCAAATGCTCTATTATTCCTTTTCTATTAATCAGGAAACTTTACAGTTCAATAGTAGAAAAAAATTAAAAATTTCTAAAACAAGAAAGTTATTTATTTTAAAAAATAGCAATGCCTTTCTTAAACGTCTTTATATTTTATCTTTATGGAAATAATGATTTCTGTAGAAAGAAAATGAAGTTTATGTAATCTGTTGATACATATTTTATCTTCCAATAAAAATCAGAACTTTATAATCAGAGAGACGTATTATGCAATTATATAACTAAATATATTAAAGAAAAAAAATATTAGACTGCGAAAATTACATTGTTGTAAATGTCAGATTGTTATTATTACACGGGAGATTAAGAAACTTAAGCTCTATACATTTGAAGAGTTTACAAATGTTCTTTATCTGCACTGACACTTGTTTCAGCTTTATAAATTAATATTTATGAATCTAAAGTGCAATTTTTCATCGAAGATAATTAAGAATATCTCATTACAGCAAGGAAATTATTTGCTACAACAAAGATGTTGAAATACAAACGCATTACAACACTAAATTAAATGCAAATGAATACTTGGATTGTTATTCCTCGAATTAACTTCTATAAATACGAATGAAGATCCCCTGCACTATAAAAGTGCGGTGAGTTGAAACCCAAATGACATTTAAATTTAACCCATTCAATGCCTATAGGTGTTTTTTTTTATGGTATCAATGCAAATAGGGGGGGGGGGGCACATGGGAATCAAAATATTTATATAAAATAACTATATTTTTTTTTAAAAATTGAAAATTTATATCGATTGTCAAATATATTATTATTTTCTTTTTTCCCAAAGAGACCTAAAAGCCTTATATGTTGCAGCCTTTTAGCAAAGTGAGCAGTGATTTCACACGTTAGGAGATTTGAAAATTTACCTGAAAGCAATATTTAATTTAGAATTTTATGTATCTATTATATCTTTAAAGATTGCTAATATTGCTTTCTAATTATTTGTTGTTTTAAATTTTTTTCGCCTTTGTCCCCAATATTTTAGGGACATTTAAAATGTAGTGCACATGGTACGAAAAAAAGAGAATCCAACGTTCGTATATATTTTAATGTATCAAGTTAAATTTTTGAATAAATATAAAACTGAAGCCATAAATAATAATTTATTATTAGTGTAATTTGTCGTTGTGTTTTGATTTTTTTTTAAAATTTCCTTGTTAACTGTGACGTCACAACAAAGCCGCATCTTGTTTTTCACGAAAACATTGAAACATAAAGCTATCTTCAAAAGGCAACAGTTGTTTGGATGTGTGTTTTTGTGTGCTGAGCGGACTCGTCAGGATTTACACCTAATTGGATATTCAAATAAAGCGTTAAATTTAATGTTTCAAGTATGGATGTATATGACGAAGACTTAGAAGAAGACGCTTCTCGAATTTTGAAGGATTTAAGCTTATTTGAAGTGCCATCGAGGGAATGTTTTAGTGCCAATTCAACAACATTGAAAAAATCGGAAACTTCAGCCGGTGAAGATTTTGAGAAGAAAAGGGAATTGTACGCTAATTTAAATTTGGAATCTCACCCAAATCTACAAGCCAATAAAACATATACCAATGTTCCACCAGAATCGTATTATGCTAAAATACGACCCAGACAGGTAAGTGTTCAACATGGATATGGATCTGATGGTTTATTAATAAGAGGGAACAAAACATCATTGGATCCGCGTTCAGTGCAAATTTCTAATGCTGCTTATTTGTCATCAATAAAACAAAATGACGTTTCAAGCAATTTGCTGCATGCCAATCGTTCCTTGGGGGCCATTGAAAGTTTTGTTAAAGCTGGCCAAACTGTGAAAATTAAAGATCCCCCTGCTTATTCTAAAATTGATCGGGCAAGTGTCATTGCTGCATCAAAATTTCCGACTCCTAAACAACCACTTCCTGTTTCTGTGAATAATTCCTCACTAAATGTATCTTTATCCAATGGCTTGCACAAAGTTACACTATCCGGATCCAGCTCTAGTATCAATAAGTCATATTTGCAAGTTAGCGATCATAACCAGTTGAAGTATTCTAATATTCCGAACAAAAATCTTTTGAGTTCTATCTCAGCTATAACAAATAGGCATGGTCATGATTCATTACATTCCAGTCCTCGCAGTAGCCTGAGCAGCTCTAGTGGCAGCCGTGAATCTCAAAACTCTGGTTCTCCCAGGACAAGTTATACTGGTCCAGTATATGAAAATTTGAGTAGCATACGAAGTACTAATAATATTTTACCTGAAACGATACCAAAGATTAATGCATCATCTGTTCCTCAAGATATATTACAGCTTTCAAGACCTAGCAGTTCTTTAGATACTCAAAATCCTAATTCATGTTGTATAGGCGTTGTGCCAAAACCTCCTCCACCTTATCCTTATCCTAAGGTTCCTGAACCTCCAATTTATGCTAACTTACAGGAATTGTCATTGAAACCTCATGCATCAGCAACACACAGTAGTACTTCTATTAGTGGTAGTAATATAAGCAATTCAGTTCATCAACAGGTTGCTCCACCTAGTTATCCATATTCTTCTACCCCATCTTATAATTCTCTAAACAATGTTTCTCATGTTACATCTTCAATTGGTAAAGATCACCCTTTGGTTTCTGCTGGTTATAGTTGCCAACCTGTTAGTGCAACTAATGTTTATCAAGTTTCAAGTGGTTCTGCTCCACAGTGTCAACAAGCCACTGGTCCTATTGGTAATGTTATATACACCCAAAACAAAGTTTCCACATCTACTAATCAGTTGTTAAACAGTTATTTAGGAAATTCAGCTGTCAGTTTAGCTTTGAGGCAATCAAATTTATCTAATTCATTTACTCCAATTCAAAACAAGCCATTATCCCACCAATCAGCAAATCCATCTCTTATTAACAGTACGCACAGTTTGCTCTCAAGTCCAAATCTGCAGTCTATCAATTCTTCACTTGTTGGTAGTACGCATAGTTTGATATCAAATCATGGTTATGTTAGTCCTGTGCCAAACAGTTGTCATTCCCGGGAACCATCTGTGCTGGCCAAGATGCAGTTGCCTCAGCCAGCACATTCTCAAATACTGACTTCTTCAATGACACAAAAATCTGTTTCTGCTGGACAACTACCTCCACCTCCACCATATCCAGGTACAGGATTTAAGCCAAATACTTTGAATTCGAAAACTCTTTTACCATACAACGTGACCCCACCAAGGCAAAAAGGGCCAACTGAAGCCGAGAAAAAAATTGAAGCTTTGACAAAACAAATTGAAGATGAAATGGAATCTAATCCTGAGGGTGAATTTTTTGGTAAGTAATTTCTGTGCATTTTTGGATATAACTTTATGTTTATATTCATAATTGTTATTTTCTATTAAATTTTGTTTCATTTTGATTTTTTTTATTTGTTTCCAAAACTATGTATTTTAAAAATGAGGCAGGTGAGGTATTTTAAAAATACATAAGTTTCTGATAAAATCCTCTATTCATTTTCTATATAGTTTTAAAATCCTTGATTGATTAGCTTTATAAAATATTTATGTCAATGAGGAATATGTGAAAAAGTCAAGCTGCATGTAAATTTTGTTTATCAGAATCTGGAAATTATTGTAGTATGAAAATTATAATAAACTACATTTAAAATGTTTTGTAAAATATTATACATATCAAGAATTACTTTTTATTCAAATTGAAAATAATAACACGTATAGTTTTACGTTTAAACTTTAGTTGTTAGAATTAACTAATTGTTATTAACAAGAACATTTCTTTTTAATACATGGCTGATGAGGTTTTTTTAAAAATTCATTCCTGTGTTTTTTTAAATAAAATTATTTTGTATTTTTTTTATATTTTAACTTGGTAAATATATATATATATATATAATATATATTCTTATCAAATTTAGTTTCATTGATTTTTATATTGTTTTTTTTTATATATTATTATTTCAGTATTATTTTTGGGAAATATTTTATATAATTCTTGAAATTATATATAAACATAAATGCTTGCCATGCAATAGTTCTAATCTCATTCTTTTACATGTTATTATAATTCATAGAAAGCTTATTTCGTATTCTTAAACATGCCAGCTGATATGGTCTTTTTTTAAAAATCCATGTTATACCATAATACTCAAGAGAGAGATGCCTTTCTTGACATGCTTTGAAGAAATATTTTCCTTGCTTTGTGATTTCCATGTTTTTTCAGTAGTGGCTTTTGGAGAAAAGTTTTCATACAAAGTGCTATTTATTAAGAACATATTAGCTTGATAAATAAATCCCATTTTCTAATTTTTGATATTATTTATTACAGGGTTTATTCTTATCTGAGAAATTTCAGACTTTCTTAATTCTTTATTACTACGAATAAAATAAATAAATAATAAAATTTTGAAACAAATAAAAACAGATTATCTAGTAAATTACCATGAATTATTAAAATAAAAAAAGCTTTCTGAAATATGAAAAATAATTTTATTAAAAATGTTTAATTCCTTGCTGAATAAGCAGGTTGTCAGAAATATTATCTGAGCAATTCTTTCCTATATGCTGTTTTATTTATTGATTACTGTCTTTTCCAAAGTATTTAAAATACATAAAACTGCAGATGCAAATGAAAGTGTTTTAAAATTTATAAGGGCAACAAATATCAAATAATTGGGTATGTTTTAAATATTCGGGAAGCAATAAAATTAAAAAGTATTCTATGCAGATGCGGCTTTAATTTAAATCATTTATAAATTTCATTTGGTTGTAATAACAGAGGAGTTGTGTTTTTTGCTAATGTAAATAAAGGAATATTTACTTACATTTCTTTTCTTTAGTCATTACTTAATATATTTTTATAACCTTCTTATCATTCTTCAATCATTTTGAAACATTCATATTAATTTGATTATATTAATTTATTCTGAAATAGTCAGATTGTGAAATATTGCAGATCCTTTTCTTAAAAAAAAAAGAAAAAGTGTTTTGCTATTATAGCCAACTAACATCATAAGTTATAAGCAAAACTTTTGAAATTTCTTTTTGTATTTTTTGAAGATTCATTCTTCTTTCAGTATTATTTATTCTGACAATTTTTTCACTCTTGTATATATTGGACTAAAAAACAAATTAATAATTTATAGTAATTTGCTGAAAAATATTAAATTTTCCCTTTAAATTCCTTTTTAAAAATCTTATTTAATTTTAATCCATTTTTTATTTTCTTCACATTCCTTAACAGTGCAACAAAATTTTAACTTCTTTGATATTTTTTTTTTGCTATATTAGCATAATACATACATCTTTTTTATATGATATACTGAGAAAAGTTGCTTGAAAATATTTATTATATGTTTTTGCATAGAGATCTGAGGAATATTTTGAATATATACTCTCATTTTAAGCAATATTGCCCTGATATTGTTTAGCTTTACTCTAGTTTTCAAAAGATTTTCCTTTTTCAGAAGTTAAAAATTGCTATTGATTCTGATAAACATTAATGAATTATAATTTACAAAATATTTATAATCCTATAATTAAAAAAAATGAAATTTATTATAATGTGCTATTTAGTAAAATTCATTCTTGACTCTGTCTTGTATTTTCTTGAATAAATTCATAAATAGTTAAAAATTTTATTTTGAACACTTGTGTAACATTTAAAAATAAATATAGGATTAGAAAACATTTCTAAATAAGACTTAAGATTAGCGTTCAGTTTCTTGTCAAACATGACGAAAACCTTGACAACCATCCAAAAACAATCAAAAGTGCACAATCTTGGATGGCTTGGTAACAAGTAGCTTTTACGATTGCAATAAAAAATTGTCAAGATTACATTTGGTGAGAAATCACTTTAAAGTAATTCATCTTAAGTCCAGCCATATTTCTACATACCTATGCAAATGTTGCGCTTGCCATTTGAAATATGCACTACATCTTTTAAGGCTTATATTATTTGTGAAAAATGTTTTGGAATGTAGAATTTATAAGTTCCATAAAAAGTTTTTCTTTATTCATATTTTTCCTATGTCATCTTCTCATAGTGCATGTATTAGTTTATGAGTATATTAGTTTCATCAAAAGCTTTCCTAAGAAAGAAATCATTTTTCTCTATATAGTTTTTCAAATATATATATAATTAGTTTATTATTAAAGTAATTTTTACACTATATGATTGTTGATTGATTCTGGTTTTTTCAATTTTAAATGATAGTCATATGGAGTGAATGATATTAGAATCAGTCAGCCCCTCATTTATTTGAGCCCACAAACTGTTAATTCTCGATAGCCCTATTTTTGTAATTGATCTTAAAAGGAGTAAAGTGATAAACTAAATTGCATTTTATTATTTGGCCATTGAAATATCAGCTTTCCAAGATATTATACCTTGTATATAAATGAGATATAATCATTATAATTTGTAAATTTGAGGAAAATATTTTATTTCCTATTAACTGATTCATTATTTTGCACATATAATTAAAAAAGAAAAAGAAAAAATGACAAAGTAAAATTTTAGGAAATATGGTTTAGATAGTTGGCCAAGATTTAACATATGTTTATAAAAATACTATGTTTGCTAATTAAAAATTAGGTTGCCCTATTCAACTTTATTTTCTTATTT
This sequence comes from Argiope aurantia, assembly GCA_026543865.1. Taxonomy (NCBI): domain Eukaryota; kingdom Metazoa; phylum Arthropoda; class Arachnida; order Araneae; family Araneidae; genus Argiope; species Argiope aurantia. The sequence goes on along the minus strand of JAPMOR010026819.1, from coordinate 365,043 downwards.
ATAGAGCACATTTACTTGCCACACTTGGAAGTTTTTCTAATATTACTGATGTAAACAATGAAAAATGTAAGAAAAAAATGGATTTTTAATGAAAGGGAATGTACAATATGACATTTTTTATCAATGCAATTGATTATTACCCTAATGACAGTTTGGAAAGGAATGATCACCCCCCTTTCAGTAATTTTTTATAGTTTGTGTGCAGTATCAATGATCCAGTATATGATAGTGTATTTAATTATTAAATTTCATAAGTTGTTTAAGACTTTTGAATTCACTTTTTTTTATGCTTCCATATATTTCAAAATAAATAAAATATGGAGTTAAAAAAATGAAATTTGAAGAAGAAAAAATAAATTGAATTATTAAACATATTGGGTTGTTTGGAAAGTAATTTCGTTTTTTTTTTGTGGAAATGAAAGACAGTTTTCATATAATAAACAAATTATTAAATTATATATTGGCCGTTCTGGTCCAACACCTTTTGCCATCATTCTGGTAGTAGCGTAATTCCACGCTCATAAAATTTTTGGTCTTTGCTGCCAAAAAACTTATCGAGATGGTTTTTGATTTCCTCATTTGAGGTGAAGGTTTTACCATCTAAAAAATTTAGTGAACCAGTTCTGGCACTGGCATACTGTCAACACACCTTCTCCATACACATCGGTCAATTTCTTTCTGACTTGAACAGCATTTTTACTCTTTCTGTAGTAAAACAGTAAGATATATCGAAAATGCTGCTTATCGCTCTCCATATTTAAAAGGGCACCAACCAAAAACTACTGCGTAGAATTAATTGGAATTTTTCACACACAAGCCTTGCTATATGAGCTCTCAAAGCATATAAAAATTATACGGCTTAAATGTGAAGTTGGGTGCAAAAAAATACAATTAAATCCTCTGTCGGGAAAAAACGAAATTACTTTCTGAACAACCCAATAAGTTAAAAGAAATAATGAAATTGTTGCATTAAATATTTTTTTTAAAACTATGATTATACTAATTAGTGCTCTGTCTATCAACTTGATCAACTTCAGAAAATTTTGTGATTTAAATGAAATTCACTTTTATAGAGAATCTACTGTGAGTTTAAAAGTTTCATTGAATTAATATTTTTAATTGTTAATATTTTTGTCTTCATGTGTGGCATATTTTAGCAGGTGCCTGGTTATTAGAACTATATATTCATAAAAATTTAAAAATGTTTTGTAAAAATTGTTTGCTATCTGTACTAAGTTCTTTTGTTTTTCTAGATTTGCTTTGTGTCTGTACATTCACACTCTAATTTTTTCCCCTCAAGTTTATCAGTTTTAACAAATCACTGAATAATACAATGATGAAATAGATATATGTTGTATATTTCATTCGGATATTTTTGTTAGATTTAACTGATTTTATATAAATGGTGCATTCTAGTTAGTAGTTTTTTATGTTCTTTTATAGAATAGTGCTGCCCTTCCCCCCTTTCTTTCCATTAGCAATGTGACAAGGATTTTTTTTCCCCCATTAAAGATATTTCAAGGGTTTCTACTCAAAAACACGTATCTCATTTAAAATGCTATGCATGAATAGCAATTACCAAACATGAAATATGTCTTATCTGATTCATGACTTTTATATACAAATATTACATGAGAAAATATTCTGATGATCAATACTTGAGGTTGATTTATCTCATGAAATCCTGATTTTCTTATTGCTTCCACAGATTGATAATTAAACAATAACAATCATTCTTTTTTTTTTTTTTTTTTTTTTGCCTTAGTTGTAATATTTTACACATGATGATGTACCTTGAATGATTGAGCTTGTTGGGAAATGTGCAGTCTTATTTTCTGGTTTTTATTGAAGACAAAAGAGTATTCCATTTCCTTGATATTTTATTAAAACACACACACACACACCAGGTCTTTAACAAAATAAAACCAAATCCGATCTGAATTTTAGTACGTACTTTGTAGCTTGGGGAAAAAAAAAAAAAATCTTGTTATTTGGTATTTATGGATGAATGATTTCAGAATGATATAAGTTGGGAGTTAACATTTTTTTGTTGAAGACATCTGCATTTGATTCTTTTTTTTCTAGCAGATCTTCATGATCCCCCCCCCCCCGCACTCTCATAACTCTTTTTTGAAAAGAATAAATAATTCGAAATATTTTGTGTTCTCTCTGAATTTTGGATACAGATAAAAAATATTCTTAATATTAAATAGTAAAAATTATGAACATTTATTAATTGCAACAATAAATAACAATTATGGTCATTAACAATAATGGATATCAATTAATAAAAATGACTTTTATCAAGCAGAAATTAAAATACAAAGGTTAATTAATCAGAAAATCGATCTGAAAGCTACGCGACCTCGATTTTACAACATCCGAAGTCTTGTTTTATTACATGTATCATTTTATTATTTCTGTTATTTTTTAATGATTCTGTGCGTTTAGATATGATTCATGTGTACCAATATTTCATATAGTATATAATTTATTTGCCAATAATGCTTTTTAATAAAATCAAATTTTTTTGAACAGCAATCAGGATGGTTAAGAACTCGGACACTAACTGAAGAGAGTAGAGTGGAAAGGGAAATGATAAAAATGGAAATATTCTGATGATCAATAAGATCACTCCGGTATAGACGAAATTTTTAATTGTTCCATTTAGTCCGGAACGTCTGGTCATTTTAGTTGAACTACTGGATGAATGAATTCTTTGAGATAATTTTCCGTGGACTCGCATGATTTCTGAAAGAAAAGAAAGTGACATTACTTTCAGTTTTTATTGTCCTTCCTGCGCCATATTTCCTGTGTCAAAATAGTTTCATTTTCCGAATTTTCGCCAAGTTGCACAGGAAGGACCTCAAGGTCTCCGCAAGCTCATAGGAATAGCTTTAAAACACACGAAATATTTCAGCCGTTTATTCAGCTGCCAGTTTTATTTGTTCCAAATGCATGTTTTAGGAACGGAAATACGTAATTGAAATCAGAAATATGCAAAAAGTCTTCGCAGATGAAGAGAGGCCTTCAGAATGTGTATTCGCTTTGTTGGTTCTTTTTTCTTAATTCTGTTATTGGATTCAGTTCGGATAAAGAAAGGTATTCTTTTAAGTTGGCGCTGAAAATCTTTTCGTTTTATCAATACACTCATTTAACGCTTTGTTTAATTAGTTGTTCGTAATAGTGAAAAAATATGACCGAAGAATCGTTGATGGGAAAAAAAAAAAAAAAGCTTGGAATCTTGTTTTGACCCTTAATAGACAGCCGGCTACTGTTCCCCAACCGGTTAATTGCCGAGCTGCAATCCATTAGTTTACAATCTGGCATTCATTGTTTTACTGAATCTTCTTGTGAAGTCTCCTCTCTGTTTCTGCCTGTCTTTAAGAGTTGCAGTTTTCTGTTTCTAAACTATTGAATTATGAAATGTTGTTAAATATGTAACATGAAATAAATTTATAAAGTAGAATTGATATTAAATGGAACCGAAAATTTGAATGCAGCAATAATCTTTGTTGACGATTTGGAACATTTTCTTGAAAAATCAAATATGGCATTCATTTTTCCCCTGTGTAACTTGAATATTTATCAAAGTGGCAGATATATTATGTGTATTTGATTTGTCTCTTAAATCGTATCCATTATTTTTTCCTTCTAATTGTCTTTTTATTTATGTATACATTTTTTTTTGCTGTTTAAAAAATTAAATTAATATATCTGTAGCCACGTACAAAAGATGAAGGTAATTGCTTTAATCATTTAATGTCTGAAGGCGTCTAGTCGTAATTTTTCCTCTTTCAAGACTTACTTTAAATACAGAAATTAAATTAGTTACACATTTTTACATGCGGATGGACTGACTGAATTACTAAGAAATAGTTTTGTTTTTCCTTTATTATGAATGGAAACAGTTCTGGAAGAACGATTGATCACGTAATTCTGCTTCAAGGCTAATCATAACGCCCAAATACGTAAAATTTTGTTATATTCGAGTAAATGCATTAAATATGTAATAATGCATATTGTGTAATTAACCTTGCATATTGTATAACAACAGAAATAATGCTGACATGACCCATTTCCGCGAAAACTTTGATTTCAGCGTTTTCCAGAATCGAATTTTATTTTAATTTACTTTTGTGTAATAATTCTACAATATTTTTTGAATATTTCATATTTTTTGTATAAATTCATCTAATTCTTTGTTCAATCACTCTTACTTATTTTACTTCTTGAAGTTTATTTTTGGTATAATTCCTTATTTAATAAAGTTCAACTTTTGTTTTGTTTGTTGTTCCAGGCTTGTTCAGGTATGAAGAATCTTAATCGAGGTTTCTTCTAAAATAGATGATGGATTTTTGCGAAAAAATATTTTTTAGTTTTATATTTTCCCAGTTCTGCTGTCATTTGACAGGTGTAAAATGTCCTTTAGTCGGGGATCTCAACTGCGCCGAGAAATGTTATATATATATATATATATATATATTAATCTCGAAATTGCTTTAAAATTAATAAAATAGAATTCTAAATATTGTACTTATATCCGGGTTGCTTTATGAAAAAGGCAAAGAGAATTAAAGGCAGCAAAAGAAATATTATTGAATTTTGAGCAGTTATATTTTTATTAGATATACAAACATTAGATGGCAACATGGTTTTTATAGTTATTAAATTGATCATTGCAAATTCCTTTTTTTCTAAGAATGGCTATTTTTTTTTTTTTTTTTTCATTTCGTCAGTTAAGTAATTATCCGTAACAGATATCATTCCATTAATCCGGATAATTGAAATTCTGTAGTCATCTTTAACAACCAACTGATTCGCCAGGAATATTGGATGTTTTTAATTTCAGTTAAACCTTTTATGCTTAACTTATTGTTCCTGACACCCTCTATGAAATGCTTTTACTTATCAAATTATAATGCACGTTAAAGCTTTGGTATTTTAATAGGCTTGCTTTTGTTTTATTTATTGTGTATACGAACATTCTCAGTGAAGTTGAATATAATAACATCGCTGTTCTATTAAATACATAACTCTTCGATATAAACGTAATTCGTCTTCTAATAGACATATTCTTTTACATTACAGGAATTTCAGTTTCTTATTTCTTATGTAAATGAACAGATGATAAATCGGATCCTTCTTCCTTTGCTTTCAGCAATAGAAAAAATTATTAATGAAATAATTAAAATCAATAATTAAACATTTGATTAAAAATGGCAATAATTTCAATTTGATGGCAGTTACAATTTCATAAAAAAGAATGTATGTTGTTGAAATTACGAAAAAAAATATTTTATAAAAATTATCAAGGTTTATAAAAAATTATGTTGCTTAGTTAATATCATTAATTAAAAAAAAAAACTGAGAATTACATAAAAATTTATTTTAGTGCATTAATATTTTCCGAAATTATTTTGGTAAAACATTAAAATCTTGTTTGATTTTTAGTTAATTAAAATTTTTTAGAAATTCTCCGGGGTGCACATTCCTATCTTGCTCAAGTGAAAATTACATTTTAAGTTTAAACTAATTGAGAATAAACTTCCTACAACTAATCATATTTTGTTCTAAGTTATTCATTTTATTTCACTTCCAGTTGTTACATTGATCATGTTACTTCTGACATCCTTTCATTTTTTTCTTCAAGTTTGCGTATTGTTGTGTAACAAAAAAAAAAAAAAAATGATTACGCAGATAAATTTGTCTCTCATTGTAGTCGTGACCTTTGGTGTATTTTGCAATTAAAAAATATACGCGTCTTAAATTTTGTCTGTCTTCTTTCCTAATACTATTAAATTCTATTGCGTCTAATCACACCTCACTATCTTGTATGTAAATGTAGAATGTATATTTTTTTTTCTTCATTGACATTCTTGTACAGCTGATAAACTTAAGATAAGTGAAAGAAAGGTAAACAGAGTTCTAAAAGAAAGTTCAAACTTTAAAAACGAAGAAAGAATTCAAGATACGTGTCTACCAAAGTGAGATAATTCTTATTGCTTTCAAGTGTCCACAGATTTGATTTGTTCTATTTTGCACTTTTTTTTAATACATGCATTAGGTGATTTTTTTAAAATTTATTCTTTGTATTATGATTTTTTTTAAAATTATTTTTGAACAAGCTACATTAAATTTATCATCATCGATAATCAATAAAATTGGTATCAAATAAATCATCGGTAATCAATTTTCTGATTGTTATGTACGCACTTTCGTACTACCCCCCCCCCCCCCCGAATAATTGGTTGTCACAATTTCTCAATTCTTTCTGTTGCAATATTCTGATTAAACATTGTTCTTAATTGGGGGGGGGGATTCCGAATTTGTCTGAATTTTGAATAAATTCTCCGAATTGTTCTTTTCATATTTAATTAGCTGTCCCTTGTGATTAGGTTGTTCGCTGGAAATAGTGACTGTGTTTAATTTCATTTAAATCTCTTATGCACAACTTGATATTCATCTTTCTTTCAATAAAACATTTTAAACATTCAATTGTTCCGTATATTGTGTGCATGGGTATCTCTAATTCAGTCAAATGAAGTGACGTTATATTTGGCTGCAATCATAATTGTTTAACATGTGGTCATGGGGATTCATCAGTCATGGAAATTTTCTTTTTTATTCCTTATATAAAATACGCTGTTGATTTCAACATTATTACGATACGATACAATTTACGTATCTATGTATTATCTATTATGGGCACCTCTAGTAAATGGGTGAAAATCCGCCGCATCTACAAACATGTTCTCGCTTCTCTGTTTGGTATAGTAATATTGAGGAATTGAGTTATCTTCCTTCCAATGATGGAGCGTAGCTAATATTTCCATAGATGGACATCTCTGATTCGGTTAAATGAAATGACGTCATATTTAGCTTCAAACATAATTGTCAATGTCATTAAATATCTAAATGCTTGTTGTCTGGATTGGGAATTTTCCTTTCTTATTCCTCGTATAAAATACTCCCAACATTATAATGATTGGACGCAATTTACGTGTATGATCTATCATGGGCACTGCTAATACATGGGTGAAAATCAGCATCTGTGTATTCGTATACACAAGTATGTTTTCGCCCCTTTGTTTTGTATAATAATATTAAGGGATGGAATTATCTCCATGCCGATGATGGAGCGTATCTAATATTGGCTGTAGCTGATGAGTACTGCTGGTGTTTCAGTTGTGGTGTTCAAAACTCGAAACTGCAATAGAGAACCCTTCGTACTCTATGACTTTGAATGTAAGAGACAGAAATTGCAATTCTATTATCTGTCAATCCCAAATTTAAGGCTTTCTATTAAAATTTTTAATTACTTATTGATGTTAATTTATATTTTTTTTGTGTTTGTATTTTCACCGGGAGAAAAAGAGTTGCTGTGTAGATAAATTGTTTTTGAACCTTTCTTTCAAAAGAAAATGTGACATAATTAAACTGCACGTGCATTATTGCTACCGTGTGCTTGTTGTTGCTTGTTCAACAATTGCAGTCACAATATCTTCATTTCTCTACATTCCATCTGGTTTGCCGCATTGTTCTATTTTCGCTATCAATCTTTTGAGAATGCATAATCATTTGCTGAAGTTTTGCGATTCTTAAAGAACCCGCATGAAATGTCTTAGCGTGACAGAAATATTGTAAGCTGTCAGTTAAAAGAGTTTGATGTGTAACGCTCAGTTGTAAAGTTTTTCATAGTCACTTAAGTCATAATCACTGAAAAACTATTCCATTCACAGTTATATATATAAATAATTTCCATTTTATAGAAATTATTAGCACCGTTGCGTTATTTTGCCTTTCTCGACCAATATACGATTTTTTTTCCCTGTCTGAAATCAAAACTGATTACTCAAAGAAGTTTCTATGCAAAATTTTGTTGTGAACCATCCTGTAATTTTTGTATAGAAGGCTCCTAAAAAACATCAGATTTAATTTGGATTTTCCTACAATTTAAAAGCTGGTAATGCAGTATCTTTATGACATTTTACAATTCCAGATGGGTTTTTTTAAAAATAAAATCAAAGTACAGGCAATTTAAGTGAAGTTTATGTATATGAAAAGAAACATAGTATCAAAGCACTCATCCTTTTTTCCAAGAAGATAGCTCACTTTCTCTGCCCAAAGTGATGATATGTTGTCACGATGTTCCATCTGTTTTTACATTTCGGGCCTTTCGTCTGTCTTGGTTTCCTTGAAACAACTACTTGATAATAGATCGTTTGCCATTCGTCTGGAACACTGATAAAGACGTGCTTGCTGTTTCAAAATTTCTTCGCGAATCGAAATGAAAAATGCATGTGGCTGGATTTGTTGTCAAATTAATGTTAAGGTCTTCTTGGAAGAGCTTAATTTTCCAAATATGCTGGAAATTTTCTTTTACTTGTCTTACTCCATAATTTGAATCCAAAAATTCCGACGTGGTTTTTTGTTTTGATATCTTTGATATGCAAAATGTCAAAAAGCTCATTTCAGCGAACTTCTATGTGAATTCATTTCAAGAAATATATATTTAAATAGCTTGCAAACGAATTCTTAAACATTCAGCTCTTTTGCGCATGCGTTAGGATGGGTTTAATTTGCCAAAATAGAGGTGAGAGGAAAGGAAGAGATGTTTACAGTTAACAACGTAAATAATAACTTAACAATAAAGTAAATTATGGAAGGCCGCACCTCCTTCCGCCTGTCACCCCTTAGTGTGATATAAACGAACAGCAAAACAAGTTGCATAGATTCTTATTAAAAATTGCGTAGAGCACTGTGAACGACGTATTAATATTGTTATGTCGAACTACAAAAGAATATCGGAGGCAGTGACGCAAATATTGACACTTTGAAGCTCAAGCCCATAAAGCTAACTTTAAAGCTGCATATTTCGCAATTAAATTCTCAAATCATTGTCTAGTTTTAAAGCTTTATTATTCGCAGTTAAATTCTTAAATCAATTTCTAGATTGGAATTTTATTACTGAATATTAATTGTTAATAACGTTTCCAGATTTGTTAGCCAACAATATTAGAATAAAATAAATATGATTTTTTTTAATTCTATAATTTGCGCATTAAAAACAATAAAACGAACAATTTAATACTAATGATTGTTGAAGGTTTCTATAATCTCGAACTATCGAAATAAGTTCTTAGTAATGCTACAGCTTTATCTTTAAAATTCACAATTTTCCGATTATCCATGCTTTTCTTTCAGGAGAATATTTACTTTAACGGGGGGAAAATGTAGCAAGTCTTTCACTTAGTTGCTAGAAATTATACTCAAAAACTGCGAGCTCAAATCGTCTGCGTCATTTGAGAGAGTCGTTTGCATTTTTTAACGCAACGCTTCCGAGACACCTAATCCCTTCTCACGGATGTGTGTTTGTGCGAAGACTATTTCCTTCCACTCTTTTACCCCCAGATGCCGATTTCTCTTTTTCCTCTTCATTAATTTTTTTTCTTTCTTTCTCGTTTTTTTTGTTTGTTTATTTATTTTTTCAACTTCATCGAATGCATTCGTCACGCTCACTTGGTTTCAAATGTTCCTTTACTAGAAAGGGAAAGGTAGAAATATTTGTGCGTGTGTATCTACGCGTGCGTCGATTGTTTTCATATCTATTGAAATCAAGGTGGCTGTCGAAAATTGCACTATTTTCGGTTTGTCTGGCACCTTGTCCATTCGGAGTATAAGAATTTAAAAAGAGCGTTTCACCTGAAATTTGAAATTACGATTTGAATTGTTTTGGGGGTAGTACATTAAGCTGAGGCGAACTGTTCTCGGCTGGTTCGAACTTATTTTACATATGTTTAACAGCAAAAATGTCAATCTCCATTTCTCAACTACATTAAGTTTATTCAATGTCTTCAATCATTTCGCAGCATGGGAACAAAGGCCAAGAAAAGATCATATATCAAAAATTCTAGTCAGTTGAAATCTACTATTTGCGATACCGCTTCTTCGAGCCAAAGGACGAAAAGTCGCCAATGTCATTGGTACCAAGTCGCCATTGTTAGGAAGCTAGCTAACAAAAATGATTTTTCAAAACCAGCTTCGATATAGTTTGTTTTGGAAAATTTTAAGAAAGTTGAAAGCGATAAGAAAAATTAAATTAATTCTAAAATTTTGGGGGGAAGAAAGTATGTGAAGAAATGGAAGTGGCTACTTTTGCGGTAACAAGGTTGATATCATCGCTTGTAGAATAAAATGCTGTATATTCACTTTAGTCCTATTAGCTGTTACCGTTTCATATTGCTAACGAATGTCAAATCGCACTTTCTGGCATTGGCGACTTGCGTAAGTTGACAGACGGAGTGGACAGTGGCGATGGGACAACTGAGTAACGTTGTTCCGTCTTTTCTTTTCCAGTAATTGACTTCGTTCACTTAATAAATTGATACACTTTTTTACATTGGTTTAGCGACCGATGGGCAAGGGATGTGCGTGATTGTCTTAGTTTAGCTTCGCAAGTTTTATTTGTCGATACATTACCTACGACACCACTGTGGTGTCACCGGATGATATATTGTTAAGGCGCATATATAGATTGCATATTTGTATATGCAGACGTGTTGTGTTTCGTATATGAAGCCTTCCGTAGTTGAGTCCTTACCAGTAGGCCATCTAGCCTCGAGGTGGCGTGTATAGTATCAAAATGTTATCATATTTATATGAATATCTAAAAATCGAAATCGGACTTAGGAGTGAAAAAAAAAAGGTTCAAATGCCGCTTAGTGGCTTAACGGGTGTTGAATTGGACATGACATTCCCCCCCCTTCTTAAATTGTATTAATGCGCTAATCTTTTACTTCTATTGCGTTCCTTAGGACTAGTCTCCAGACCATCAACACGGCCATTGCCAATCAGCCGTTGTGTGGCTATGGGTGCCATTTCTTTTGGCTCAGCTGCTGATCTTTAAATATATCTTTTGTGTGCGAGTCTGTCATTGGTTGGCCAATCGTGGCTCTCGAGCTACATCACAACGGACATACGTTGATCAAAATGAGGACGTTCTTAGTAAAAACCAACATAAGAGTAACCTAATAAAGTGAATAACAATATACCTACTTATATAATTTAAGTTTAAAAAATGCGGCTGTCAAAAAAGATTTCAAGCTTTGAACTGTTGATAATTGGCTCTGTTGACTAATGAGTTTGCCGACCATTGGTCTTACGTGAACACTTTCTTTCTGCCCAATAACTGACCTTGTAGAATGTGCGCAATACGAAGCAACGATATAGATTTCGCAAACCGAATTCCCCATAATAACTTCTTCCCATATTCAAGGACGATGACTAATTCACATTTTTTTAGGAGAGATTAATTTTCGCTGTATGGATGGAACTGCAACCGGAACAATGTTGCTATGTTTCCAGACCATTTCGGTCCCTGCCTGCCTTTTAATACTATTCCTTCTCATCACGCGATGCTCCATTCAATCGCTTTATTTTTACTTGTTGTTTTCATGCTTTATTTCTGGACTGTGACCTCCCCCATCTAAAGTTGCGACGGCTGCTTGCCGACGCCCCCCCCCCGCTCCATCCCCACTCACGCTTTCTTTGCTTCCATTGTTCTGGTTGAGATGAAAAGGCAAGAAATTCTTTATCGTTTGGGTAATTCGAACAAGTGAGTGGACAGGGTAAAAACTATCTGCTTTTTTTAATTCTTTTTTTTTTTTTTAATTTTTTATGTGTGTGTGTTTGTGTGGACTCTTGGTGTGAAAGGAAAAGATTTCTTGCTATCGTGTAAAGTATTTAGATAGGATGAATTCGTGTTTTGAAAAAAAACACAGGAAGAGCGATTTTTCTTTTAGTTGATTAAACTTTTTTTTTCTGTGAAATTATTTATCGGAGGACGATACATTGTTTAAACATATAACTTTTTCCCCCTCGACTTTCCCCTAAGAGGCATTAATTTTTTTTTCACAGTGGTATAATTTTCTTAATCTAAGTTTTCATTTTAGAAATTAAATAGAGTCCAACCCTTTTTTTTTTTTTTAATGATTAACTTATTTTCTGAAAGTCCGTATGAATTAAACAGTTAAAGATGAAGTAAAATTATATTACTCTATTCGTGATTGTGATAACTAAATAAATACGTAATGAGCTAATTAAATTAAATTTGTTACGTTGCTTTATTACAAATCGCCAAATCTTCTACATTACTATTTTTACACCATTCTACGTAGAGCATACAAAAAAAAAGTATTATAAATTGTTCAAAGATTGGACTCCATGATTTTATCGAATCAACACAATCTTAATTTGAGAAAAAACTCAAAATGATAACATTACAATAAAAATGTCTTCTCCCCCCCTTTTTTTGCAAAAGTTATAAATTTAATCTTTTATAAAATATTGTTGGGCTATCCTGTGACAGGATAACTCAAATACGTAATGGGATAGATGGTGAAAATTAAATTTATAACTTAAATTATAGATATTTGCATCAATAAAATCCATTTAGACAACAACTCAGAAACACAATAAAGTAGATAAAAGAAATTTTGTCTCTTGATTTTGATATCCAAATTATAAACGAGTATCAAAATTTGGATCCAGCTAGAAATATAAAATAACTCAATTAATTGTCTTCTATGAAAACTAAAACAGAAAAAGATCCGTATCATGTAACAAATGAAAACGAGGGCTACTTTAGGATCAATTTTTTTTTTTTTTTCATTTTGAATCGTTGTCATGTGACGTAGAATACGAAAAAGTAGATTGGTCAGCACTGTAAGAAATTATTAATGCATTAATTTACTCTTTTTTAATGCGAAATATGGCGAGGAACGGAAAAGAAAAAAAGATTTTGACATAAAACTCATTTGACATGATTCATTTTTGTGTCACTGCAAATGATCTGCAATTACTGTTGGGAACTTTGAGTCTTTTTAAAACAAAGAATGTATTAAGAGGATTGTAATGGTACAGAATAATTCTACATTTTCTCTTATAATAATCGTTTGATGGTTTCATTAAAAAGAACTTGTTTGATTTACAAAAATTAAACAGTAGCGAGAAAAATTTCGGGAAATGAACAATCATGTGAAATATTGTTTTTATGCTATAAAATCATCGATAATATGGTATTTTTCTTGCAAAATACGTATTGCGAAAATTGTTTAAAATGCTGCACAGGGCAGACATAATAGGTGCAACATTTGCAAAATTTTAATTAATTTAATTAAAAAATATTGAAATTTTAATTCAGTAATTTTAGAGCATACTATTGCATAAAACCACTTTTAAACACTTTTTTATTAAAAAAAAATTATCGGACAATTGTTTCTTTAGAATTATAAATTTTCTAACCGCGGAAATTAGGCTTTAAATTTAATAAATTTTTCAAAATTAATTCTCGGCACTAAAAATTCAAAAATTTTTACAATGCTTTTTATTGCTGTAATGAAATTCGAATATTTTTTTTAAAATCAAATCCTTTAGTAATGCGTTTTTGCGAGTGTTAAAAATATAATATATGCATATCTTTGGACTTAGATTCAAAAGTAGAATTTCTTTTTTTTTAATTTTTTTTTCTTATGAATATTTTTTTTAGGCTTGCATTCTTTCTATTAACTGTGTAATGTAAAAATCGTCATGCTGAAGCAACTGATCAAATCAACTGAGATTAATCAAGCCTAAAATATTATCCTACAATATTTCGGGCAAAAGATTCGAATTTTTTTTTATATAATTTTATTTTATTGAAAAATAAAATAAATTTATAATTCTTTTTAATCTTCAAATTTTAATCTTCAGCAAGAAATAAAATAAAGAAAATTAAATGAAAATGTTTTTTAAATAGACAGATTTTATAAATACTTTAAAATTTCTTTATCAATAAATCTGGATTTAATTCTTTCTATTCAGAAAATGTCGAAGTTAAAATAAAAATCGTTTTCATTTTTTTCCCTCGCAACTCAAATAATATCATCTTTATCAGCTAGGTTGAAAGCTTTTCGAAATCTTACGAATTCTTCTAAAAGAAAAATTTTTTACTCAAGGCGAATCGCAGTATTTAATTTTCTTATCGTTTATTTCCTTGGAATTTGAGTCATGCTATACTCAGTGTAATGGCATTTTTATCTAGTCAGGCGACTTTCAAATGCATCGGAATGCTATCACAATGCCGGACAAACCATATCGTAATGGATCTGAGGAGCGACTTGTCAAGGGCAGCCTGGTTGCGTCTGAGACGGAAATTTTGCTCCTACAAAAGAGTAGGCAAATATTTGCTGCGTTATTAATTGCAGCATCCTCGTGCTGAAAGGATATCGGATAGCAAAATACGTAACCAGTGCGTATTGTATGTACACATTTCTGTTCTGCTCATGTGATCTCGTTTTCTACTCCACTGGAACAATTTTTGTTCATCTCTTTTTTTTTGTTCCCCCCCCCCTCTCCTAGACGACATTTTTCTTCTTTATTTTTAATAAACTGTGACGAAGTTTTGTTTTTGTTCTTTTCATCAATTCGTTTCGTGCTGAAGAACCGTGCAATATTTATTTCTTGTTTCATAAATTAAATAGCTTTTATTATTATTATTTTTTTTTATTTAACTAGTGCAATTATGTCAATATATTAATACTTTAATTATTCAGAATTGATTCATTGAAATTTAAAAATTAATTGGGAGTGAACAAAAGAAAATTTTACGGTATCGGTTAAAAAAAAATATATTGTATAATTATGAGTTTAAAGCTCTCGGAAAAAATATGAAATATCGAAATTTTGATATACAGAAATACATTTTGCGATTTTTCATCATGTTTTTGCTAAATGCAGATGTATTGCTAATTTCTTTAGAGTTAAGAAATGTTTAAAAAAATTAATTATCATAGAATTATCACTTATTTTTTAAATGTGTGTGGGCTGTAACTAGACATGGGATCCCGGGGTGACATAGGGTTATGGGATCTTTTCCTTTTTTCCAAATCCTTATTTCTTTCTTTTCTATTTATGTTTGATTATTTTCATAATATTTATTATAATTTTATGTATTTCAATCGGATTAAAACATTTCAATAAATATATCATTAATAATTATACATTTTTTTGTTGCTGTTTTTAAATCGAAAAGAATTTAATATTCGAAGTTTTTTAACGTCATACAGAATGTAATATAAATAAGTAAAATATTTATTTAAGTTTTATTAACAAAGTATTCGATATACTTAATTTTTACAATTTGTTTACAAAACTCTGTTTCTGTTACACTCAATTATTTTATAGAGGCTAATTTTTTAAATTAAATTTTACATTTTTTTATAATTTCAAATTAAATAATTTATTGACTGAAAAGGGAAAATATAAATATCGTTTTGATACTTTTCTTTTTTTTATTTATTTGTTTTTATCATTATCGTTAATAACGATATTATTTCGTTATTAATGTTATCGTCATCATAAAATATCATTATTTTTCAATTTTTTAAATGTTTCTTATATATATAACCAATATATTTATTTTTCTTTACACGAGGGGGGGGGGGGGACTTCCTCGGTGATAGTTACATCACACAATGGAGTGTATTTTATTTCCTGGAAATTTTTGTTCTAATAAAATTTTGGTTTTGTATTTCGTAAAATATATTCCAACAATTTTCTATCGATTATTGGATTTCTTCGTTATATTCTAGCAGAATATTTTTATATGTAAATAATATATTTATTTAGCCAATATCAAATTAGAATTCCGTGAGCAAAATCAAGGCCCGCGCAACTCAGAAGTTAAAGTTATAGTGAAGCCGCAGTTCGAGTGATTAAGAACTACTTTAAAACATAGATTAACTATATATATATATATAAATATATACACAGAGAAAGAGAAGTTTCATTACTGAACTTAGGCTCTGGTAGTAAGGTTTCGGATACGAAACCGGAGGATTTTAGGTTCGAGGCCCGATTCGCCGAAGAACGGTTGTGTAAGCTGGTCTAATACATGCTAAATCCGTCGGGGCCAAACGCCCTCCCGCTGGTGTGGTGTGGATGTTTGGAGAGGGGATGCCAGCTCAGATGTCGTCATCATCTGACTGCGGTTCAAAATTTCGAGGTCCGTCCCAAAATAGCCCTAGTGTTGCTTTAAAACTAGACGCTAATATAAGTAAATAAACTAAACTAAACATTACTGAACTAAAATTCAAATAACTTTTGTTGTTCCATCAAATATTTAACCACATGACTCCGTTCCATTGTAGAAAACTAAAGAAGACGGATTCGGTTTAATGTCTGTTCAATTAATTACACTAATAAAGAAATCATGTTATAATACCGTGAAAATCAGAAGATACATTATCCGGATAGTATAATTTTTAATAGCATTGCGATGTCATATTTCATATATACAAATAATAAAAAAAGATGGAAAACAATTAAATAACTTTAAAATTATTAATTGATGCCTGTCGCAATTTGACGCTTAATTTTTTTTAAAAAAGGGAATCATTAACATTAAGGAGATTTAATAAGAGATGTGCATAGGTGATTGAATGAAAAGTAAACACAACAAATGTTCCCAATAAAACCAGTTGTTCACAAAGGCGGCTATATAAAATAAAAATTGGAGAATTGGTATTGGCTTTAAGGCTAAAATACAGATTTGTCTTTCTCTCCCCCTTAATATATAAATATGCCACAAATAAATTTCATGCCTCTCCGCAACCGTTAAATAATTTGTTTTCATCAATTATCCGAGTCAGGTGTGGTCACAGTTATTCTAGATAGTTTGAGTTCTTCTGTACTACCCATGTTGCTTTTATCCATTTACAAAACGGTCAGATTATTATTTTGGTTTTATATTAATGATTAAATTATTTATGCATTAAAGCAGAAGTATACATTGTTATTTTGAAATCTAGATTCTGTTCATTAAAAACCAAGATTTTTCTATTTTGTTAAGACATCCTGGTAATGAAATCTTGAGGGAAATTTATTGAAAGCCATAAATATCTTTTTATATTACTCAATTCATATGTAAATTTTTATTCAAAAGTTAACACATTTGTAAATGTACCCTTATCTCCAGCTTTTTAAAAGAAAGGATTGTTTTCAGTTTTTTTCTTCTCTCTCACAACCTCTGCATGATTCCTTTTGATTTACTGTTCTATTGTGTAGAGTCCAATTTATTTTAAAGTGCACTTAACAATTTTCTCTTTAAATCATTGAAGCACGTGTTAAAAAACTTACCGTTTTTTCACTTTCAGAAACTGCTACATATAAGATCGAGAAAATTGCTTTTTTTTTTTTTTTTGTCGAAATAATGTTAAGTGCTTGAATTATTTTTTTCCCCTTCCTGATTATTAGTGAAGTAATAAAGCTAAATTTCAGTTCATAAATGTCTTGAATTAATGAACAGTTACATCTCGATAACAAATTTTCTGAAGTGTTCGAAAATAACAAATTTTCTGAAGTGTTTCGAATGTTGTACTGTTTCTCGATCGAACACAAAAACTGTATAAAACTAAGTTCATTGAAATGGCAGCCAGAAACTTTATATGAAACTAGTGAGAAGAGATATTTGCTTATTTTTATGGCCCCTAGAATAAATCGCCAAAAAATGCAACTATCATCGTTTTGGCGATTGGCAACTCGGCGTTGGCGATCTTGGCATAATTTGAAAATCACTCAGTAAACCCATTATCTTGCCGCTTTTGTCGAAATTTTGGAATCTTATGTGTAATGGAGCTTGGGGATCTTAACGTTGTCTGAAAGTGGTTAAAAAATCCAATCATATGGCATGACTACCTGAAAAGCGCAAAATAAACCCGAAATTTCAACTATCTTGGATCTAGTATATATTGAAACTTGGCGATCGTGATACAAACTGAAAATGATTAATTAAAGCGGTGATCTTCTAAAAATAGATAAGTACCTAGTAATATTCTCCTCTCTTCTTTGTGTTGGACAATACAGCATCTTTCTCGGCGCGCCTTATAAAACTCTGCATCCATTGAAGGTTGAATTGAGAGCTGGGGTGGGATTTCGTTTATTTAAGTTATTATTATTTTGATTTATCTTGTTCATAATAAGTGCGAATACATAGATATTTCCATCTTTATTTGATCTAATTTTGGTTAAAATTTTCATACTATCTGAAATTACTGCCGAATTTCATTTAATTCTAATTCTCTATGTTTTCAAGTTTCGGTGCTTGTGTATAGGCGGACAAACAGATAGAGACACACACTTTATTGCATTTTGTCAAAAATTTGGTGAAAACATACAAATTTTGAAATACAGTCACATTTCAACTTCATCCTCTCTAGTTCAAAACGTTTTGTTGCTATCACCATGTTCGTGGATTTACAGATATTCCAAAAATGCATTTTCGCTCTTGGTGAAATCTAAATCTTGGACATTAGTTAAAAGGAATTTTTACTATTGCAAATATAGATATTTTCGGTTATTAGAATTGTAAATATATATAAAATTTTGCCCAAATTTTTCAAAAAGTTTACTGTCTGTCGGTCTTTACATTCACATGCTTTCGAATACCGTAAATTATTTACACAATAAATTGGCGAATATTAGCATACATAGATTGTTTTACAGCGAAATTATGCACGTCTGTGTAGTTGTGAGCTATCAAAGAAAAGACTATTTGACTATTTGTAAATGAAAAAGTTCGCTCAAAAACACAGCTTGTAAGACGAATAAGTTTATTAATGATCTTGACATGACACCAAATCAAATTTTGTATCGTAATCAGTCAACTTTACGAAGTTAACAATGCATAATCGTATTTCTTCGCTATATTATAAATCTAAACATAAAGTGCTCTGCATTATACAAGCAAATCGAAATAATGTTTCCTCTACTTTCTTTGGTTACATTGTTTTAAGATAAACCTGTCAAAAAAAAAAAAATCCTCTATTTCCGGAAATGAAACTTTACTTACCAGTGTATTGCTTATATGCATGGAAATGAATTTAACTAAAGAGGATTAGGTTTAATCTCTGTTCCAATAGGTTCCCGATGAAATTATAGTATATTTGTCTTATCTGCTAACTTAGTTTGTTTCCTGACGTAAATTTTGACGTCACACATATTTTTATATTTTTATTTTCCTGCTTACGTACGAGTAATTCAGACGAACGTCGTCGGAACTGTAGAAAGCAGACGAAAACGTTTTGTGTTATAAACTTCAGAGAAATAAAAGTAAAAATACTTTAATTTTAAAGGGAGAAAATAAGATAAAGTTTTATGAAATAAGTTGGCGGGAAATATTTTTGTCGTGGCTGATCAGCTCGAATATTTTTAGGACAAGAAATCATGGTGGTTGAAAAATAAAAATCAGATATTATTTTAATGTATTTTTACTTTTTTGTATATAAAGAGAAAATATAAACGCCAAAAATTTCGATCTTGATATTTTGACGAATTTTCACATTTTAGATCATCTTAAAAAATCCAAAACGCTTTTTAAAAATTATGTCTGTCTGCGATAACCTCTGTTTATGTGATTTCATTATTTGTAATTTTGTTTTTCATTTAATTATTTTATTTGTATTTTTTATTCTTTGTATACTTATTCATATAGTAAAAATTAATACTGAACATAGATGACGCTGTTTATTAGCAGCAATTTCTACTTTTAAGTGTATATTTTATGTGTTTTCTTATATATGTGTGATCATCGTCCATGTGTGTTGTTATATGTGTGTGTGTGCTCGAAAATAAATAAGAAAAAGACAAGAAAGCATCTTTCCTTGGATTAAACACACACACACCCAGCTACAACCTCTAAGCGGAATAATCTATCGAAATAAAATTTGTTATAAAATTTTTGCAATGAAAATTTAGATCTTTATGAAATTTTTTTGAAATGCAATGCTACCATTATTCAAAAATGCGGGAAAATAGACAATTGAAATTTGATATAGGTTTTACCACCAGATTAACCCCTTACGGTGACAGGACGTGCTTTCCATGGGAAGGGGTGCGCCATGACCGGTGATGGCCCTTAGGACTTAACCTTAGTTCCTGCCAATGCTGTCGCGGCGATCCGATAATTCAGATATACCCGTGTGCCTCAGAGTGAGTCAGAATAGTCAATGTGTATGATTATCATCAGATTATTGATACATATCAGCGTTATTAAATGCGTCATCGTGTCGATGTGTTTTATTTACGAGCCTCCATCTCGAGAGCGGTATCCCCAAAATCAGATACTTGGCGTCTGATCTAAATATTAAAATTGTAGATCGAAGTAGTAATGGTATTAATAATTTCTTTAATTTGATGGAAAATTCTAGTGTAGCTAGGTATGTGGAGTTTGATAGTACAAAAGCCAAATATGGCTATACTGCGCCAAACGTGGTTTCGGAAAATTCAACGAATAATCTGTCTTCTGTCGCTTTCAGTAAGCTAATATTGTAATTGTATAAAATTCAATTATTAGAACATCTTTTATTCCATATATTTAAAAACTTTGTATAAATTTATATTATTCTTTTGCTGCTGATCAGAGTTTAAATATCGTGCCATTTTTGTCATTATCGTCTCATTTATTAATGCTCATACTTCCTTTAAAGTGGGGTTCGTGGAATCGTCTGCATCAGTTATCGTTTGAATTTTGCGATACAAAAAAAAAAAAAAAAATAATAATAATTTACTCGTGATCTTTTGCATTTCGAATCGTGGTTGACTATTGCGAATGCAGATGTTTCCGCAGGTGATATATTTTAGCTCCTTGTGAATGTTTCTTTTATCAAGGATCTGCCTACGTAATGAAGTTTTTATCTTGTCCTAGTTGCTAGCTGTATTGCTTTTTCCCTCCCCCCCCGTCCCTATTGAATGCTTTTAAAGAAAACTTAAAAAGTATAGATTGTATTCAAAATGGAATTAGCAAAAAAATATTTATCGCAGCTTCATCTCTCAAGAATTTTATTTTTCAGGTTCTTCGGCTTATTTATAAGCGAAAACAGTGAAAAAAATGATTTCAGTTTTAAAAAAGTTAATTAAAAATTGACCAGATTACTTTATTTGAATTTCCTTTTTAGCTATTATTCATGCTTTTGTTCCATTTTTTTAAATCTATTTATGGTCGCAAATAGAATAATCCACATACGGCGACTTTCAATTATCGCTGTCGTGAAATAGTACGCTCGGAAATGCACTTTATTACTATCCGTGGATGGCAATATTTAAAGGTCGACGCGATATATTCCGCAGCTGATGATAGTTAACTGCTGTTATGTGCGGATTATTTCGCTTACGGATACAGTCTGATTAAGGATGACACACTTATTCCCCCCCCCCCCCAAAAAAAAATGTTCATGGATTATGTTAACTTTTTGTGAAGAGAATCAGACATGTCTTCCTTTTACTTTCTTTATTTAAAGATTATAATAAAAACCAAATGGTAACAAATACTTAGATTAATTTTAAGGGATTAAAACGAAACACTAACTATTTTTTCCAGCTTCCTAAATTCCGTAATGAATTATTGCTCTCACATGTGTATAATAAATTATCCTATTACTTTTCCTAGTGCAAAAGAGTCGGCTCAGTTTTATATGATGGTTTTAGAGTTTGCTGTGTTAATAATGTTGCCCGAACTTCGTTCAATTAAAATTTTTCTCAATTCAAATAATCACCAAGCGTGAAAACGTGTTTGCATTGTGACGCTAATTGTTTTTTTAAAATCTAAATGAATGCAAAACTTTTTATTTATTATAAAGAAACCATGAAATTTAAAACGCTGGAATTTCAGTCAGTCTAATGATGTTGAAGATCTGAGTATAGTTGCGAAATATTTATTTGCTGATGGATTATAATAGCATTGATGCCGGCTTAATATATCCGCTTCTGATTTTCACATGAGCATTATGTGCGAAATGTTATTTTTTCAGGGAGGGGGATTTAGAGCAAAATTTGTTACGCTATAAAATGCATAAAATCATTGACATTTCAGGATTTAAAAAAAAAATCTGGAATGAAAATTGAATTTTTCATTCTATTGAAAAAATACATGTGAATTTTTAATTCAAGTAGATGAAGAATTTATAAATTTATGTAGCAACAATTATTAATTTAAAAAAAAGATCACAGCACGTAAGATAGTAACAAAATTAAAATTTTCAATTGCTCTGCCCCAGCGATATGTTTGGTCGCCAAATTTGATGTGATGCAGCATGGTTCCAGACTTACATATTATTTTCGAATTTCTTTTTTTTTCCAGTTCGGTATTTTCTATCTGGTAGCCAACAAAATTATTATTATTGCTTCATTATGTCGATCTAATAGTATATAATATTATTTTAAATTTTTTAAGTAACTCGTTTCATGATGTAAATTTGGAATTTTGTAATCAATTTTTTTTCTTAATTCCAGACACGCTGTTTTACAAATTTTATGCACCTTGATGGCAATACACGAATGTATTATTTTCACGATTTAATTATCAGCAAATTTAATAATTTTATTAAATTTTGTGTTCCGCATCTGTGACATCTTGTAACACTGAATTTACAAGAAAATTGATTACAGAATTCCTTAATAATAATAATTAATTATATATTAAAGAATAAAAAAGTAGAAAATAACAATAATAAAAAGATTTTTTTGTCGTAATTTCTAAGTTAGTATAATAAAAAGTAAATTTTAATAGAAAAAATTATTTGAAAACAATCTTTTATTAATTACTAGCCGCCTTTGGCGACCAGCCGGTTCGCCAGTATTACCGCTCGCTACAATTTTCAATTAAATATTTTAAGTAACTGGTCTCTTAAAGGATTCTCAAACAAAACATTTTTAATCTTCAAATTTTGATAGTCATACCAACTTATATTGTTTAGATCGTTTCGTTCAATTTACTATATATATTTTGCTAATTTGCTGCCATTTCCGGTAAAACTTCAACTTTAATTTAAAGTGGAAATGATGAAATTGCAATTAATATTAAGATATTTTTTAATAAAACCAAGAGTTTTATTTTATTAATCATCTTTATTGTTAATTATTAATTATTATTATTATTATTGAATATGAGTATTGCAAACAGAATCGCTCGGTATTTAAGTCTTATGTTAACTACAAAATATTTTTCATAGTTTATGTAATATCTCAAA
>JAPMOR010026819.1:232938-341580 GCA_026543865.1 Argiope aurantia | reverse complement strand
ACACACACACACACATTGAGCTTTATTATAAGTATAGATTTATTAAAATTTTGCATGTTTCTTTATATCTTTATTCTATATCAAAATATGCATTTAATAAAAAGTAAATCATGTCTAAAATTCATGTTGCTCAATCTACCCCCCCCCCCAAAAAAAAATAAAGATCATTATTTTTCTATATAGTTGAAGTTTTATATGTTTGTTTAATGATGAAAAATAATGTAATGGCGTTTAGATCATAAACGTCCCTTTAAAATGTTTATTAACTTACAAGTTATATATACTAAAAGGTCAATGACATGGTAAAATGAGTTGACACCACTATTTACTTTGTAACAATGACTTTCAAATCAAATAAATTTCATCTGTAATTGAAAAAGACGTTTTATTATTTCAGTAAAAGTAGGCCGCAAATAACTAAAACGACGTGTTTACATGTTAGAAACGAAGATTATTTCTCTAAAAATTTCTTTAACTATGGTAAGTCCTAGTTATATTTTATACAGAAATGTTAATATCACGACACATGTGGATTGCATTTTCTTTCCGTTCTAGCTCAGCAAGCAACTTTAATTTTACCTTTTAATTAACAAATGGTGAAAGGTTTTTGTAAAAACTTTTTGTTGTATGCATCTAAGTAAGTAATATATTTTACATATTCTTGGAATTTTTTAATTAATCAATTTATTTTGAAATTAATTAAATTTATTTTGATTAATTTAGTTAATATTCACAAATCTGTATCCTTAGATATGCTTACACTACCCATATAAAACATTTGGAGATATAGAACTCCCATAAAAGCTAGTGAAAATACATTGCTTTTGAACAATCGTGCCAAATATTTATCAAATCCGAAAGATTTCATTTCATTATTATTCGAAAGATTTCATTAATTTCAAGAGTTAGTATTTATTAATTTTTTGTTGTTTATTTTTAATTTATATTTAATACGATTTTTGCGTTTGTATAAATGCTAGAGAACGCGGAAATCTTTTAGATCATTAACAGGATTACAAACTGAGAAATTTTAAGTGCAAACCATTAAAATAGAAGATAGGATTTGGGCTAGTAGGTTAAAGAGGGGTTTAAATGATAAATATAAATAATAATAAAAAACAAAGTTCTAAATCGTCTTCCTGAGCTCTTAACTAGCATTATCAAAAATTAACCGAATGATGTGCGCTTCTGCAATGTATTAGTTGTGATTTGGCTACCTGACAAAAAATTTCCTTCAAACAAAGCATAAATGTAGACAATTTCCCATTTAAGTCTTCCCTTAAAACAATTTCCCTCCAAATTTTGGAACCAAGTAATGCTTGTACTTAGATACTCCAAGGTCACTTTTAATCAACAGATGTCATAATTTCCCTTTATCATGAGTCCTTGGTGATTTGGTAGTAAGATTTTCGCCTTTGGGATCGAAGGATTCCGGATTCGATACCCAATTACTGTTCATTTCAGTATCCTGAGACGACCTCTTTTCTGCGATACTATCTCACTAAGGATACGTGCATTTCCAGAATTTGCTTTATTATTAAATGAAACATCTCCTCCTTTCATCTTTCCTTTCACCCCTATTATGCTGAATTAAACACTCATAACGCATGCGCAAAAGCGCGGAGGGTTTTAAAATCCGTTGGCAAACAATTTTTAGAAGAACCGCTGCATAAGCGGCTGTAGTGCTCGTTAAAACCCTTTGATTCAAATGTCCTCCCTCTGATTTGGTGTGAAAATTAGGAGGATTATATCTCAAGTGCCCTCCTCTTCATCTAATTGCGGTTCAAAATTTCAAGGTCTGCCTCAAAATACCTTAGTGTTGGTTTAAAATGAAAATCGTTAATATAATTTAACTAAACTTAACCTTGGCTTGGATTAGAATAGATATCTAGGCCAAATAGATAAGAAAAACGGCTACAATTCCTGTAATTTTTAAAAATAAATGTCGAAGGACTGTGATTGATTCAATTTTGAACAAATTAAATTGCTACAAGTAATTCAATTAATAAATAAATGCTAGCAAAAAAAAAAAAAAAAACCGCTTTTTTCTGCGGGTTCCCCCCCCCCCCCCCCCCAAGCAGCAGATGTTAACTTTACTTGGGAAGTACAACAAAATTAAGCTGTTTCCACGTCTCATTTATTCGAGAATAATAGATGTTTCTTAAGATCAGTAGTGAACATTTCTACTCCAACAAATGATGTCATCATCTTTACTTTATGATTGCGGTTGTGCAAATTTTATTTGCATTTTATTGTAAATGCTCAATTATTTTCTTTTTTGATGCCTGCTATTGCAATTTGTTTGAAAAAAGAAACTGAAAACGGTTAAGAATTTTTGTTTCCATCAAGGTAAACGATGTATGCAATGACTGTACTCTGGCCTTGGCCTGTTCATCTGTGTGGTTGGTTATTCAGGATCATAGACAAAATGCTGGAATGTGTTAAGTGCATGACTTCATATTTGGTTAGTAATATTTGTTTCATTCGACATTGTATTGAGGTTAACCATGTGATGTCACAGACACGTGGTAAGTCACCGTTCTTATCATAATGTTAACAATATTTCGGATCTCGTCGTCTCTGAGTGACTAGCAAATTTGTAGTAGTAAATATCATGGATGTCGGCTGAGTGCTTGAGGGAAAAAAAGTATTACTATACTTTACTATTTGTAGTAACTTAGTGGGTTCTTCTCTAACCATATTGAATACTCAAATCAATACTAATCATTAAAATTGGATTGGAGCAAATTGTTGTGATCCACTAAAAGAAAGATTTTATGTGCCGATTTCAAAATCAAAAGAAAAAAAAATTGAAAGCCAAAATTATATTATATAAATAATTTGTTATATAGTTATATAAATATTATTAGTAACCTTCAATTTGGTCTATGAACTTAAAATTGCAAAAATATAAAATAAATAAACATTGCAGACTTCAGCTTATTGATCTTTGCTATTTACTCATGTTCAGGTTTATTCGCACTACGATAAATCAATCAATTTAAAGATTAAATAATAATAATAATAAGTTGAAACAGAAGTCGGGATTTCGCATCCAGTAATGATGCCAACAAAAAGTATGGAAATGACGGCAAAGTTACTGACGGCATTGAATGATTATATATTCTGTTTATTTAACTTTACATTTACACACGGTGTGTAAGGATGCATTGCAACAGTAGCTTGCTTTCGCCAATCCAAACCTTTGGCCATGTCGCATTTATGATTCTGCAAGCAGGGAATGCAGTAGAATCATAAATGCGACATGGCCAAAGGTTTGGATTGGCGAAAACAAGCATTACATTATTTTTAATTGCGCTTTTGGTTGCTAAAATTAAATTGTAGTCGTACTTGAAGTTATCACATGAATATGATTTGATACCAATGGAGCTGTTTAGGTTTTTGCAAAAATATGTATAAATGATGCATTCCCGCTATTTCTGTGCTGTTTCATGCTTCTTTATAAAATATTTCTTGTTATCGAGGTTCAGACGAAACTCCAGTGCGTTAGTACAATGCCGATGCATGGTATTTGAATCTTTTTTTTTTTTTTTTTTTTCTTTAATTTTTAAATAAAAAAAAATTAAAAAAAAAAAAAAGATAGATTTTCTTTTTTTTTTTCCGACAGCGCCAAAATTTTTCCTATCGGTGATTTTTGACAACAATTTTTTTTTTCGAAATTTATTTCTTTATGGTATTTACAATCGAACATGAAATTTTGTTTCATTCTGTTCATTACTTTTAATTAAAAAATAACCATAAACAAGAAAATTTATTATTATTATTATTATTATTTTGTCACCTTATGACAATTCAAGCTTATAAATGATGAGTTTAGTTTTATTAACGTCCCGTTTAAAGCAACACTAGGGCTGTTTTGGGACGGACCTCGTAATTTTGAACCGCTGTTAGGTTACTAGGACGATACCTGAACTGACACTCCCTCTCTAATCCAGCGGGAGGACGTTTGGTGCCGACGGATTAGCGTGCACCAAACCCGCTTACATGATGGTGCTTCGGAGGAATTGCGTCTCGAACCAGAAACCGTCTGATTCCGAAGCCGAGACCTTATCACCAGGCCACTGCGGCCTTTTTTATAAATGATGAAAAGCGGGAGAAGGACGGAAAGACTAAATCGTTAATGTTATTTTCTTATTTTCTTTACGGTACTTCTCAACAACTACCATTTATGAATTGCAGATATTTTTAATAAGAAGATAGTTTTTATAGTGAAAAACTATAATATCTGTGCTGATTTTCTACTTTCAGAAAGTGTTGCAAAATGCTAATATTTCCTAGATAGTTTCAAAAAAATTTCAACCTTTTGATACGTTACCTGCTGTAGCTATCAATCATTTCTTGAAGTATTCATTCTTTACAGGAATGAAGTGGATGGAACAAAAGTTTTTTGATCAATTTTGTTCAGATTCGATTGTTTGTTGTACTGTTCAGGAATCAAAGTTCGCTTCTATTTCGATTTGTATTTTTTTTTTTTTTTTTTTCCTTTCCTCCTGTCGGTTTTCATGACATATTCCACTAACTGCTTAGAAAGGTGGTTTGTGTTTGTTATTTTAAACCGCTTGTCACGTTTGTTTACAATTGGAGCACAGAAAAACAAATCCAGAGTTTGGCTGACTTAAAGAATTATTGTATTAACTTATAATATTTAGCAGAATTTTTGATAATATCGAGACATCTAGTCTTTCATGTCAAAAGTTCGTTGAAAAGAAAATCGCTAATGTTTGACATCCGTTGCGATAGTAAGCAAAACAAAACAAGCAAGCGATTTTGGAATGATATCACAGATAAAGAACAGAAAATTTCTTTTTTATTAAAATAGAAATAATTTAAATGACGTTTGTTTCAGCTGGCAAAAGCAACTGCACAAATCCTGCTGTTCATTGAATTACGACTCCATCTCCCTTATTTTTTATTTTTATTTTTTAAAACTAGACTTATTCCTTATTTGTAAAAATGAAATTTTGTTATCTAATTTGTTTTACATTCTAATGTGCTAGAATTTTGATTTTTCTAAACTTGTTGTGTTCTTAATAGCAAAACACTGACATCATAATTCAGTCAGTATAAATTCAATATCCATTGAGATGAATGTGCTATCCTTTTATTTTGTTTGTATGACATCATAGACATCATTCAATGAAATATGTTATTTAATAAAATATAATTAGCTATTTCATAGAACAACTGCGTTTTTTATAAACTTATTGATAATTCACAATCAGTTTTTCAGGAAATAACTAGAAATTTTGAAAAATAAAATGAATTATACGCTTTAGTCGTTACACATATATAACGTTTTCTTCAAATTGATTCATTTGCGTTTGTCAAAATTTACGCGCAAGACTGTCTTTTATGCATAGTCAAAATAAAAATAAAATATTTAGTATGTGTACATAGTAAAAGTTAAGAGAAAGAATTCTTCATAAGCTAGTTTTTAAAAAATATTTCTAGATTTCTTTAAACTATATACTGAAAATAGGATAATTCGGAGCATTCAATTCGCATTCAGGAAAATTCGGAAAAAAGAATGTCGAAAATT
The DNA here is from genome assembly GCA_026543865.1 of Argiope aurantia. Taxonomy (NCBI): domain Eukaryota; kingdom Metazoa; phylum Arthropoda; class Arachnida; order Araneae; family Araneidae; genus Argiope; species Argiope aurantia. Next base: position 336,020 of record JAPMOR010026819.1, on the reverse strand, counting down.
GTGCCTATGTTATCCTTTTGAATTATAACCTGAATCTAGCTATCCCCGACATGCCGAAGCTATGGGGGGAGGAGTGAATGAAGATGAGGCTGTCAATACAGCCTCTGCGCCCACCATGGACGACATTGGTATGGAAGTCGCTTAACCCCAACAAAATCTTTAAAGAATAAATAAATGATCATGAATTATAGATTTACTTGAATTGTAAGGTAGTGTTGATATTTTAATTATCAATTTAATTATGAAATTTGATAGTTAATATTTACAGTGAACGCTAAATTGTGAAAACTTATGCGGAAGATCCTTTGTACTATAAAATAAATAACTTAAAATTAATTTTCTATATTATCACAAAGGTATTTACTTTGCTTTCTTTTCATTTCTTGTTTTGCCACCACCTGTTTTGGTCAATAATTGAACATCTGCTCTTTGTTTTCATTATAAATGTCCAGGGTGAAAGGCTGTAAAATATCTTTTTCTATAATTCCTGGCTCGTCAAATCTGATTAGTCAATTGTCGACCGTCCTCTTAAACAAACAACCGCTTTATTGCTTAGCGTGAAAATGGCGGTATTTTGATTTTTATTATAAGGTATAATTATGATGAAAGATCCTAAATAGGGTTGTATAGTTTAAATTGTTTTTAGAAGTCATCAATGTTCACTTCATATTTATGTTAACCATTTGACTAATTCATTTTCCGTTTCTTCTTTATTAGATCTTATGTCTTTTCTCAGAATGATTCTAAATTCATATTTAATTTTTATTATGCTTCCGAATGTTACTGCATTATATAAATGCAATTTTGTTTTGTTATAAATACATGTTCCTTTTCGTTATTGTTCGTATGTTATTCGTATACATGTTCTTTTGAATCCAGACGAATTCAATTGATACATTTATTTTTCATATGAAGTCATTTTTCCTTCGCATTAGAAATGGGAGACATGTAGTTCAAATGACTTGATTTTTTTTTCGAACTTATGAATTCGGACGCAAAAATCAGGACACTAGCTAAGGCATCAGTACTTGTCTTAATCTGTCTATATCTATACTTATAATAAAGCTCAGTGTGCGCGTGTGTGTGTGTGTTGGCGCTCTACAGGCCAGACCATTCAACCTACAGCTAACAAATTTGGCACGTGTATACCTTGGAGGCCGGGAATGTGCACCTGGGGGTTATTTTTTCGAATTTTTAACTAGAATTTTATTTATTTAAAAATTAAGCGAAATTTTGACGTGTTTCTGCTATAACTGCCGAAAATATTACCGCACAAAAAAGATTTTTACATGAAGTTAAAGATAAAAAATTTATCTTTTAAATGATGCTACTGTTTTAATCTTAAAATTAAATTTCTATTTTTAATGAATTTTTAAATAAATATTTTAACTATGTTTTTCAATAATTTTTTTCGTCAAAAATAAAAATTAAGATTAAGCACGTTTCGCATTCATGGGAAAAAAATAGCTTTTTTCAAAGTGTTGCCATCACATTGATTAAAGCTCTAACTGAAAATAAATTTAATCTTTTTGGAAATGAAATCTGCAAAAATATAATTTTCGGCACGTGTCTGTAGGAAATGAAACAAATATGAAATATTATTTTTTCTAAAAAATAAATTCAAGAAAAATTATTTTATGATCTTTTACACTCTCTATACAGGGTGTTTATTCAGTCCAGGATCCATTTTGATATTTAATGTCTCATAAAATAATGAAGATGTAAACAAACTTATGGCATTTATTGATGGAATAACTCATATATTTTCCTTTTCAGGTGTGAATATTTTTACTTTTTTAAATATCGTCTGCGCGTGTTTTTAATTTCAGATAATTTTATTTTCCAGTCTAAATATCTGTACTTTTCTAAATATCGTCTGCTTATTAATTGCATTTTTCTCTCTTTTGTTTTTGGCAACTATTGAAATGTTATGTTTACTTTTGATGTGTTTGTTCTATGTAGTACTTTTGTATGTGATGTTTTATTCGAGCGGATATTAAGGAGAATGCATACACCACAAGAGAAAGCACAGATTTTATGGTGGTCGTAGAATTAATTTCTTATCAACTAAATCACTGACTTTTAAGAGTTAATTTCTAATCACTTAAACTGACTGATTTATGACGATTTGAATATCACTATTCAATAAAAAAAGGATAATTATAGATTTTCCATCGATCGCTTCAAAGAAAATACGCCAATCAGCGCGCAGGTTTCTCAAGATTAATTGACCTAAGATTATGAAAATGGTGAGTTTTTCTAAATTTTTAACATTTAAAACTTCATAAATAAGTCTTAGTTGATCGTGGAAAATAAAACATTCATTCATTTATTTAAAATTTGGTGTGTCCAGAATATTTCTCAGAATATGATACCTTGCTGCATTAAATTTAGACTTCATAATTTTTGAAATATATTTATAAGCAGGAACAAAATATTATTATTGATTTCATTTCAATCCTTTTGAAAGGAAAACTAAAAACTGAATTTTGTACTGAATCTCAGAAATTTTTGTTGAATTATTGTTTGAGATATTACATAAACTATGAAAAATATTTTGTAGTTAACATAAAACTTAAATACCGAGCGATTCTGTTTGCAATACTCATATTCAGTAATAATAATAATTAATAAATAACAATAAACATGATAAATAAAATAAAGCGCTTGGTTTTATTAAAAAAATCTTAATATTAATTGCAATTTCGTCATTTACATTTTAAATTAAAGTTGAAGTTTTACCGGAAATGGCAACAAATTAGCAAAATATATATACTAAATTGAACGAAACGATCTAAACAGTATAAGTTTGGTATGACTATCAAAATTTGAAGATTAAAAATGTTTTCTTTGAGAATCCTTTAAGAGACCAGTTACTTAAAATATTTAATTGAAAATTGTAGCGAGCGGTAATACTGGCGAACCGGCTGGTCGCCAAAGGCGGCTAGTTATAAATAAAGTGAAACTATAACAAGTTGATACTTTACGGAAAACATGTTGAATTGATTTTCTTCTAATTTTGTTCTTAAATACACGAAGAAAATTTCGCTACTCTTAAATTCCCCATCTTTTATCAATTGGAAATTATGTACCAAGTATAGATAATATTATTTTATCTTTAGTATTGCTATTCCTATTAAATGAAATTATAGACATTTTAAATCTTTATATTAATTTTCGGTGTATCTCGTGCCATGTTTAAGCAAATTTTGTAATTATCATCATAGTATTTCGCAGTCATAAAATGGCAATTTTTTATTTAAAAAAATTTGTGGGGATATAAAGTTTATATTTTGCTGTTCCTTATTTTTGCTTTAAGTTGATTAATCAACATTTGTCATTGTTGAAAGACTATATTCTATGTTTAATTAAATCAAAAATAAAATATTTACTGTGGCAGATTAAAGAGGGGAATTTTTCATAAATGTTTTAAAAATTGATTCTTTTGATATAAATTATATATTGATAAATAAATAATATAATCATAAGCATTCACTAAGAAATCGGCAAAAACTGGGCATAGTAGTCGAAAATTGAGAGTGCCCTCGCCAATTCAAGACAAACTTCCACTTAAAGTAAAAAAAAAAAAAAAAAAAAAAAAACGCCGAGTTTTTTTTTCCTTTATAGTTGAATTATTTATTTCTAAAATATTAAATTTTGTTGAAGAAATTGCGGTTTTATTTCTAATGCATGATTTATACAGTCAATGTTGTTATCATAATAGAGAAATTTAGGAAGTAATTTTATTTTTGTGCCATGTTTCCGAAAATAATTTTGTTGTCTTACCAGCAACATGGTAAATTCCGTTTCGCGTATTATTGTTCTTTATTATTATTGTTATTCTTCATTATTGTTCGCGTATTATTGTAACATGTTCTTTAAGACTGTCATCATATTCATCTTGTGATCTGAATCAAAACACTTGTAATAATATTTTTGCTAAAAGTTTTTTTTTTTCTATTTTTTATTATTACATAATTTTTTCCCCCTCCTGGAAAAATTTGACTCATATCAGAATTATTTTTATGGTTCTTCTTCAAGCTATTGAGTGTGTTTGTGGGTAGTTTTCAAGGTCAGCAAGTGATAACGATTTTTTCGATTTCCATTCTGATGTGTTTTTGCTTGAAATATTTCTTTTTGAACAATTTCATTTATAATCTTTTTGCGATATAAATTCTTTACTTTTAATTTCTAACGTAAAGAAAAGAAGCTTCTCTTTTATTTTTGCAATCACACTGTTGCTTACTATCAATTGCGGCATTTCTGAATCGTTAATTCTAGACTCAAATCTACCATATATGTGAGTTTGGTGCATACTATGCCTTTCATCTACATCAATCGTTTTCTTATTAGTGTGACGCGGAAGTTTGGAAAATGGGATATTCTTTTAGTTATCATTTGATTACGGGAAAAATTACACGAGGTTTTTCCCAAATTACCTTGAGTATAGTTATATTAACGTCCTGTTTTAAAGCAACACTAGGGCTGTTTTAAGGCGGACCTTGTAATTTTGAATCACGGTCAGATGACGAGAACAATACCTGAGCTGGCACCCTCTCGAAACTTCCGCACCACACCAGCGAGAGGACATTTGGTCCCATTTGATTTAATATGTACCTGACCCGCTTACACGACGGTTCTTCAGTGGAATGGGGTCTCGAGCCTGGAACCCTCTGATCCCGAATACGAGATCGTACCACCAGGCCACCGCGGCCCTCCCAAAGTAACCTTAATATAACTTCTAAATAGTTTGCAGTCTGGCAAATCATAACATGAAGTTTTCTACTTTTGGAATTTTTCGGCTAACATTTTCCATGTCTTTTCAGCTGCTGATTCGGTGCATTAGTACTTATGTCAGAATTGAAGAATTCTTCCTACTTAATTTTTTTTCGAGCTATTCAGTGATGTGGCGATTAATATTTAAGATGTGAAAGTACAGATAATATTTTTCAGTGATTTCTTTGACGCATTCTTTAAAGATTTTGTAAATCCATTTATTTTTGTACTCAATAAATAAACAAAAAGGAGGTTTTAAAAACCTTATTATTAAAATATTTAGAAATAAAATTCGTTTATTGTTATTTATGAATTTAATTTTATTATAACATTGAAAATTATTATTTTACAGTGAAATGAAACATAACATTATTGGTAAAATGAATAATTAATATGCAATATGGAAATAAATAAATAATTATATTTTAATTTATATAATTATAATTGTAATGATTCAGTGTAAAGTTCATTATTTATGTAATATTTCGATATTAATTCGAATATTTTAAAATTCAAGGAATCGGTATTTTTTATCATTTATTTCGTAATTAAATTAATAGTATTTTTTTAAACGACTTGCTTGTGGACGTCTTCAACCTAACGGTCCTAAGCATCTGCCTAGTCGGACATTCTCTGTTACTTTTCACTGATTTTTGAGCTTTTGTACATTTTCAAATAAACCCCTACTTCGAAAAACGTGTTATGAATATTAATGAATCAAAGCTATGAATGGCTCAGAATATATATTGCATAGTAAAATATGAATTCCTCATAGTGTTCAAAGTTGTTAGGTTGTTTAACCCTAAAACAATTGATTTCTTGCGTTTCAGCTTCTAGCCTGTTTTAAGGTAGCTTATTATATATTTTATTACAGTCTGACGCCAAAGTAAACAGTTGTTCGTGCAGCAGAGTATCTAAACTATTACTTCTTTTCTTCTCTTCTGGGAAAAGGTGAAAGTACTAACTTTAATAGCACCAAGAAATTGAATGCTAGAAACTTTTTTTTTTCTCGTGAATTTAACTCCAAGATATAAAGGACTAATAATGTTTAGTGTGAAAATGAAGTATTTTAATGATATAATTTAATCCATATTTTTTTTATCGGAAAATAGTCAATTTGTGTGTCAGTTTTTTAGGGGAGATTGACTTAAGACATAATTCATCGCATATTTCTTCTGATACTTGTAATATTTAAATACTATCCGCTTTTGGCGACCAGCATGCTTGCCAAGATTGTTGATTTTTTTAGGCTATTAAACGATGAATATGGGACTTATTTTTTAAAATTTCACTTTATTTGATACGATTTAAACAATAATTATAACAGTAAGTAATTTTTTTAATCTTTATTTTATCATTAGCAAAAGCAGGCGATTGAATATTTTGATAGATGAGTTTGAGTTCATAACATTAAAAAAACTTAACTTTAGCGAGCATTACTCTTAAAAAGTTTTTTTCAAACCAAACCTAACCTAAAATTAAAAGAATTGTAACAATGTAATTAAAATTGAAGTTTTTATTAAAAGTAAAGGGGAGGGGGAATTATTTAAAAATGAAATCGATATCATTAAAGAAATAATTTTTTGACTTTTAAGATAATGCAGAAACCTTTTTGGAAAATTAATAGTTTTGGAAGTCATCTATAAGTAAATCTTAGCGAGTATCCATAGTGATGCTTAAGCCTATTTTTCACTCTCGATTATTAGTTTATTTCTTAATTTATTTTTCATCTTCTGACTGAATGAAGTGTTTAACACGGCGAGCAGCATTTATAATGTAATAATTTTATTTAAATAACGAAGTGTTGAATGAAGTGCAGCTGTAAAAACGTTGAATAAAGCAGCCTGCTGAAACTTTTGTACATCGATATGTTTACATTTCATTGCTGCCATTCCATAATAAGTAATAAGAGTGATTTCTATGCTATGCACGTTGTTATTTTATATATACAGGTTATAATTTTCGTAATTTGTTAATAAGGAAATTCGGTCACATCGGGCAAGTTATATTTGTTTCGGAATTTACTCTAAAGAAAAAGAGTTTATTATATTATTAGCCTCCTCTGGCGACTAATTGTTTCGACAGGAATATTGGTTGTATGCAATTTCAATTTAAGTCTCTTTCATAACTTGATGATCATGATTCTCCTAATAAAGTATTTTTAAGCATCAAATTATTACAGTCATTAATGCAGATTTATTTTAATAGTTTTACACCTATTTTGTTTATTGTGTACATGAACCTCCTGACATCATAAGGCTGTTAACAACGTGAATGCGCACGTTATCTATTTTCTAATTACACGATGTTTTTCACGATATTGAGACTTCAATCCCCCCTGCCGTTGTTCTACATGCGGATTATACGGATAATTGGCATAATCTTTTTATACCTCTGCTTTCAATAATAGGAAAAAAAGATGAAACAATTAAAAATTTGCTTAACTAATTAAGATGACTTGAATTCCATTAAAACAATGAAACGTATTGATGAAAATTGTGCAGTTCAAAAAATTGCCCGAATTGTGAAACAAAGCTGAACCGTAATTAAATTCTTATCATGAGAAATGTTTGCGATTTTACATTTTAAAATTATGGAAAATTTCAAATTTGTGCTATAATATTATGGACGTTATTAATTAAATTCTCATTTAATTTTTAATTACAATTCTAATAGAAATTTTTTTTAAAATTCATTTTTATTTGCCTATTTTTACTTTAAGTATATCTGTTTAAAGTTTGGTAGTTCTACTTGTAACTTATATATAATATATACATATAACCTTAGTACGCATGTTTCTTGGCACTTAAAGGGATTAATTGCAGTAAAAATTTTTTTACTACTCACTAGAGGGGTTTAAAATAAGGTTGAAAGATTATACATTTTTCTACTATATTTTCTGAACAAATCATCAGCCAAAAAATATTTTTACACCATCTTACGAATCAAAAAATTACCTTTATAGTGAGATGAATTTCATTGTCGTATTGTTTTTTTTCTCTGGTTTTTTAAGTTATATATTTAAGTTAATTTAAACATAATTTTTATCAATACCATTTTTTTTTGTTCGGTTGCTTTCTTTAAGATGTTTTTGACTCTTAATAAAACTTTTCTCTTATTTTAGCACTTTAAAATTTTTAATACGTCCAGGTGGCATATCATCTTCTTTTTTTTTTTTTTTTAAGTTGTAGAATACAGTTTTATTATCATGTGAGAACATGATGTTGTTTTGGTTAGGGGGTTTTGAAGCTCGAAATCGCGTAGCCAATGAATAAAGCATAAATGGCAGTTTTCATCATCATCTTTCAATCGCATATATTTTTTTTTACCTGCTTTTACCAGTATCGCTTTATTATTATATTTGCTTCTTTGAAAGCAGATGCGTTTTCAAAAGGTTGACCTGCTTTTACCAGTATTGCTTTATTATTACTCATGCTTCTTTGACAGCAGATGCGTTTTTAAAAAATTGACGTAGAACTATGACATCATAACTGTTATTCCATTTCAAAATCGCTCGATCTCTAAAACTTTGTTTGCCATTGTTTGCCAACTAGAAAAATTGAGAATGAAAGTTTAAATAAATTATATATAGAGAGAGGGATAGAGACCGATAAAGAAGTCTCGTGATCGTTTAAACTGGTTAATAACTTAAACGAAGACAAATATTATTTTAAAAAATAATAATGTTCTCACATGATAACTTGAAATTTGCGATCGTAGATTTAATTTTAATTTTTTTTATTTGATAAGTTTGTTAGTTTTTACGGCATTATTTTGTGCCAAATGGCGAAACTAAAATGGTCGTTTACCCAAAACTTTAGAATAGCAATTAATTAATTATTATTAGATATTTTTTTTACAGACAAATAGAGCAAAAGGTAGCCGCCGATAATTGCGACTAATACTTAAATAAAAATTTACGTTTTTTCAAAATTACTAAAATAAGAAATTAATCTAAAATGATGTTGAATGCTTATCAGATGTGTTGAAATTTGGAACAAAATTGACCGAAAGTTGAAATTTCAAACTAGATTAATTAAAATAGAGGCATCAATGTGATCTGCGCAGGTCTCAGAATGCCTAATGCCGCTACTGGTCGTTCACTTGAGGTTAAAACGTCTTGATCAAAAACATTACCACCCATTTTTTTTAACCGCCCACATAAATCCATAAAAGCCGAAGTCCACTGCGAGTCAAAAACATCGACGGAACGACCGATGTGTTATATAAAGTGCTCAACCAACAACGGCTTATCGCGCCCACTCCCCATCAGATACGGCTGGACTGCTTTCATCTTACCTTGGCCAGGAATACATCTCCGTGATTGGATCCGAGTTGATTTGTTGCGAGTCGTGCAACCACGTCACCGTGGGAGGAGGATGCCTAGGAAAGGGTTAACTCCGTGAGTCAACTCTCGAATCGTGACTCATCAACCTTGCAAGAAAAACCGCATTTCGGGATCCGTCTGCTTGCTCGGTAGCTGGTTCTGTTCTCCGAACGCCCTTGATTTCGTTAGGCACTTTTCTTTTATTCTAATCCGATTAGTATGCCAGGTGGGATGTGTTTATTGTACGAGGAATCTTGCCGACTAAGGGCTATGCCGCGCACCAGCAGTATTTGTTATTTTATTGGTGTGCACATTAATACGAACCGGTCAGCATTCAATGGTCGAATCATTTTGATTAGTTTCTGGAGGGCATGGTATAACTACATAATAGCGAGCGAGGCAAGGATAATCAGTACATATTAGTTAGGAAATAAAAGTTTAAATAGCAATGAACAGTTTGGGAACCAAAAAATGAAAAATTATTCGACCCCAGACAACGCATATTATGTGACCTCTTGTTTAATAGCTATTTAATTTAGTTTAACATTTTAACACTTTTGTAATTTAGTCAGTTCGTTGATTTATGTATTTTAATTTCTTAATTTGCTGAATTTTTTCAATATGTATGCTTTGAGGGGGGCAGCCTAATATAAGTAATAAAATTCTGGAAAAATTAACTATAATTATTTATTATTTTTTCCTTGAAAACATTTTTTTATTATTATAAATTATAATGGGAGTATAAACAAATAAACATACCATTAAAATTATTATTTTACTTTATCTTTCAAGTAGTCTATAAAATTAACGAAATAAATAATTAATATTCTAATATATTATAAACTAGCTGTCTTTGGTGACCAACTTTTTCGCCTAGATTACTGAGTTTTTAATCTGTAATAGAATGTATTTAAAAAAAAAATTCCTTGTTGTTTGATACGAACTGAAAAACACGAATTCATTTGAATTAATTTAAAATTAAAAAGTGTATATATTATGAAATAAGAAAAATTCTATTACAGAGTTAATGACTGGTAAAAGCACGCGATTGAATGTTTTAATGCACGAATGTGAATTCCAGCATAACATTTAAAAACGTGTATCAAATTGAACTAAACAATATTGTAAAAATTAGAGATTTTTCTGTATCTATTTGTTGAAATCAATTTCATTTCCGTAATTTTTTTAATCTTAAAATGATACAAAGACAGTTGTTGTGAGATAACTGTTTTGTAAGATATTAAAGTCATTATCCATAGGCAAATCAGCGATTACCCATCTGCGCTCGATTAAACATTCTGTTTGAAACTTATTTCTTGGTTTCTTTCCACTAACTAAATTGACTATTTTGCTGACACGGCGAATTTTTTTCAAAACATTTAATAATATTTTGCAGCTCCATAAGTTAACTAAGCGAAATGCTCAATTTAATGCAGCTGTAAATATATTCCATGAAGCAGTCTAAAATTCGTACGACATTGACTGTTGCCACTCGAAAAGAAGTAATAAGGGTAATTTCTGTGCCTCGTACGTTATATATGTGTGTGTGTATATATATATATATATATATATATATACACACACATACATAGATAGATATTGAGAGAGAAGTAATTAATTATATATTTAATAATGATTTCAGTGATTCATTTTAAATGCACATTGCAGCTCTAATATTCTATAATTCATAAAATGTGCATTTCTTAATTTTTTTTTTCAAATTTATTTATTTGGATAACTTGACTAAAAATATTTTCTAAATCTGCCTTTTGGCTTATCCCAGAATATATTTCTTATTACTTTGAAACAGTCATTAATATAAATTAATTCATCTCTGTCCGAAAAGAAAGTAAATTTGTAGAAAATAAAATTCTAACATCAAGTAATCTTGGGAGTAATTGTTTTTACTATCTGTTTTTCTTAATTCTCTTAGAAAGATTTATTTAAAGAATCATGTAAGTATGACAATTTTTGCATATAGGCTATAGAAAAAAAGAGTTTTATGTAGGAAAGTTTCTTTAAGTAAACATTCACACGCTCAAAGGCATTCGATTGCATTGCTGACGAATCTAATAATATATTCAAATCATGCATCAACTCCCCGATGTGTTTTAAAAATAGAATTAAAATGAACTAATTGTTTGTCTGAATAATAAAGTCACTCTGCGCTTCAATTACGAAATTAATTGTTAGGCATGGCTTGAAGACTGGCCATTGTTTGAATCATTGTCTCGCATCTAAATCCATCCTGGGAACAGAGCTTGACTGTTCCTATTTCCAGTTAAAGAAGTGATCCGCCTAATAAATAAACGTTTTGCTACACCCAATAATTAACTGGGACCGGAAAGCGGCGCAATCGCGAGGGATAAATCAATCGAGATATTGACTAAATCCTTATCGAGCAATTTGGGGACTCTTAGAATTCCGGCTATTACGTGACTCTGTTCCTTAATTATTTGCCGCGAATGGATTTTCTGAGGTGACAGAAAAAGCTTATTTGAGGAAATTTGTAAGATGAATAGTTTGTATCAAATCGATGGCGCGTAAACATATAATTAAATCTCACACCAGAATCATCAGTTTCGTGCAATTAGCCTTGCTGAATTTTTAAAGATCTCGTCACAATTCTTTCTTTATTCTGTCATGGTAAATATTGAAAAACAAACAAACTCATATTGGAATTTTCCCATCAGTTGTTTTGTCAACTAACGTGTAATTTACTGACCATATGATAACACTGAATGCATGATTCACTAACATTTTTCGTTCAGGTATTTTTCAATATTTTTGTTGCCCTTTGAACAAAATGTTCACAGTATTGAATATTCTGTGCTTATGAAAGTCAATTTATGTTCCATGATACGTCTTGCCAATCTAATTTTATAATCCGTTGCGCATATTGCAGAATAAGTCAGCGGAAGTGATCTCCCCTAAATTTCCTCACATACTCTGAAATAAAGTACCCCCCCTCCTGAAAAAAAAGAATAAGGATTGTGAACCTTGAAAGCCATGAACGCTACTACAGTTTGAGTTTTTTTTCTTTCAGAGACCCGTTCATGAGCGTTTTGTGCTTCTTAGTTAAAGCACAAAACATTTTGGACGTGTGAATGCCCTATTTTCTTCACTGGTTGAAACCAAAATTGGTATAGAATTACAAATTTAGCTACAAAATCAAATAACAGATTTCAGTTATATCGAGATCACTATGTATTTTAACTATCGTATTAACATGCAGGCGAGTGTCCTGACCAACAGGTGGTCTACCTGTTGACTGATTTAACTCAACAATTTGATACGAATCTGTGCTTCTTATGTCAAAACTTTTTACCAAATTTCATTTATCCAAGTCTTTGCATTTTTAGTTTTCTTGTTGACATGCATTCATAGATATCTACAAACAGACAGACAGACGGTCGAGTCGTGGAAGGATTTGGTCCAAAAATGGGGTACGGTTCTATATTTTAGATGATAAAACCAAGTACCTAATTTTATCCATTAATATTTTGTAATTATTGTGATCACTTGCACTCGAATAGACTGACAGACAAACTGCACGCCAATATTTGAGAAAATTTTACAAATTTGGTGTTAAGATTATGTACCAAATTTCATCCGTTTCACTCAAAACGTTTTTGTTCACAGAGTAAATCCAAAAATGTATGTATCTTTTGGAGGTCTGAAATATGATGATTCGTTAAAATCTCAAGATTGGTTTTTTTTATAGCAATACTTTTTCTTTCTATACTTCATACATGAAAAAGTTAAAAAATAAAAGTTGGGGGGCGATTAAGTAGCAATACAACAAACATGCAGTAGTTATATGTTAAATGGTATCTGCAGTTACGTTTGTCATATGACGGTTTAAAAATTCCTTGAAATAAATCTTAAGTCTTGAAGTTTTCATGTATCTGATCTTCAATGTTTTTTGCTCTCTCTTTCTCTCACTTTTTTTTTTCTTCTTAAAATTTCTTAATTCTAGTCTAAACGTAAATTGATAAATGATTAGTGTTTTTTGCATAGTAGATGACGAGTTAATGAGTAAATTATCATTTAATGTGACGCTGATCGTGACTCAAAATGTATTCATGATGTTGATAATATGATTATGATGCTTTTCATCAGCGTCTTTTGTATCTTTTTTTCAGTTTCCTAATTATAGATCATTGAATATCGCGAATTAATTAAAATTCTTACACTTACCATTGTTGTATTTCAAATTCTTGGTTCTAATTAAATTATTTTTATTTAAATTTGATTAATTTAAGAAAATGCATTCTTGATAACTTAGATGAACGAAAAATATTTTTCCTGGTGAATTTTTTGTGAATATTTTTAGAAAATTAATTTGATTGTTATTTGATAAAATAACTTAATTGTATAATAGAAGTGAAATCAATTTCATAAGAGTCGTACATATTTCTGAAACATTTCGATGGATCAGACATTATTTTAAATTCCTCAAAAGATACTAAAAATGTATGAAGTAATTAAATTCTATAGATTAATTTTTCAGGGTATCGGAAATCAATTAAAAATTGCTTCATTGTATTAGATAGAACGAACTTTGAAAATAGATTCCCCTTCCTATATCGAGTGTTTTGTGGTACTAAATAAATATTTTTGCATGATATCTTTAAAGATCAAATGTTGGACATTACCTTGCGAAAAATGTAAAAATAATAAAGTGGTGGAAGTCATGTAGGATAAAGTTTAATAACCAAAAGTCGCATATTATCTCGTATCGTCAGCTTTTATTTTCTTTTCGTTAAATACAAAATGGGAAAACTCTTTTAGAATTGTTATCTAGAGCAATTTCAACTACTGTTGGAGAAAGTGGCAATTCAAAGTTTTTTTTTTTTTTTTTTTGAGAGAGAGAGAGAGAGAGAGAGTAAAATTTCGAGGTCAAAATTCGTTGTGTTTTTGTGGTTTCTCTTACTGCAGAACTTTCATTGGTATTATGTCATCAATTCTTTCGGGCGACATACTTTTTTTCATTCCATTCCCTGCTGCAACATTAGAGTTTACACCATAAATGTCAAAAATGGGTTTTTTAATGTATTTGTACGGAATTTTGGTGCTTATATTTTTTATGATTTATTTGTTGTAATTGTTTAAATTGCAGCATTATTTTAGTATTGCATTAATTTATCTATAAATATTCAGCTTGTTTATTTTCAAAGCATTCATTGTTTTTGACAATGCATTTTGCATGTATACTAAGCACATAAGAATACATTATATTCGTATATACTAAATAATTGAATGAAGCAAGGAATCAATTCCCAAGCTTCAAATACTAGTCCAGTTTTGTCTATTTTTAATTCATATGAATCTCATCAATGGTCATCTGTCCCTAACCGTCTCGCATTTTCAAGAGAAATCTCAAAAACAGTACTGTTTTGTAATGGGAAAGTATTGAAAGATTTTCTTAGTTATAAACTTTGTAGCGATTTCTCTAATTTTTATTTCATCTGAAAGCTTTTGATATCGAGATACATCATCATTATTCTGCCCTCTCCCCTTCCGTTCGTCAAGTTCGGGAAATGTCGCAAAATAAAACGTATATAGCTCCCTACCCCCACAAATGGTTACATCTGACTACTTAATGTCTATAATTAATCAGTCTTTTGTTTGTTGTACTGGTTGAAATAATTGAATTGACCACTAATCTATATCTATACTTATAATAAAGCTCAGTGCGTGTGTGTGTGTGTGTTGGCTCTCTACAGGCCAGACCATTCAACTTACAGCTACAAAATTTGGCACGTGTATACCTTGGAGGCCGGGAATGTGCACCTGGGGGTTATTTTTTCGAATTTTTAACTAGAATTTTATTTATTTAAAAATTAAGCGAAATTTTGACGTGTTTCTGCTATAACTGCCGAAATTATTACCGCACCAAAAAGATATTTACATGAAGTTAAAGATAAAAAATTTATCTTTTAAATGATACTACTGTTTTAATCTTAAAATTAAATTTCTATTTTTAATGAATTTTTAAATAAATATTTTAACTATATTTTTCAACAATTTTTTTCGTACAAAATAAAAATAAAAAATTTAAGCTGCACAAGCACGTTTCGCATTCATGGGGAAAAAAAAGATAGCTTTTTTCAGTGTTGCCATCACATTGATTAAAGTTCCAACTAAAAATAAATTAAATCTTTTTGGAAATGAAATCTGCAAAAATATAATTTTCGGCACGTGTCTGTAGGAAATGAAACAAATATGAAATATTATTTTTTCTAAAAAATAAATTTAAGAAAAATTATTTTATGATCTTTTACACTATCTATATTATTAATCCAATAAATCAGTTATATTTTAAGGCAAGTTTTGTTTAATATGAACAGAATATCCATTCAAATCATGGCCATACAGCTAATTTGTAAACCTTTAGTAATAGACACAGATCTTCTAAAATGGTCTAAATGGAAAATGATTACATTTTATGTAACTTGATTCAATAAATGCTCTAATAAATAACGAATTTGTGATTTTACATAAAGCTTCTGCTGTGGAAATCACGATTAACAAAATGTTCTTGAAACACTAATATTTTAAATAAAAAGATCCAATCAACTAAATCAATCACTTAAACTGACTGATTAATGAAAATTTGAATATCACTATTCAATAAAAAAAGGATAATTTTAGATTTTACATCTATCGTTTCAAAGAAAATACACCAATCAGCGCGCAGGTTTCTCAAAATTAATTGGCCTAAGATTATGAAAATGTTGAGTCTTTCTAAATTTTTAACATTCAAAACTTCATACGTAAGTCTTAGTTGATCGTGGAAAACAGAAACATTCATTCATTTATTTAAAATTTAGTGTGTCCAGAATATTTCTCAGAATATGATGCCTTACTGCATTAAATTTAGACTTTATAATTTTTCAAATATATTTATAGGCCGGAACAAAATATTATTATTGATTTCATTTCAATCCTTTTGAAAGCAAAACTGAAAACTGAATTTTATGCTGAATCTGAGAAATTTTTGTTGAATTATTGTTTGAGATATTACATAAATTATGAAAAATATTTTGTAGTTCACATAAGACTTAAATACCGAGCGATTCTGTTTGCAATACTCATATTCAATAATAATAATAATTAATAAATAACAATAAAGATGATAAATAAAATAAAACGCTTGGTTTTATTAAAAAAATATATTTATATTAATTGCAATTTTATCATTTCCATTTTAAATTAAAGAAGTTTTACCGGAAATGACAACAAATCAGCAAAATATATATAGTAAATTGAACAAAATGTTCTAAACAGCAGTATAAATTTGGTATGACTCTCAAAATTTGAAGATTAAAAAAGTTTTGTTTTAGAATCTATTAAGAGACCAGTTACTTAAAATGTTTAATTGAAATTTGTAGCTAGCGGTAATACTGACGAACAGGCTGGTCGCCAAAGGCGGCTAGTTGAAAATAATTTTTTTACTGGTGAGATACGATGTTACTTATTTAAAATGATTGACATTACCTAATTAATATTATTGATGTGACTGACGAATTTTTTCTATTTTTTTTCTTATACCCGATGTAAATTTATTTGGAACAAAACTACATATGATTTTGTAATTCCAATTAAATGCTAATTATTTATAGATATTTTTATGCACACCTACTGAATTTTCATAGGAATTTTTTTTTTTTTTTTGTACTATAATTGACTTTCAACTATCGAAAAAGATTCGAAACATAAAATGCATACCCCATTTTCTTTTTAATGTTTTACCGAAATCTTTATTATCAATTTCGTGTAATTTCTTCAAATATTAAGATACATGGAACATTTTAAAGATATTCAAATATAATTACAGTATCATTTTGAGAAAAGTCATTAAGATGCATTTTCTTTCCTCTGAACCCTTCAAATATTTATTTTATTGAACAATACATTTTATAAAATTATTTTAGTTAATATAAACACATATTTTGTGATGAAACGATGAAAATAAAATTGCATGTTTTCGTCCATTTTTTTTTAATCTCAAAGTCTACTGTCCTCTTAATTACTTTGTTTTGTTTTTTATTAAAATTATTTTATTGATCATTTTATAACGATACCTTTTTTTCAAAATTATCAAATATTTTCTAAGCAAAATATAATTGAAATATAATTATGCTATTGCGCAATTTTCTCTCTCTCTCTCTCTCTCTCTCTCTATATATATATATATATATATATATATATATATATAATATCCCGCCAAAAATTTTAAAATCAGTTAAATCTGTAATGGACAACTTAGGAAAGACAAAATTTTTCAAAGAAAAACAAATTCCTCATATTTGTAACGATCTTTAAGCTTTTCTTTACTACCTTAGCTTTTTCTAGTTCTAAAAGAAAGCCCGACCTAATTTTGGATAGTTCCCCCCCCCCCTTTTTTTTTTCGTATTTTAGAGAAGATTGTTTACTCTTTATTCTAGTTTCAGATTTTTACCATCTAACGTTTTCCGGACTGTTTTCAGTTTCAAAACTCTTCATCAAGAACGTATAATTAGTACCTGTGTTTCTCCTTTTAACTTCAGCCTCAAAAATTCTTTTATCATCGTGATACGAATGTTTTTATTATCTTTAATTAAATCTTTTATAAATTACACCACCCTTTAAAGATATCCAAAAACTCTAATAATTCAATTTAATTCCGATTTGTCATTATAAACGTTCCCATTATTTGAAGGTAATCCACAAACTCAACGTCATTACTTACACTTGCAAGTCCCTATTCAGTGTCTGATTTTTCTATTACAGGACTTAAATTGAAATTCGCGGGCCTAAATAGGATCACGCAAAAAAATATATGGTTCTTAAATTTTGTAAGAAAAAAGATTTTTAACTGTATTGACTGCATTAAAAATTTTTTGAGTTGTTGTTTTTGCTGATTTTTAGTTACCATTATTTTATGCCTCATACTGTTTCTTATAACGTATTGCAATTTCGAAACAATTGAAATCAAGATTTTGAAGAATCTTCAAGTTTCAGATCTCTCTGAGATCGAAAAATACGCTTTTAATATTGTCTGCCTGCCTGTGAACATAATTTAAAAAATGTGGTATGTTTCTATACAAAATTTGATAGAATTCTATAAATTGAATGTAATTTATCGAGCTTTAAACAAAATCCGTATACAGGAAATTTTGGTACAATTGAACATGATAATTATAAAATATAATGAGCCAGATAAATAAAAATTGGTATACAGATATTAACATTTAAAGTTAGATCCGTATCAAATTTTGAACTAAATTCATGAATGAGTTGGAGGTCTGTCAGGCTGTGCCTTCACATGCATGTAAGCACGAAAACTCAAAAATAGAAAGACATGAGTAATTGAAATGGTAAGTGAGCTTGTCGTTAAAATTTTTGCTCTCTGCCAAATTTTGGTTTCAATCGGTTGAAAATAAGACGTCCAAAATGAATGTTTGGTTTTTCTTCCTTATACAAGAGGTATTCAAATGAAAAGGTACGAAACGGCACTGTGAGTATAAATGTAGAATTTATTCAAAATATACACCATAGGCCTGAGCACAACGATCCCATTGATTAACGGGCCGAAGGATTCCTTGTTCTCAGAATACCTGTGGCAGTGACGAGATCCTCCTTCTCATCGTCCTTGAGTTCGCCGTCCGAGTTGAAGCGCTTCCCTTTCAGATGTTTTTTCAGCGAACCAAACACATGAAAATCGCAGGACGACATGTCCGGGCTGTAGGGCGAATGATCGAGCTGCCCCCGCTTGAACTTGGCCAGTTCTGCGTGTATGACTCTGGAGACGTGTGGACGCGTGTTATCATGGAACAGCCGCGGTCTTTTGTTCTTAAGGGACCTGCGTAGTCTTCGGAGTGTCTCACAGTACACATTGGAGTTAATGGTTCTGAAAAAGAAAAGAAAAAAAAAAAAAACTGAAAGGGAAGCGCTTCAACTTGGACGGCGATCTCAAGGAACCTGTGAAGGACTGGGTCTCTTCACGGAAAAAAGAATTCTGGGGAAAAGTAATCCTTCTGCTCGTTAATCAATGGGATCGTTGTACTGAGGCCTACGGAATATACTTTGAATAAAGTCTTTATTTATACACACAGTGTCGTTATTTACCTTTTCATTTGAACACCCCTTGTACTATGAAGCACAAAATTCTCATGTGCGAGCTGGCCACTCGTGGTGTTCGCA
The DNA here is from genome assembly GCA_026543865.1 of Argiope aurantia. Lineage (NCBI taxonomy): Eukaryota > Metazoa > Arthropoda > Arachnida > Araneae > Araneidae > Argiope > Argiope aurantia. The sequence goes on along the minus strand of JAPMOR010026819.1, from coordinate 316,726 downwards.
ACCTTGAACAAGGTCCACAAGTTTATGCGAAGAGAAAGGGGATACAGCATTTGAGAAAACACGTGAAAAGGTTTCGGGGGAAGTACGTATTTATTTACCAACTTTACGGTCATTGCGAAATTTTCCTGTCAACTGCGGAAATATTTTATGTGCAGAGAGACCACGAATTCTAAAAGTTAGAATAATTGTGGTTTAGTTGACCCTAAGAGTTGCTCAAGTGATATTAGAATGAATTAAATATTTCAGAATATTATATTCATCCATTGGATTCTTGCTTTTATAGTAATTATTTTTACTTTTGATAGCAATTATTTTTAATCTAATTCGCTTGTCTACAAAAATTATTAGTTTTACTGTATTTCGTAGTTCATAGATTCTTAACTGAAAATTCAGTGTTCATTTGGTATCAAACCACTTTGAGATAGTTTTTAGAATGGGAAAAAATGCACTTCAAATAAATTTATGCAGAAATATTAATAATGCATGGTATTGGCCAATAACATAATTATAAGCTCTATGCCCGATATATATATATATATATATCGGGAATAAGAATAATACAGACATTCAATTCCTGCTTTGACCGAAATGAGCGATTTTACATAAATGACATTTATCTTGCAATGGGGTACGTCCCAGACGGTGAGTGTTATGCTTTTCTATTCAAAGCAAGCGTTGTCCTGTTTCAAATAATAAAACTTTTAAAATACAAGAAATAAACGAAGAAAGAATTCAAGAATTTGAATATCCTTCAGAATACCCCTTTATTGTATTTTCGAAACCAAAACGTGTATTGTTTCTAAACGAATTCTAAAACCTTCCTCGCTTTTGCTCATGCGTTAGGATAGGTTTAGTTCGTGAAAATAGGAGTGAGGGGAAAGAAGAGAGGAGGAGATGTTTACACGTAACAATAAAGTAAGCTCGAATTACTCGCGGATTGAATTAAAATAAAATAATGTGGCCAGAAAAGGCACGATACACACATACACGTGAAAAAAAATGAACGAGAAATTATCTAATAGGGCTGAAATCAAGGTCGTAGAATTCAGGAAATGTTCTCATCCTTCCACTTCTCACCCCATAGTAAGATGGAATCGTCGAAAAATGGTCGTCTAAAGATACTGAAACGAACAGTGGCCGTGAATTTTACTGCCATTTCCAAAGTTCATAATTTTACGTGTGGAGAGGTGGAGAAATCATATATAGGTATATACAAGAAATGCTTCGAAAGGATCACTCCCTCTTGTCTGTATTTATTATTTTCACTTTAGAGAAGAGAGAGAATTGGCGAAGTCTATTTTAATTAGCATTATCGAGCGAAAAAATTTACTTGTTGCGTGTTTCGTGTCTTGGGGACCCAAACTTCGAAACACATGCAATTCATAGCGACATGGGTCCTTAAGTACTTGCTGTTATAGCAAGATCTCGGTTGTGACGTGAAAATACGGAGAAATACGTGCTTTGTGTAATCGTCACTTCCGACCATGGTTCATAATTAGGTTCTTCCTTCAAAATGAAATGTGTATGTGACATTCCAATCGCTGAATTTTCCGATTTGAGGGGAATATCACGGAGTTTTTGAATTCGAGGTTCTTAACCTCCGAACATAAAAGGTGAATATAGTAATGGCATGGTAATGAAATTACTTAGTAAGTGGTTGTGTTTAGAAAAATAAGTTATTTACTTAGTAGGTGATTTATTACTAATAAATCGGGGAATGGGATGAAGAAAAGAGAAGATAGATTTTACATAAGTATTATTCGGCAAATTTGGTCCAGAGTCAAATCGTTGTGGTAAAGCTATGATGTTGACTTAAAGATGAAGGATATGATGTGGTGGTCTCTTAGCGCTTTTTTTTTAATAATAAAGGATCGTGATTTTATATTTCTTTAATTGCGATGTTATCGCTTTCGTCGATTTTTTTTTTTTTCAAAGAACCGTGTTGATTTCGTGTGTAAATCCTTGAAGGGTCTTTTGGATGTCTTTTGGATGCAAGATCTTTTTGGATGTCTTTATTTCTAACAAACCACGACATATTACTGATTTGTGTTACCATAATCGCCGAGTTGATTTACATTTAGAAAGCATGTGCGGAAGAAAGAAAAAAAAATCCGTTATTATAATCAGTTAAATGCGCAATTATGTTTATCATTTGACTATGACGACATGCGGTTTGACTGACTTCCGATTCATAAACATCTTTCTTTTATAATTAGTGAAATTTTTAACAAAAACAAAGTGGAAAAGAGAAAAAGATGCCTTTGTTGTCCTATTGGCATCTGTTACCAAAGGATCAGACTCACTGGATTGGAATTGTAGAGAGATACGAACGTGACATTCCCCGAGTACCATGCACGAGTGAGTAATATCGAAAGTAACACTCCGATTGCCGTTTTAATTGACCGAATATTCCATTGGCGTCATCTCGCTTGTCGTGATGGAATGTAATTGAAACAAACAAATTACCCACAAGTCCTGCGTGTTTGTTTTTTGGAGAGGGATAGGCAGGTGCTTTTATACATCTTAAACGTATTCACGTCAAATAGCGTGTGTTGGGGGTGACGTGCAGGAGTTAAATGTCAAGGACTAAATGTGAACTATTTTGTTCCTGTTTATATAAGTGCGTGCGTGCCTTCTCAGGAAATATGAACGCGTTTGGAGCAAGGTTGAGGCTTTGCTGCGGCGTATGTGCAGCTGCTTTTTGAGTGAAGAATCAACTGTTTTTTCCACCCCCAGTGCGAGTAAAGCTTCTCCCCTCCCCCTTGAATTATAATGCCGTTTCGAATAATGAGAATTTCTGAATTTTTAATCATTGCAAGAGGAGTGATATTTGAATCGATTCAATGGTTTTTAAGAATTCCGTACTTAATTCCTTTATCTCTGTGGTTTGAATCGGTATAAATGAATAGAAGAAATGTAAGGGCAGAAAAAATTTAAAAACCACTTTCAGTAATAAAAATTTAATTAAAATTTCTGGGTTTTTTAAAATTAATATTTCAACTAAAAAGGTAATAGTGTTTTTTTAATTTGATATTAACTAATTAATTTTTTGAGTAGTTATATAATAATATAGTAGAAATAAATATGCACCACTTGACATTGAAGGATAAAATAAATGAAGCAGATTCTGTATATTTGATTTTTCTGTTAGAGAAAGGAAAATTCTTTTTAAAGAAACGATTTTTTGTTTTAAATAAATTATCAATACTTAAAATAAAATCTAATAATATAGGTTGGTTGGTGCGAAACATCAAATACCTCTGATATATATTTGAATTATATATATATATATATATATATATATATATATAATCTGAATTAATTATATGTCTTTACTTTTTCTTAAAAGTTTATTAGATATGAGAAATGTGCTCAATAAATTTAGAAAGTTATGTATTATAAGCAATTCTATTTAAGAAATAAACTAGATTTGAAATCTGCTTTAATGTGCCCCTTGAGAAAAAGATGAAAGAAGAATTTCGTAACAGAAACAAGTAAGCAGAATAGTTCTAGCAACCGCACGTACAAAATTTTTTGCTTTTTCGGTCATTTTTGATGATCTGAAAGGGCACATTAAAGTCGATGTCTATCTGAACTAGTTATTATATTATCGATGTCTAAATTGTTTTAAAAAATTTAAATTTAATATTATTTATAAAAATACTTCAAAATCCAGAAACATGCTCCCCCCTCTCCCCGCTTTCATTAAGATAAGAAACTGAAATCGTTTTCATTATTAGTATTATAAATATTTTGTCTCGAAATTTTCTTTCGTTTCTAATTTATAAAATTATGAAGAAATTTTTGAAATTGTGTTATAAAATCAAGATTTAACTTCACAAATAAGAAATGGGGAAGAATTTTTAAAATATATGCATTTAAAAATCTCAGCAAGAAAACTTTTGTATTTATTGAAATTTAACTACACCTATTTCAATTTAAAATTCAAATTTCAGAACAAATAATAGAATATTGGGGAAATGCATAACGCAATGAACAGGACGATATAGAACTTCTAGTGTACCAGTGTTACGTTTCTATCAAAATTTAAATTCAGAAATATTTTATTGGGGAAACCATATAAGTAGCTACATAAAATATTTAATTTAATAGCCATCAATCCTAGCGAACCAGCAAATCATCAAAGATAATTAGTTAATTAATAAAATTGGTTTATATTTTTTATTAGCAAGTGATATAATTTTTCGTAACATTAAATCATCTTTAATTTTTGTGATTAAAAATTTAACACAAAATTAATTTTAGAAAATTAATTTTATTTGTACAATTATTTTTACTATATTTACTTGACTGATATTAAAGTATTTAAAAAAAGGAATTATTGTCATCATAATTGAACGTCTCAGACGATTTTAAAATATTGCGAACTAAAATCTGGTAAAAACGGATAAATAACGGATCCAAACATTATTAATTAATTAATTGGTTTATATTTTTATTAGAAAATAAGATAATTTTTCATTTTTTTAAATAATTTTTAATTAATTTTTTTGATTAAAATTGAGTGTTTTAATACAATATTAATTTTAGAAAATTATTTTATCTTTTCTTTATATTCATTTATATTGCATTTATTCTACTGCTTTTAAAGTATTAAAAAAAGTATTGTCATCGTTACTGAATAATGTCGCTGACAATTTTTCTATAAAATGATGTAAACTAAAATCTGGTAAAAACGACAACGTCTGATTTCTTCTACTTTGTTATAAATTTCCAGACTTATGAGTCTGAATTTACCCATACACCTAGCCCAATAAATTACATTGTATATATGTCCCTGAAATCTCGAAAAGCTGAGTAGTGCGGTCGCTTCATACAGGAAATTGCGTCGCATTTCCCGAATTAATGATCCTAACACAGTTGACATTCTTCTCCTTAAATTGATCTGTGGTCTCTTTCCGCGTATTTCTTAATAGGCTTATCGTAAATACAATATTTTACACTAATAGCAGAGAGACATCGCCTAATGAATATCTTTCAATAGCACATAGAGTAGAGACAAGATGAGGTTTTGTTATTTGAGCCTTTCTAGCAATTGATTTTCCTCAATCATTATGCGCTGATTTGTGGTTAAAGTTGTTAGTGACTTCTGGAAACGTCTGTTTCTCTTTCGTAATTTTTTTTCCCTGTAATCAACATTCAAGTTTCAGTTGTCTTCAACATGATGTGACTTTTTAAAATTTCAATTAAGGTAATAATAATAAATGATTAGTGTTTCTATTTGTCTCAATGAACTTCAGGTAAAAAGCTAAAACTAATTGAAGGGAAAAAAAAAAAAAAACTTATAAAACAGCACAGACCCATTCCCTCCACTTGCTTTTTATTTTTTTCATTTGACGTGTTATTTCCTCCTTCAGGGATGAAAAGTTGTTTCTTTTTCATTTACTTGTATACTAGCTGCCTTTCACGACCAGTTTGGTCGCCTGGAATGCTTTATTTCTTGTCTTTTAAATTATAAATAAAACATTTATTTAAAATTTTATTTGATGAGACTGAAAAGTATAAATGAAAGCTATTTTTCATCTTAATTGTAACGCAGTCAAAAACACGCGACTGAAGAATTTGATGGTGAAAATATATTAGTTTGATACATACATCATAGTCACATACATCATAACAATAGAAACATTGTTTCAGATTGTATATCAAATTTTAAGAAATTTATTAAAGTTAGAGAAAGAAATTAAACAGGAAATAAAATTGTCATTCCAAAAATTATGTTTTGGAGTTTTAAGACAGTAGAAAAATTGTTTTTTTCCAATTATATTTTCGTAAAGTATAGTTAAGAAACTCACACACAAAAAAAACTTTTTTTAAAGTGAATTAATTTATATTTTAATTAATTTTTGGGCTTTGAAAATCTCTTGCCTTGAATTGCGCAGAAATTTATTCATTTTATTATTCAATTAATTTTATTTCTCGATACTTATATGTTCATAATTCATTTTTTTTAAAGTTTTACCGTGTCTGTTCACACTTGCTTTTTTTATTTCAACTGTAACAAAAATTGTATCATAAAGGCATTCTGAGAGATATTCTATATACTATATTCAGGGCGACATCGCAGAAAAAAATATTTTCCTTTTATTATAAGTTGATTACATTTTTTTTTTCATATATAGGAAATCAAGTTCCTACTTTTTATTATATATTATTATCACGTGTTAATTTGGTTTTATTTTGTGTTAAAAAAAAGAAGGAAAGAAAGAAAAAGAAACCGGTAGTATCTACAAAAATACGCATGCTAAAAAAAAAAAAAAATAGTATTGTATTGTAAATCGTCGCTAGCTGAAGTGGTAAGGTAAAACCATAGAGCTGAGATACTGATAGAGGGAGTGCAACCCTACTTTGGTGTAGGACAAGATAAAATCACGTGACATGTGGACAGAATTTGTGTTCACTATAACCGCATTCGCCTTTCCCCATTATATTTTAATGGCAGATTTTTTCTCGCCTTTAACTGTTGGATTTTAAAACTTATTTTACCATAAATATTCGAATCGTATTATACCGTACAAGATATTAAATCATCATTGTGAATGAAATAGTGAAACTAAAACGTATGTTTTAGTAAAAATGTTATATAGTAAAATTTCATAAATGTGCTAGCAGTAATTGCATGCTTTTATAAATTTTAATTAAGATCTAAAAAGAAACTAGTGGATATTCTAAAGATAAAGAAAGAAATGCTATCTTTACAGATAAAAATTTTATCTGAAATGTTAACATTTATTAATAATCACCTAAAATCACCGTTTTCGTAAAAATTTCGAATTTCCTTATTATTCTATATTAAATCAACACATTTAAGATTCTAAAAATGATTAAATTTTGTTTCTGCGGTGATTAGAAGCAAAGTTACCGCCAACACTATAAACCAGAAGCGAAATATTTAAAACTGATATTAACTAGGAGAAGGCACGAGGTTTAAAACTTCGGAATGAGATTTTGTATAATGAGAGTATACATTTAGAATGTTTATTAATGAAAATATTGACTCAATAGTCAACCTTAAAACTTTCAAATTAGCTTATATACTAATAATGTGTTACCCGAACGAGTGCTCGAGTATGTAGTGGTTAGGGCACTGGCGTAGCATTCATGATACCTGGGTTAGATTTTGAGCTAGTGTTGTTTTTTTTTCTAAATTATTTCAAAATAATTTAACAGTTTTAATTAATATCTTTTTCATTTTTTAAGCAAAAATAAATATTATTCAGAATATTCAAGGGAAAAAAATTGGGTCACTTTTATAATCTGTTTTTATTATAAAAAGCTTTTTTTTTTATCCATATGAGATAAAGATAAAAGTATTTGAACATGTAAAATTAAAAGATGTTTTTAGGTAAAGAAAAGAAATAAAATCTTTACTTAAAGAAGAAAAATACTCACTTTTAATTAATGCACAAAAACAAAGTAAAAAAAGTAAACATAATTTAAATCAATAAACTCGGCTACTGATGTAAAAAACATTATTTTCGAAACCAGTTTGCTTAGTTTTCAAAGAATGAATATATATATATAATATAATATAATTTAGGAAATGTTAACCAGAAATGAAAACCGAATGGACCCAATGCCGGGAAACAAAACGTTGCGCGGCAATTTTTGAGTATGCCAAGATTTGCGATATGGCGCCAAAAAAGGCCAGATTTCTCACAAGTCACATGGCTCATGTTGCGTACACTTGTTTAGACTAGAAACAAGGGACTAGCTTCCTCCATTTATATCAGCTCTATGGATAAAACCGGGGGTGGGGGATCAAATTCAACAATTTGATTCCATGAAAAATTTACCGTTACGTTTGATTCACTAAATGCATTCTAAAATTAGAGGGTGAAACGTCCTGCTATTGATGTGGCGTAGAAGTTTGGAAAATCGGTCTCTTTTCAAATGTATCCTTTGTCTTCCTAGCACAGTTTTATAAGGCAATATTCGTCCAATTGCAAATTTCATGTAGATTTTAAACCTAGCATTAATGTAACAAAAGTGTGATTAATTTAAGTAGAGACACTACGAAAACCGTAAACGTATATTTTAGTGAAAGTGAAAATCGTGCTTATTTCTTAATCTGTGCATCTGATTTTAAAATCCCTGCTATTAATTAGTTTAACCCGTTAATCGTCATACCTGTGCATCGTACATGTATCAAATAATAGCGTCTGAAATTTATAAGTTAGAATTAGATCATTCAAAGACACTACAATTCGGTAGAAAAATTAAGTATATAACTAAAATTGTGATCACAAAATCACACACCAAATTTCATAAATTATCCACTGCATTTTTGAATTATCGTGTTTATATGCTTGTGAAAGTACAGACCGGCGGACGGTCAACTTTTCGACAGATTTGGCTCTAAATTTGATATATTTCCACACTTCAGATGTTTAATTTGTGTGCCAAATTTTATTCATTTAGCTCTGTCCGTTTTTAGTTACCGTGTTACCATTATATTCGGATATATTCTTATATTCAGATAGCCGGACAGACTCTCTGAATGAATATCGTTCAAAGTTTTATAGAAATATACAAATTTGGTATATATACCCAAATTTCTCCCGTCTACTTTAATGTCTTTTTGAGGTATCGTTTCATGAATAGACTGACTGGCATGATTTTTTTTAATGTGTTGTTTGGACGCTGGGAAATTTGAAATGCCGAGAATTGTCTAAATCTTGAGTTTGTTAACGATTACAATGCTTTCATTTTATATACCTTCGTACGCAATAAAATAAAAAAGCGGAATAGTTGATATAAAATATTATTCAGTTTTCAGTAAATTGTTGAGAAACTCGATGACTGATTTTGTTTCGGATCTTTGATGTTTCTATATTTATCATATGCTGCGACTTTTATTATGAACCATTTTTAAATTGATTCACTTTTGTTTAAAATATGGCAATTCAACTTTCGTAATGAAAGTTTGTGTATTAAATTTTATGTTTGTGTTGATAACCTGAAGTTCGTTCCTACCAATTTCATTTCTATTTGTTTTTACAATGGTTTGTATTCTATGTGTTGTAATTATTATATCTGTCATTGTGTTTCTATAAATGTTTGTAGTCTGTGACCATGAAATAAAGAGCCATTGTTATAGCTGCATAATTATAGAGAACTCAGGCAGAATATTTGTATCTGAAATGTTTGTAGCATTTGAAACATTAGGCTAGCCAGAAACGAAATTAACCACCGTTCTGTTTTTATCTTTTTTTTTCTTTCGCCCATTAAGTTGCGGTTACAGCTAGGTGTTGAAACAGTGGTTATATGTTATGATATGACGCATGTGTATATAATTTTGAAGTCAGAACCCTTGAATGCAATTTCGATAATGATATCCGTTTCAAAACATTTTTCTATTGTTTCTGGCAAATGATGATGCCAGACATGTATATTGCTTATAATTTGTTGCTAGGTTTACCTATTTCTGATTTGTACTGTTTTTAAATCATCACCCCCCCCCTCCATTTATATTTACAAAAGGGAGTGTTTATATATGGCACTTAGAGCTATGAAATTTGACTCATTGCACTTCGAAGTCGAAATTTCAAAACTGAAGAAAAAATTATTTTATCTCCGTTTGCGTGGTTTTTTCACGCGTAACTATCCATAATATCGTTTATAAATATTATAGAAAAATTTTAATGGACCAATGAATAAAACAAACAATTATCTTTGTAAACAAATTTGTTTTGTATCTTTTAGACAATTCTCTGATTCATGTAAAATTTTTAAGATATAATCATTTTACCGAAAAATTTTAATACGAGTAACTAAAATCAAAATTCCTACCTCCGACCTTATAATTCGTTGTTACATTGTGAGGTCATTGTTCAGACATCTTTCTTTAATTTAAAACAAGAACAGTGTAAAAAAAAAAACTTTAAAAAAAATTATTATTCTCATGTGAGAACATGATATTGTTTTCGCTTGAGGGTTTTGGAGCCTCAAAATGTGAAAGCAACAAATTGACTATTTATCCCCTTTTTTATTTTGGAGTCAGCTTTCACACTATAGCTTTTGAAATATCTATCGTCTGCTAATGTAGTTTTATTTTGGAGTCGTCTTTTATAGTATAGTTTTCCCATTATCTATATTCTGCTAATGTAGTATTTCCCTTGGAAATCACAGTGTTATTGCCTAACTCGCGCAATGTTTTTTAAAATTAAACCAAACAAGTTAAAATATTGTTTGTTTAATCGATAAAGATTTTTGCTTCAGGAATAATTTCAACTAATTAAAATATGATTATTAGAAAATAATGCAGAAGGTTGTCATATTTGGCGATTTATCGCCAACTAAAGTTACAACTTGATTTCCAAATTATACATTCTTTGAATTCTTACGAATTATCTTAATTTAAGTCATTAACTAGTTTAAACGATTTGAAACAATCACGAGACTATCATATTACGCATGCTTCGATATTTAGCAAAACGGTGGATTTTTTCCTTCTCAAAATCGGTCGAGCTCCAAAACTTTGTTTGCCAGCTAGAAAAATTGAAAATGAAAGTTTAAAAAAATTATATATATAAGCCTCATGATTGTTTCAAACCGGTTTAAACTGGTTAATGACTTAAATTAACTATGATAAATAATAACTTAAAATTCTCACATGATAACTTGAAATTTGCGATAATAGATTTCCTTTTTTATTTTATTATTATTATTTTCCTCACAAGTTCAAAGATTTCCTTTGCACATTTGGCAAGAAATCATATTTTAAAAAAATCAAGAAATATGAAAATTGTTTCATGATTTCAATTCTGGTAGAATCGTTTGCAATAATATTTTTAACATCATTCTCACTCTTTCTTTTTTCGCACGTCTTTAATTATTTGTTTCGTTTTGTATCGTTTGTATTTCACCTGGCAATATCACCGCCACCAAGAAAAATAAACATTCTTCTTTTTACTTTGTTTTCATGGTTTTATTTATGTTATTTTGGTTTTGATGTCGCTGACATTCAACATATTACGAGTAGCTTTATGTAGGCTATGTTAAATTTCCTTATTCAAAACTTCCTAAATGGGATCAATTCATATTTTTGCAATTCAAATTCCCCTCCAATAAAACGCTCAAATCTACTGCATCACCTGCTGAAAAAAAAAATCGTCATCCTATTTATTGAAATATAACGTAAAAGAACATGTATTTGATGTTAAATGACGTGCATTTGTCGTTTGATCTGACGTCAGTTGATTCCATTGAGCAATTCGTACTGATTCTATTAAGCATTATTTTGTCTCCTACAAAAATGTCTTCAATAGGAACATCTGCTTACTAAAGCTTTGAATCACTTAACATTAGATTAATCAAAGATGATTTACTTTTTGAGACGTAGAAAAATAATTGTTCTTAAGTATAAAGTTCTGATTTCAATTCTTTTTAGAACGCATTTTAAATTGCGAACAATTCTAATGTCTTTTTACTTCTGCTCTTTTTCTGCTTGTGAAGTTTTATATAGATTTTAAATGGAAAATTCGAAAAAATAAATACCGACTCCTACGTAAACGCCTACATTGTTGTAAAACCACATTGCTTTCATCTCTACTGTACCAGATAGCTTGAAAGATCAGAAGATTTGTTCTAGTTTGGACAAAAAACGCCATTTTCTGTCTAAGAACAGAAACTTTGGTTTTTAAATGAAAATACTAAATGCAGGTTTGTTTTAATCAAATTCAAGTTATTTAATCATTTCTTTATTTTTAGAATTGTAATTTATTTGTCGGTTATTTCTTTTTCCTTTTTATTTTATAAGGAAATTTTGAAAGAATTTTGTAATGTATTTTTCTTCTGAGTTGCTATTAACGATAATTTTACGTAAATAGTTGAGATTTGAAATTGGAGTTCTTATTTTAATGCACTTTGAGATTTCTCATTACTCGAAAAATTATTAATTTTATCTTTCTTTAGATAAATAAAATATTTGCAGATTCTCCGCAACACAATGGGCAAGAAAATTTAAATGCCTCATAAATGCTAAAAGCAAATGCAATTAAAATTTTATTGACATAAAATAACGTCAAATGGTGGAAAAAGTGAAACAATTCTCTTCATTCAAGGCATTTCATTTAATGCTTACAAACCATACCTAAGCCATTAAAAAAAAAATTGAGATTTATTTACAAAGAGCATTTATTTTCATTTTTAATAAAAGAATTTTATTAAGTTTTTAATCGTCTGCTAATGCGCCATTAATGGAAATAAAATGAATTGTGTCATTCGTTAAAGAAAAACATTTATGTTTAGGCTCTAACGTAACTGAAAACAGCTGTGTAATAAAGTTAGACTTAAATTTATTAAAAAGTAAATAAGGCGATTATAATATTCGTTAATAGGGCAATTATAAAAGCAATTTAATTTATATGCTTTTCATAGTCATTTTTTTTTAAATTCGCAATGTTTGCGAATCCGCAAATATTGCGTTATATATGCGGATACTAAATTGTATATATATTATTCGTTACCGGATTCGTCATGTGGATTTTTAAAAAGCGGAAAAGATACAGTTCAAATGATGTTTCGACTTTATGTTATGATATATCGCTGTAGTATCGTCGAGATGACCTATTGGATTTTAATTATAGACTCGGAATTTTCTCTTAATACAGTTACGATGCCGAATGTATGTGAGCCTTCGGCGATCCCCTAAGAACGAACACGAGGTAAACAAAACAGGTTTTCAAAAATGGGCCTCCTTTTAAAGTCAAAGGGATAGCGGATGGGGAAGGGAGAAGGAAAAAATAATAATAATATCGTCATGTGTAGGTTTCTCTGAAAATGATGGTTCGCTTGGAAGGTCATTGTCTTCTCAACTCTGTGGTCTCTGGTCAAAAACGTGGACTATGTGTTAATTGTGAGAGAAGTTCGGCCTTTTAGGTGCGAGTTAAAGAAAAAAAAAAAATGTCAGGATTATTCGATATACCGATTTTTATCTGAAGGGTTATGCCCGTATTTTCGTTGATTGTCTTTTTTTTTTTTTTTTTTTTTTTCCTCACTCAGACGAAAGGTGAGCATTATCATAAGTGTCTCTTCTAAATCAAAATGACCTTGAAGGAGTGTTGGATAAAACGACAAATGCTTTTCAAAGGATTTTTTTTCCGCACAAACTTACGATCTATTATCGGTTTGAATTAGTTGAGAATATGGCAATTAAAATGAACTTCGTAATAAAAGAATTAAATTTAAATTATTATAACAATAATTATTTGTGTTTCGACTTTATATGTATACTTATATGTATATTTTGACTTTATGCGTGTATATTCAGTAAACGGGTTTTTATGCATCCGAACTTCTTAAAAAACGTGGAGATTCTTCAAAATATCAAAATCAAATTTTGTGAGAATCGTCGTACATTTCCCAAGTGCAATATACGAGAGCAAAAGCTTTAGATGCATTATAAAAATAATTGTGATGAAACACGTTTTACTTTGTCGAATGTTAAATGTATGAAGGAAATGTAACATATTCATCAAAAAATTCAGCCTTGAGATTTTGACCAATCTATGCATTTTAAATCTCCTGAATCTCGAAAAAACCATTGGTGTCTGCATATGTAAGCAAAGCCTACCCTAAAGAACAGGAGTAATCTCCCTGAAACTTTTTAACATAAATGCATTTATATATTAGTAACAGCTTGTTATTGGCGAATAATAATTACGAAAGAATCTATTAGCGTACAATCTTTGGCGATTGCAGTTAATACCGAATATGCATTTTGTAGCCATTTATCCAATCGATTAAAAACAAAACTGGACGAAAACTGGAATTGGACTTTGAAATCATAAAATCATTTGTTAAATTTCTATTATTTAAGTCATTGCATTTATATGCATGCGAAATACAAGCCGATGGTCAATTTTGGTGCAAAATTTGATAAATCTTGATTTTTTTTATGGCAAATCTGCGTTTTATCCTTCTTGATCGTCATCTGATCACGGTTCAAAATTACGAAGTCCGTCCTAAAATAGCCCTAGTGTTACGTTAAAGCGGGACGTTAAAGTAACTAAACCAAATCTTATTCTTGAACTTTTGACGTTTTGTAATTGTCATGTTCACTTATATTAGGTTAGCTAGTTTAGGTTTTTTAAGTTTTAGTTATATTAATGTCCCGTTTGAAAGCAACACTATGGCTAATTTGGAACGAACCTTGTAATTTTGACTCGGATAACTGGATAAATTGATTTCTTCTTATTGGATTCGTTAGAATTTGATAAAAATCACAAATTTGGTGTTAAATTCATACATATAATTTTATCTTTATAGCTCAAAGCATGTTCACAGACGGATGGACAGACGTAATTCCAAAAATGTACTTTTCAGGGTAATATAAAATGTGGAGATTCGTTAAAATCTTGTGTTCGAATTATTTGACAATTACAATGCTTCCTTTTTGTATAACTTCATTTGCGAGAAAATAAAAATGAATTTTGGTATGCAGTTATAAGTACAGAATATAGATTTTTTAAAATTAAATTTTGGATGATATATAGGTTTTAAAAAAGTCTGTGTCTGTCTGTTCACGTACATGTTTGATCATTCGGTGCATTTTTTAACGCCAAAATTAATGATCTGTATTAAATTTCTGTGTTACTCGATCAAAGATCGAAGTTCATGCTGGATTTTCTCTACATTGATACGAAGCTAAACATAAAACAAGTTGTATTTTTTAAATATATGATATGATCGCGTGTTGGACAACATCTCTAAATGAGTTATAAAATGACATAAAACCATAGTTATTAACCTCTTGTATGGTTGTGATCTACATTAACCCTAATCTGATCTTGTTAAAGCACATTTTACTGAAAAAGATGCACGATTTCTATCAAAAGCAAGTTCTGATTAACTTGTTTACAAACATGCAAGTTTTCAGTGAATGCAATCGTGAGTTTGAAGTTGTAGTCATTGATCATAATCAAACTTTTTTTTTAATACTTGAGTTAAACATAGTTGTAAATATCCTTGGTTGCAATCATTGTGAAAATGCTGGAAATCACTTCCTCTTTAAAATTAATCGTCTTTGATGATATCAATTCGTGAGCTTATCATGATCATGACTGAATGTTTTTAGCAGAAATTCATCCGCTTAAAGAAGGAAAATATACTTTTGTTTTCTGGAATTTTGCAGATTTATCTGATTCCCGATAAAACGATATTTCATTTTCTTATAAGATATTACATCGTTTTGTGTGTTACAGGTTTTATATTTCATATGTGTAATTTTAAACGTATTTGTTTGTCTTTATGTTGTTAAGAAATAAAAGGAATCTAATGCACTGCATGTCTGATGTAAAAGACCACAAGGACATTAAAATTTTTTAAGAGATTGCAATCTCTAGTCCAAAAAAAGCATAGCATGATAATATTTTAAATTTAATTATTGTATTTTAATTTTTTTAATTTGTTCTTAATGGTAGCGGTAACACATAAAAATCTATTTAATAGCGTTCGTAAAACGTTTATTGTTAAAGTATTATGAAATAAAGATATTTTTATAAACCTATTAAAATTAGAGCAAAAAAAATTAGTGAAAATAAAATTTATTATAACTTAATTTTTTTTTAAATTTTAAAGTAAAAAATGGTTTTTATACAATCGTAGACTCTGATAATATTAGGATAAAACTTCAAAATTTTGATTCATTTTTAATTAAAATTTTAATAAACACTTTGTGAGTATCTATTATTCAAGAAATAACTTTTTGCCAAATTGATAGCTCTACATTTAAAGATTTGCCTAAAGACTAACGAGTGTCTAGAACACCTTTTCTTGATGTGTGCCTCAATTTACAGATAATATGCCAGTCTGTAAATATTATCAGTTTTTATATAGATTTTAACTATCCCACTGCATTCAGAACACCTCTCACCTCCCCCCCCCCTTTTTTTTTCTTCAAGTAATGATATTTAAAGCAATGTTTTTCTACTTTCAGATGACATTTATGCAAAAACTTAATATATCAAGAAAAAAAATATATTATATAATTTTTGAAGCAGAGTGGCCGAAGACAGAAAAGACTTGAATTTTTAATTTCGCTTTATTCACTCCCGGAAGGTGTGATTTATTTATGTACAAGAGATGCGAACAGGGCACGTTTGCTCACAATGCGATACAAGATCAATTAGCGTAAAAGAGACGGAAAATATTTTTCACAGTGCTTATATGCAATGAGATTTCAATAGGGATTTCCAACATGATTCGACCCAGGCAAAGGGAATCAAAGAGATCTTTTTGAAGAATTTGTTTAAGTCAACAATATTTTATTCCTTCACTCTGAGCGTGGGAATCGCTGACGAAAGCATTTTCACAGAGCTTTTGTTGCATGAATTAAATAGAAAAAAAAATGGATTGGGATCAGGAAATTAGAGAATATTTTAGAATAAAGTTAATATGGGCTAAATTAAGATAATTAGCAAATTCATATATATATGATATTTTAAACTTGCTTGTTCAGCTTGGAAGCAGAAGTTTAGGAATAAATCAAATTACAAGGATTTTAATAAAGTCTTAGATATTATGGGATTTGGGTTTTTTAAAACTTTAAAATAGTTCATAATTGTACTTATATTTTGATTCATTCTCTAGATAGTACTAAAGATTAATTGTATACCAAATTCCACACTGACAATAAAAAAATAAAAAAAATTGGAAGAATTATAGGCTATAAAAAATGGGTTTAAAATTTTTAATTTTTAATGAGATGGGAAACAAAATTATCTTGAAATCTTCCTATATTGATAGGTTATTCCTTTTTCTTGAACACCCATGCTATGCAACTGATTGAGATATTTCTTATTTTATTCATTAACTTACATGAAGATAATATAAACAACTAATAATTGCCACAAATACGACTTCTTAAATGCTTTCCATGCGGGTTTTTTTTTTTTTTTTCCCCCAGAAATTACTGTATCAGTGGAAAATCAAGATATTTTAGTGATTTAGAATTATCTGAATTTGTAACAGTGATAACATAAAGAAATTCACTTTGAAAATATTCTAATATCTAGTATATGGTAACAGAAATGGAATAAGAAAGGGCATATAAAATAAATAAAAATAG
This sequence comes from Argiope aurantia, assembly GCA_026543865.1. Lineage (NCBI taxonomy): Eukaryota > Metazoa > Arthropoda > Arachnida > Araneae > Araneidae > Argiope > Argiope aurantia. The sequence continues at coordinate 299,634 of JAPMOR010026819.1, read as the reverse complement.
TGTAAACTTATTTATACTATTGTTTACAGTTCCATTTTTAGTTGTTAAATCTCATTAAAATATCTTTAATTTTTTTTCTAACTATTATAGATATAAAATAAAAACGATTTTGAGAAGGTAAAAGAACAAGTTTTTGGATAAAACATCAAAAGAGAGACAGAGATTTTGTCAGAAAATGGATTTTCAACGTAGATGGATATGCCAGGAGCGGGGGAAAACAACAACAACAACAAAAAAAAAACAGGAAAGATAGATTTGTTTTAAATAGAAAACAATAACAAAAAGTTCTTATAATGCCATAATTAATCCGCTTTCAGTCACATAACTGGAATGAGTTCCCATTTAATAATGTCCTTAATTCGGCAAAAATATTTTTGCCAAAAGTATAATTAAAAATATTGCCAAAAATAAATTACTTTCATAATTAATTCAAATTGCATTGGTTTATTCTGGACCTTACATACTACTAATGTTTAGTCAAGTAACTAACAGCGCAGTAAAAAAAGTAAACAATTTAAAAATATGTTGTATTTGCTTAAAATTAGTTTTAAAACTGCATTAATATTTAATAAAAAATCAAACTAAGGAAGCGCGCCAATAAATAATATAAATGACATATTTTAAGTTCAATTTTTGTTAATGATTAAGTGTTTGTATTAAACATAGTTATATATATGGAATAAGCAATAACTATAAAACCACTTTATAATTTTAATTTTTAGTGTTTAAGAACTAATTTTACCAATTTTACTGATTTCTTTTTGGATTTCAGATATTTTTTTGTTAATAAAAAAAAGATCGGACGACTAATAGAATATTTTGGATGAAGAAGAAAATGAAATTCTTATTTATTTTTAAAGAAATCTTATATCAGTATTTTAATTAATTTTAACTGTAACGGCACAAGAAAAAATAATATATTCGCTGCTAAAATTGGATTCTTAAAAGTTGGTTTCTCCTCGACCTCATTCTCTGTGCTGCTGTATCATAAAAAAAAAAAAAAAATCGTCTGCATTAAGCGGGAAAGAAAGAAATGAAAAAAAAAAACAAAAAACACATTAGAAAGTTATTCTCGCGAATGAAAAGATTCTACGGAAACTGAAGTTGGAAGAATCTTCAATTCCTTTCCTTTCCACAAAATGCTGTTCCAAGTTATTTGTTGCTAATAGCATTTTACGCTCTGATAAGCAGAAACCTCAGTAGTAATTTTGTGTAAGAAGCAGTGTCGTTGCTGCGCTACGTTTCACTTCCCGCCATTTTGGAAGAAAAATGGCCATATTGTTTCAGCTGACGTGTAATAATGCTCCAAATTTTTGAAAGTGCATATGCGGTGTTTACTTTAAGAAGAGTACGATAGATTTTATTTTACAGTATATTAAGAAATAAAATGTATTTTAAATAGTTGTGAAAACTAAAATATTTATCTTTGCATTAATCCGATGTAAAGGTTTTTTTTATTTATTATTATTAAGAAATAAAGTATTCAGTTAAGAAATAGATTAATAAATATTTTTCTATCAGGCTCTACGTGATCGAAATGTTTTTGTTAAACGGGAAAAATACTTTTTTTCCCCCTTTCTTTTTAGGATTGCAAATAATATTTCTTGCTTGAAATGTAATTATAACAATTCGTAGTTCAAATATTACATTTATGGGCTCAAAACATTTTCGGTCGCAATTTTGTGATAGATGTATCTGCTCATGTTCACTAACATCTAATTGTAGAATGCTTTGAGAATACTGAAGAATTAATTTATTATACATGAGCTAATCTTTTGTAAGCGTTCATACAATTTTAATTATGGATTATTTTATTTCAAGAAACTGTTTGGTTTTACTTTGTTTGCGATTCATTTTTTGACATTTTATCTGTGTTATCATTTTGAGAAAAATGTAAGTTGCTTTGATTTTTATCAAGAACACATTCTATTTAAGGATTTTTTTTTTTTTGCTCTTATTTAGAAACTTTGTTATTAAAAAATATATATAAGTCGTGTATAGTAATCTATTTAAAACAGTTTATTGAAATTTGCATCTAAAAAGTTTTGTTCTGAAATTAAATTTCTTATTTTTTTAAATAAGAAATTGAAATGGATTCAGAATTCTGTCAGAATCCCAAATTACTGTCAGTAAATATAAGCTTAAGGCTTTGGACATGTTTACTCTCATGATTTTATGATAAGTTTAAATTTAAGTTGTTTATTTCGACTTTACAAGTGCTGTTGCATCGCTTTTGAATCTTTTTCGTTGTTGTTATTGTATTTGTTTTAGTTTCATACGAAGGGGGGGGGATACTTTTATTTTGTAATATAACTGTCATAGTACTGTACTAAACAAAGAATAGTTAGATATATTTTAAAAGGAAATTGCTATCTTTATACGGATTTTAAAACTCGCCTTGAAATTCAAAAAGTAATTGTCGATTTTTGAAATTTTTTTTTTAAATCATAGAATGTGTTTTATGAGTAGGTCAATTGGTAAAAGCATTACTCGAAATGTGGTGTGGAACTTATATTAATCCAATCACCTTTGTCTCCTGTATTAATATAAAATTTCAAGAATAAATTTTATATTTTTATTAAAATTTAATATAAATTTATTTTGTCGGAAAATCATTCTGTTAGTTCATAAGACATGGTTTTTAATATTTCATTGTTGAATTGCACAAAAATTTTTTGAACAAGATTAAATGTCTTTTTTATATTTATGGCAAATAACGTAAAAAGAATTTAAGAGTGATAAAAGAAATAATTACAGATCATATTTTTTGTAATAATATAATAATAAATGAAAAAAAAACATTTTTAACAAGCTGCAGATTCTGTAGTTCGTAATCTTGTGTTAATATAAATTTTTAAATTTATATAATAAACTTATTTAAATACTAGCTGATATACCACTTTTATTGTTGATGATTATATTTTCTTATGTGATTTAACATGATGGTATGATCCTAACATAAAGTTCTTGTAGAATACTCTCTGAAAGGTTGTCAACTTCAATTAGATAAAAGAATGCACATTTTTCAAAAATAGTTCTAGTTATTTCAGTTAAAAATTAAAAGTATTATGGAACCATCTTAATGCTTTGGGGGGGGAGGGGGTATGAAAGTTTTTAATAAATAAAAAATTCTCTATTTAGTTAATCATCAAAAACTTTTGCTAGAATTTCCCTATATTTCATAGTATTAACGAACGAAAATTATAAAAATATGTTCACTAGTTTGGATTTTTATAGCGTACAAAGCATTTGTGAATATTTGGATTTATGTATGTAACGAATTCATATCAGTATGTTTTTTTTAAATTCTAACCAGTTGGAAATTAAAATCTTTTTTAAGACTCAATTTGAGTTAATATACCATTCAAGATCAAATAGCTATAAATTTAGCTTTTCTAAATTATTTGTTAAAGCAATTTTTTCTAGTTCCGGTTTCACTTCCAAAATGGGGAATCTCCCTTCTCAACTATTAAAATAGCGAACTTCCTCTTTCGCCCTCTATTGTGCTTTGAAATTTTCACGCGAAGCTTCGTTGCTTCTTTCTCCGATGGTCATTGCTCGGACTTATGAACATGGATTTATGGTTTTTCATTACTACTGCATCTTCTCCAAGATAAATCTACCATTCAACATCGTTTATCTTTATATATCATTAAGTTAATGTGTTTAAATCGCTGTATAAAACATGCAGCTCCAAAATCACTTTATTTTTTCAAACAATAACAAGGTACTTGTGGAACACAGACGAATACAGATATCTGTAATCCCCCCTCCCTCTGTCTCTTTTTGGTCTTCCTCAGTATTCACAAAAACGTAATTGAAGGCCAAAACCAGATTGATTCAGATTAAGATGGTGAATTCTTTTCACTACCTGCCTAATTCATTCAACATCTTTTGTTTTCCATTACTCGAAGAAGGGCCTTCTCAAACGGTTCGGTAAACACAGTCTCGCGGCTGGAACTGCCGTCAGAATAGCAAAATACTATGCAAATTAGTTGAATGGTGCGACGACAGACCAAAAACACGTGTCACTAACCTCATTGTTCTACGCCGTTGACTTCATCTACTAGCTATCATCCAAGAAGGGTTGTTCCATTGCCCCCTTCCACATATCCTTCCTTCCTCCCACCGAGCAAAAATGAACAATAACAATGAAAAAAAAAACCCTCCGTGGTGTGCTTCTATGGATTCGTTACACGTTGGTATTAAGTAACCTTTCTACCATAGCGTACTTGCTGCACGTGCTGGTGGAGATGAATTGTCTGTTTGCTGCTGAGAAGAGGCAGATTTAAATGAATGATAGAGACGTCGAGTGGAAAGGAATAAATAAATAAACCGTGTTTATGGAAAAGGTAGTGGATGTCAAAACGCAGGATTGTGAGATCATTATACACTTTACCAGCAAAACTTGCTTTTCAGTCAAACAAGTAAAACAGAATATAATGGTAGTAATTGTTTAGAAAGAAAAGAAAAAAAAGTTTTTAATGTCATTAACAGAAGCATTAAAAATGATGCCCCTAATTTAAAAAAAAAAAAAAAACGCTGGATTGTTAGACCTGTGAAAATTTTTGAAGGATTGTGAAAGGATTTTGTGGAAAACGTTTGAAGGATTGTATGAAAAATGTTTTATTTTTGCATATTATTTTCCTTCTTAATATTTTTGATATTTAAAAAATAGCATATCTTCTTGCACTCATTCTGTTTGTTAGTCACTGTTTTCCTCCGATTGTGTGTGTACTATGTATGTTAAGATTGCTGTAGATGATGAAAAACTTTCCGAATAATTTGGCCTGGAACTGTGGAAGAGAGTATGTTGTCTCATAGGTCGTCCTCATCTTTGACCAGAATTCCGAATCATAAGACAATGCTATTGGACAGGCGACGTTTTCCGCTTTGAAGGCGAGTAACTTTGAATTTGGAACCTGATAGGATCTGAAATTAATCGTGTATATAAAGTTTAGTGCATATTTTGATGACAACAAAAAACTGTAAAATGGAATTTCTGTCTGAGCATCTTTTTTGATAGCAACCATGATTCATGTCCGCAGTGGCAGATTTCCTACTTGATTTTTCAACTTTAGTTGCTTAGGGCCGCACGCATATCGATCAAGAAACTTCATTTTTTAATTATCTGATAAAAAGAATGTAAAAAATGGTTAGGAATGATTTAAAATTATTGAATCTTCGTCCCTATAGATTCCATAGTGTTAAACCCATACGCTTCATAACATTCGCTTAGATATTAGAATATTAGATACCGAACATCTTCTTCAGTAATATTGTGAATAGTGCGCAGCTTGGAGTCATAATGAATAAATAAAAAACAAATGTATATCCACAAATTTAATAAAATATAAATGATTGACCTAAAATAAGTAATTAACATGCTAAAAATGTGTTGAAATGGGAAAACTAAATTTCCATTTTATCAAAAGAAGGGAGCATTAGAATCTGAACTAGGGCTCCGAAATCCTTAAATCCACCTCTGTATGCCCGTCCCCAAATAGAACATCGTATTGTTTCAAAGCAAGGCTTTAAAATAATTGAACTAGTTTTTTTAAACTTAGCAAGATTAGACTACTAAATTGTTTGAAAAATAGCCACAGTTCTTGAATCTTCGCTTCAATAAATTACATATAGTATTAATCCTATACGTTTCATTACGTTCACTTAGGTATTAGTATATTTATAAAAACCGAACACTTGCTTCAGTAATATTGTAGATAGTGCGTAACCTCGAGTCATAATGAATAAATAAAAGCAAATACATTTCTACAAAGATAATAAAATATGTGATTGACCTCTAAGTAATATAATTAACACGGTAAAAATGTATAGAAATGGGAAACTAAATTTCCTGTTTATTCTTTTAAGGAGAGCAGAATCTACATTACCTAGGACCCTAAAATCCCTAAATCCATCACTGGGTATCCCCCAAAATAGACCTCGTTTTGTTTGAAAACACGACTTGAACGTAATTGAAGCAGTTTTTAACTGAGCAAGATTGAACTACTAAAGTGTTTGAAAAATACTCACAGTTATTGAATCTTCACTTCAGTAGATTACATATAGTATTAATCCTATACGCTTTAATACATTCACTTAGATATTAAAATATTTGTATTATATTTATATTATTTGTACTTAGATATTAAAACACCGAAAATTTGTTTCTGTAATATTGTGGATATTGCGCAACCTGACTTCATAACGGATAAGTAAAAACAAAGGCATTTCCACAAAGTTAATGAAATATAATTGAGTGACATAAAATAAATAATTAACACACCAAAAATGTGTTGAAATAGGAAACTTAAATTTCTAGTTTATTAAAAGAGGGAAGCATTAGAATCTGCACTATCTAGAGCCCCAAAATACATAATTTCACCCCTAGATGCCTATCCCCAAACCTTATATTGTTTCAAAACGAAGCTTTAAAGTAACTGGGTCAATTTTTAAAACTGAGCAAGATTAGACTAGTAAATTATTTGAAAAATACCCAATGTTGGTGAATTTTCGCTTCAAAAGATTACATATAGTACATATACATTACATTTGTATATACACCGAACCATCTGCTTCATTGATACTGTGGATAGTGCCCAGTCTGGAGTCATAACGGATAAATAAAAATAAATAATTAACATGCTAAAAATGTGCTAGAATGTGAAACTAAATTTTCAGTTTATTATAGGAGGGGGGCATCAGAATCTGCGCCACTGTGGGCCCCGAAATCCTTAAATCCACTACCTTATGTCCGTCCCCAAAAAGACCTCATCAAAAACAGTTCTTTAATGTAACTGAACTAATTTTTTAATTTGAGTAGGATTGGACTACTAAGGCGTTTGAAAAATACCCACAGTAGGGTTTCTAAATCGGAAAACGAAATCATATTAATTTTACAAAATGATGCATATTAGGGTGAGAGAAAAAATTCTATTTTATATGTCCATTGTACAACTTCTCGAATACCATTCCACTAGTAACCGCACCCTCTGCATTTTCACTCCGGATGTACGTAATGTCCAGAATCATGCTTCCAGTGAAATATGAGAAATCGTCCGATAGCGATCTTTCTAGCTAAGCGGGCTGGTTGGAACCCGAATAAGCAGTGAAGGCAAAACCCATGCTATCTTCCTCGTGATCCTCTTTCTCTTTGCATTAAGTCTTCACATCCGGGTTGTCCTTTTCCACAAAGAAAAGCCCTTTTTTATATACCATTTTTCCTTTGCAGCAAATACACCTGCGCCTTCCATGCATTTGCATATTGTGTTTCTTCATCATATCCTCTTTCATTTCCTCTGCCCAACCCTGTGCTTTGACTGTACCTCCCTTCATTACAATTCTGCCGGAATTTGTATGAACATTTTGGGTGGCGGGAAACGAACATCTTGTTTCAAATTCCAAAAAAGTGCATTAAGTGGATCAGAATTCTGGCCCTTAATTGAAAAATCTGATAGGTGGTGATTCGATAGTAATAATATGGGAGGGAGGAGGCTTTTTGAATAAAAGCGAGCGTTATTGTGAATGAAAGGGGCTTTTCTGGAGAAAGAATGAAGTGTTTGAATTGAATTTCGTGTGATGTCTAGTTAAGGGGAAAATGACCTTATTCCTTACCTTATAGTTAGTTTCCTGCTTTGTACAATAATGAATTGTTCTATTATTTGATTTATTGGTTAAGATTTATTTGCTTAATGTTCTTACCTATACCTTGCTCCACAAAATTCGGAATAGTTTAAAATTATTGAGTCTTCCTTGCTATAGATTCCATATAGCATTAATCCACTTATATAAATATCTTCCTCTACTTGTAATACGTTTGTTGGGGTTCTATAGATGGGACCGTTTGACATACAAATACTAAATTTGGCACAGATATACTTTAGGAAAAGGGGGTGGGCACTTCGATGTCATTCCCTGAAATTTTAATAAATTAAAATTTTGGAAATATTATAGCACAAAGATGATTTTTACATCATTTTCAAATTCTAGATGTTATTTATTTTATTATATCAAATTATTCATCGGGGTTTTTTTTTGCGTCGTATTTTTTTTTCGTTGTTTGATTATATTAAAAAATAAGACTTAATTTTTCAAAAAAAAATCTATCAAAAATTTTAATTGAAATCTTAATAACAGTAGTTATAAAATTTTAATTGCAAGTTTAATATTTCCCGTCGGTAACTTCTGGAAGAGTAGTATTGTACAAAAGTAATTTTTATTATTTGAAATTTACCAGCCGGTTCGCCAGTATTACCGCTTGCTACAATTTTCAATTAAATATTTTAAGTAACTGGTCTCTTAATAGATTCTCAAACAAAAAATTTTTAATCTTCAAATTTTGAGAGTCATACCAAACTCATACTGTTGTTTAGAACATTTTGTTCAATTTACTATATATATTTTGCTAATTTGTTGTCATTTTCGGTAAAACTTCAACTTTAATTTAAAGTGGAAATAATGAAATTGCAATTAATATAAAGATATTTTTTAATAAAACCAAGCGTTTTATTTTATTTATCATCTTTATTGTTATTTATTAATTATTATTATTATTGAATGTCAGTATTGAACACAGATTGGCTCGGTATTTAAGTCTTATGTGAACTACAAAATATTTTTCATAATTTATGTAATATCTCAAAGAATAATTCAACAAAAACTTCTCAGATTCAGCATAAAATTCAGTTTTTAGTTTTGATTTCAAAAGGATTGAAATGAAATCAATAATAATATTTTGTTCCGGTCTATAAATATATTTCAAAAATATTCTATCATATTCTGAGAAATATTCTGGACACACAAAATTTTAAATAAATGAATGAATGTTTTTATTTTCCACGATCAACTAAGACTTATTTATGAAGTTTTGAATGTTAAAAATTTAGAAAAACACAACATTTTCATAATTTTAGGCCAATTAATCTTGAGAAACCTGCGCGTTGATTGGCGTATTTTCTTTGAAACGATAGATGTAAAATCTAAAATTATCCTTTTTTTATTGAATAGTGATATTCAAATTTTCATTAATCAGTCAGTTTAAGTGATTGATTTAGTTGATTGGATCTTTTTATTTAAAATATTAGTGTTTCAAGAACATTTTGTTAATCGTGATTTCCACAGCAGAAGCTTTATGTAAAATCAAAAATTCGTTATTTATTAGAGCATTTATTGAATCAAGTTACATAAAATGTAATCATTTTCCATTTAGAGATTTTAGCATATCTGTGTCTTACTAAAGGTTTACAAATTAGCTGTGTGGCCCTGATTTGAATGGATATCCTGTTCATATTAAACAAAACTTGCCTTAAAATAAAACTGATTTATTGGATTAATAATATAGAGAGTGTAAAAGATCATAAAATTTTTCTTGAATTTATTTTTTAGAAAAAATAATATTTCATATTTGTTTCATTTCCTATAGACACGTGCCGAAAATGATATTTTTGCAGATTCATTTCCAAAAAGATTTAATTTATTTTTAGTTGGAGCTTTAATCAATGTGATGGCAACACTGTGAAAAAAGCTATTTTTTACCCATGAATGCGAAACGTGCTCGTGCAGCTTAAATTTTATTTTTATTTTGTACGAAAAAAATTGTTGAAAAATATAGTTAAAATATTTATTTAAAAATTCATTAAAAATAGAAATTTAATTTTAAGGTTAAAACATTGGTATCATTTAAAAGGTAAATTTTTGATCTTTAACTTCATGTAAAAATCTTTTTTGTGCTGTAATATTTTCGGAAGTTATAGCAGAAACACGTCAAAATTTCGCTTAATTTTTAAATAAATAAAATTCTAATTAAAAATTCGAAAAAATAACCCCCAGGTGCACATTCCCGGCCTCCAAGGTATACACGTGCCAAATTTGGTAGCTGTAAGTTGAATGGTCTGGCCTGTAGAGCGCCAACCACACACACACACACACACATTGAACTTTATTATAAGTATAGATATAGATTGGGCCCCTGTGGACTCAAGCAACGGATATACTTATTTAACTTGCGGAAGCAGTTCATAAACATTAACTATTTTTTTGCAGTTACTCATTTCACAATAATTGAGTTAAAAATTATTCAAAATAAATTCAAATTATCGACAACATTTTAAAATAATATCAATAAGAATTACAAAGAACTAAAATTACAAAAATTAGAATTTTTGATAAATTTATATTAAAGATTTTCGACTTTACCATAATTAACTGCATATTTAATTCTCTCAATGTTTTGTTATGTCCTTGATCCAAATTAGTTCTAATAATCAGAACCACAAAATATAAATGTTTGCACTGATAGCTGAATTCGAATAAACCTTTTTTTTTTTTTTTTTTTTTTTTTGACATTGCATATTACTTTTTCATAGATTTGTTTCGGATTATACTTCAAAATTAAGCAAACTATTTCCAGCAAGTTTTATATTACATACACGTGATTGCATATAATCATTTTAAATCGAAGAATATTTTATTTACCATTGTAGAAAGAACCTTCTCGTAATAGCTTCCAAAACAGTAATGTCTGCTACTTCCGATATTTTATATAATTTTAATGACGTTCCATATTATTTGAGAATTCTACATTTTGATCTGATTTTTCATTGCAATTGAATTTTAGAAAAACTGGATTATTCATACATTTTCTTTCCATTTATGTGCAAGGTTGACTCTCTGAGTATAGAATTGAAAAACATAAATTCTAATTGAAAAACAACTATTTCTTTTTTCCGTCGAATGTGTTGTGATATTTCGAAAACCATACCGTGGGAAATCACTGGCGCGACGCCGGTTTGTTTACTTCTCGTCTGCAAACCAGTGTTTATTAACGGTTTTATGGTGCCTGCACTTAGTGGGGGAAAAAAAAAAAAAACTTGTCGGAAACTCGAAACGCTCAAGTGATGATGAGTATGCTAAACGATTGATTGATAAAGCCAGCTTTCTTTTCGATACGCATTTTTTTTTTAATTCTTCTCTTTCCTTTTTTGCAAGACTTATTTCCTATTTTTCATCGATTGATAAAATCCTTTCAAGAATTTTATGTATGACTTGACAGTTGCCAGAATTACTATCTAAGACATCAAGATTTGTAGAAATGATTAAGCAAACTAAAGATTTAAAGTAATTAACTAAACCAAATAAATAGTGTCCTAGCACCAACCAGTTGTCCGATTTCAACCACTTTTCTTTTGTATGAAAGCTTATGATGTCTAGGTATGTCACAGACATAACACATTTTCTCGTAAACGTGGGTTTCAGCGTTTTCTTAATCAAATTTTATCATTCTTGAGATTAAATTTCTTTTACTGCATATAATTCTACAATATATATTTTTCTTTACATCTCAAACACTTTTCATACAAACTTGTTCATTTTATCATTCAATTAATAATTTATTTTACTTTTTGATGTTTATGTTTGGCGCAACTTATTGTTTTATGAAATGCAGCATTTTTTTTTAATCTTGTGTCATATTTGATATGAATAATTGCTTGCGATTTTTTTGAGAAATAAAATTTAAAAAGCACCACTTTTCTTAACGTTTTCTATGGAGAAAAAAATATCAACAGAGTCTCCCCAATCCTAATTATTCTACTGATTTCGCCAATTTTTATTTCATATGAAAGTTTATAACTCCTAGACTCATTTGTGGTCGCCTACCCTCCACCAACATTTTTCACTTTCCAGAGATATCACAAAATTTTGTATAGTTAGAGCGATTTCGCCATTGAATTTTGCAATGAACAAATATAACTGACCCTTCAGTATACTCTGTTTTTTATGTTAGTATAAATTAAAATAAACTTTTTTTTTGTTTGTTCTAATACGATTATAGTTCGTTTAAACTTGACTCACCTAATACTAGCAATTAATATTTTAGCATAGTTTGTAGCACAAGGTAATTTGATATATCTCTGCCAGATAATTTTTAATGTTATTTTATTTTGTTTTTGTTTTGTCTTAAAAAAACAAGCTTACATCCAGCATTTGAAATAATCGGCTTCAAATTGATTATTTTAACAGAAAATAATCACTTCGTTGCAATTTGTTTATTTTCTTCAAATTATACTGTACTTCATTATATACTACATATGTAAAAACAAAATCTTTCACATTGTCCAAAATTAGGAAGTCTTCTTTTAACATATACTTGGGTTTAAGATTGAAATGGTCATTCTTTTAAATTAATCAAATAAGTTATTGTCCATGATTTTAAAATATAAGTAAAAGATCCACTATTTGTTGGATGAACTAATAACAATCTTCACTTCTATTGTTTTTTATTAGACTTTAAAAACGCAAATTTATAAATTTGTCCTTTCACAAATCCTTTTCTACATTCAGATATACATGAAGAAATAGATTGTGAAGATTTTTTTAAGTCTTAAACCAGTCATTCACAATCTTTCCATGCCAAGGAAATAGAATTGATTCATGTGAAAACCAATCGTTAGTGTTGAAATCCATTCAAAATCGATATGATATAGAGCAAGAACTCTGGATATAATATATTAATTTCCATCATACCATGCCATGGAAAATATGTGTTCAGTGTTTGGGGATGGGCTGAACATTGACGTGATAAATGTTTTGGGCAGAGCACCTAGACTTTGTGGTCCTATATCGCCAAGACCTGATAGTTTTTATATTTAGACCTAGTTAAAAATATTGATTTAAGCCTGGATACTGTTGGCGCATTTGTTTTCCTTTTATCTGTGAGGGACTATTATTTGGATGAAATGGTACTACACATTCATTCATCCTTTTGGTTAGCATTCACACTCTCATACATAAATACCAATGTTGTGAGAAGAAGGGAGTGGGTTGTTTAGCTTTTAGAAGTAGTCTCTGATCATTTGCAAAGCTAGCCAAAAATAAGCCCTAAGATCAAACCTCAGCTGCTTTGAATTGTTGGTAACACAGGAGAGGCTTGGGGTGCATGGAAAGGGGTTGATATGTACTTTGTCAAGTTACTCATAAGAGTTTAAATCGAAGCAAGTTCATCAGTATCTCTCTTATGTGTGTGGGCTATAAAATGAAATGATGGAATGTATTATCATATCATTTGTGTGGCATTAAGTGAATATGAATGACCAATTTAAAGCTGTGTGGAATTTTCTTTGGGTTATCTCTGATTGTACTTAATGAATGAAACAAGAAATTGTGGAAAATTATTTCCCTTATTTTGACTGATAGATCATTGAATTTTCTGGTCTCTAACTTTTTGTTCAAGATTCCTTCCTGAAGAATATCAGATGTATATTATTTGCAGTATTGTGATTATTTGGAGGGGAAATTTTTGATTTAGATTTTTTGGTAGCCAATTTAATGAATTCCTTAATTTTGTGATATATCTGAGCAGTATGGTTTGGTTTTCCAAGTAATTATATTTGCAGTCTTATTTCTTCATCAGAAGCTATGTGCAGATGAAGAAACATTAAATTCCACCTCTCTTTCAACTCGTAGCACATCAGCAAATTCCCTAATTTCATTAATATTTCTGTTTTCTGAAATTGTGTGCACATGTTTAATTTCTCTTTAAGTTTCCTGTTTTTGATTTCATGATTTTCATTACATTATTAATAATTTAAAAGTAACAACAAATTAATTTAAATAATTCCTTTATTATAGGAATTTGTCATACCTGTGGTGAGAAAGTAACTGGAGCTGGTCAAGCATGTCAGGCAATGGGAAATTTATATCATACAAATTGTTTCATATGTTGCTCTTGTGGTATGTATAAAACATTATAAAATGTTCTGATTTTTAATGTATTGTCAAATTGTATTCATTATTATTTTTACATATATGCATGATGTCACATATATATAAAATAAAATATAGTTATACATAATAAATCAGTTATACTTCTTATAAATATTTTTGCATTGCAAAATTAATGAACAATTTAAGAAACCTTATTTTGATGTAACTGAAACCATATAGTCATCATTAAATTTAATACTTACCTAGATTTGAAAAAAAAAAAGTGTCATTGTGAGACTTAAATGTTTAATGTAAATTTATCTGAATTATAAATGTAAATATAACCTATATGTATAAGCCTGTTATAAAAAACATTTTGTACATGCTGTTACATGCATCGTAACAAAAATCACTTATCAACTTTCTTAGATTTTTTTACATAGGCAAAGGATATACTAGAGCAGATACCTATTATAGCCAATGATTCAAAGTTATTATAACTGACCTTGGATATTTTGTAACTAAACACATCAGCTGAAGGCTGATCTACCTGTTAATGAATTCTTAAAGCATGATCTGCCATAGTGCATACCTACCTCAAAAGCTCAGGTCATTTATGAGCAAAATATGAAAAGAATGAATGGTCTGTCTAATGATTGTGATTATTCCAATTCCAAAATCATAGGCAATATTTATTATGATTCATTTTTAAATTTAAGTGATTTTCAATTTTTAATTCATATTTAAAAATGCTGTTTAGAATTTGTATCTTTCAGTGTATAGCATTTGAACATTGCAAAAATATAACTAGATAAGGATTAAAACATGAAAGCTTTTAAGATTAGATTATAATTAAAATGAAGATTTATTGGATACTTACACGGAATTTTTCATTCGAGATTTTAAATCATTGTTTTCATTTACAGGACGAGCTTTAAGAGGAAAAGCATTTTATAATGTGCATGGAAAAGTGTATTGTGAAGAAGACTATCTTGTAAGCCTGATGTTCTGTTTGTATAATAATTTTATACTAAGTCTGAAAATAGCATGACTAGATTTATTGACAGTTAAATGCAATTTATTGAATTAATTGCAATTATGTGTTGTAGTAATATGCTACATTTTAAATAAGTAAAAATGCTTAAGTTTTATGATTTGAGCTGTTGTTGCCAAGCAAAAATAATTGTCATGAAATCGCTTGTATGTATACATTCTTAAAAAAGACAAAAAAAAAAAAAAGTTGCTCCTTGGGTGGGTTTTTTTAATTTTAAAGGTAAAAAAATTGAAACATATCTTCTTTATTTAGATTTAAAAGAAAGCATTCTTAATTTGTGAAAGATAAAACAAGGAGTGTATTTTTAAATAGACAATTTTTTGAAAAGTATAAATCTAAAAGTAATAATTATTTTCACTAATATATAAAATAATAAAAATGCAGGGTATGATTAATTTTTTAGATTTAAAAATACAGAAAATGAGTTTAAAAAATATGGTTAATGTTTTTGTAATATCAAATCAATTATTATTTATTATTAATGGAAATAATAATTTGTCATTTATTATCAATGGATATAATGATTTATTATCATTTTTTCCTCTTGTTTGTAAATGAGAAATCTATATAAATTTTATTATATATATGTGTGTGTATAAAAAGTGCATCACATTCTGGGAATTAATTTAAGTAAAATAATAGTTTGAAATGCTATTTCAGCAACAAAATGTGTTTTTTCCAGGTGTTATTCATGAAAATATTAAAGATATTTAACATTTGACAAATTAATATTGAAAAGAATTGAGAAAAAGACATTCTTCTCATTTTTGTAGAATTGGGAAATATTTATTATGTCTTAATAAAAATGTTGTGCTGATTTGCAATTAAAAGCTGGCTGTTCGAAAAATTTCTCTATATATTAATTGTTAATTTTGAAAGTTTGCCGAATCTGCAGAAAAAAATGTAATCAGTATTGTGATAAACAGTATGAAATCTTAACTCTTCAATTACTCATTTCATAGTTAGTATCTATTCTTTGTCTTTCTTGTCTAATGTCTTTACTAATATCTATTGCTAATGTCTTATAATTTCTCTACTGTACCTTCATAAATGAATTACTTTTTGAAAATTCTTTCTTTCTTCTTTCGTGTGTAGGTCTGTCATAAAAGGAATGAAGGTATATTTGTGTTATATCAATGCATGATATATAATTTCAGACTTTTCTTTTGCTTTAAGGAAGAAACATTTTTTTTTTATCTGTGTGTGTGTGTGTGTTTAATGAATAAAAATTTTCTGTTAAGTTGACAGTATACTTTTTAAAAATTATTTTAAATTGGCTTTTATAAATTAGAGTTGAAGTTGTAACCAGCTTTATGGGATTAAACTAGTTTTAAAGTAATAGATCATTATAAATTGTACAAATAAATCTTACTAATGCAGATTTATAGTTGTTTGATAATTTAAATATATTTATTTGATTAAGGTGCTTCCTTTGTTGATAATTATATGTGCTGTATATGTATAAAAGATGATAAATTGAAATAAAGTTCATTAAATTTAAAAGAAATTAAAAAATTTATTATGATTAATATTACTATATACAGTTTTTCAAATTTTATTTTAATATATAAATAGACAATATATTGCAAATACTTGAAATTTTTTAAAGAAAATACATAATTGATTAAAATATATTTTTATAATTATTATTGATTAATGATGTAATATTGTTTTGCCTTTAAGTTAACAAATTTTTGTTAAATTTAATTATATGTTATTTTTATTACAAAATAGTTTTATTTTTATTATTGTAGTACTCTGGGTTTCAACAAACAGCAGAAAAATGTGGCGTGTGTGGTCATCTGATTATGGACATGGTAAATTTCTTTGGATTTTTTCTTTTGAATTCTATTTTATTAAATTCTTTTTCTCTTATCATATCATCATGATTTGTTTTTTTTAAATTATTACTCTTTTATTTATTATATTCAATTTCCAATTACATATTTTTATTTTTATTATCAATTGTTTTATTTCCATTCATTTTCCTTCTTCTCATTATTATTCAATTTTATTTTATATTTTCAAGTCCATTTCTACTTTATTAAGTAATAAAAAACAACAATAATTGTCAATTTTATTATTATTTACTCTTATTTATTCATTTGTATCTGCATATTTTTGTAAACATTAATTTTATTATTAATCTCTTCTCATACTGTAGTTAGTATACACAGAACTGTTTTGTATTCCCATCTTCTGTTGTACACATTTTCATCATTTGTATAATATCATATATTCAGTCATCTCTTGGAATTTGGCTCTGTATCTTCAACAATGTAAATTTTCTCAGCATTCATTGGATATGTGATTATTGTAAATATTATTTTATTTAATAAACAGTCAACATATTAATAGTAGGGGTGCTGGCCAAATGCAGAACTGATGTTTATGCTCTGAAGAGAGGCATATGGTTCTGTTTTCTCTAAATATCGATCTGAAATGGTAGAAAATTAATCTAATTTGGAACAGGGACTTGTGGTGCAATTGTTTGTTGATGCTCTACAAATTAGATCTTTGGGAATAGAACTTCCATATTTGGCACACATATATTTGAGATAAAAGGGAATTGTAACTCAAAACATTTTTTCTTCAGAATTTTAATTGCAATATCAATGAAATATTAAGCCTTTTTACATTTTCCTGCAATAATTTAAAAAATGTTGCAGAAAAATAGTTTTGTCACCATTTAAAAATTTTGAAAATTGTCTATTTAACTTTGTCAACCATGAAGTTTTTTCCCTTGTAATTTAAAAATCTTTGCATATCATTAGTATAATTTCAAAAAAATATTTAAAGATTTTCCTCAGTTATAAAAAGGCAAGACCTGAAGTTGCTGTTTTTGTCTTTTTATTTTTTCTTTCCTTAGTAACTAGGGTTCATTGTAAAATATGTTTGAAATTTTAAAGACTTTAGTATATTGTATTTATTGATTATTACAGCTAAAATGGTAACTGTAGAAAGTAATTACAGATTTTACATTATGTAATTTGACTATAAGAATTTATTATTCCATCAAGTTCAAGTTTTGTTTTTTCAAAGTTGCTAGAAGCAGTTATAATTTTATTTTCGTTATTTGTGATTAAAAGTTATTTAAAAAAATTTTGAAATAAAATTACTAAACCAAAAAAAAAAAGTATTTTTTTTATCATCATTTAAATTTTTAAACATTGACTATTACTAATATTCATTTTCTTCTTATTCTTTAAAAAATTAGTATCTGCTTTAAAAATATTAATTATAATTTTAAAAATTAAATTCTATTTCATTTTTATGGGGGAAAAAATAACAAAATAATAGACGTTTTTGTTGATATGCTGGCAGTGCTGATTATAAACTCAAAAATGAATGATATTGGTATCATAAAATTATAAGCTTATAGATAATTTTTTTTTATGTTTGAAATTTTTTGTTGTTTACTTTTTATATTTTGGAGTGAGATAATGATTAATCTGATTTGAAAAATTGATAAACTTGAAATAAAAAATAATACAAATTGATGACAAAAATTGTGACTTTTTAAATAAATATAAATTATATGTTTAAATGTTATTATTTATTTAATATAGATTTTACAAGCTATGGGAAAATCTTATCATCCTGGATGTTTCCGATGTTGTGTGTGCAACGATTGTTTAGATGGTGTACCTTTTACAATTGATATGGACAATAAAATATATTGTGTGAATGATTATCATAAGTAAGTATATTTGATAAAATGCATCTGATTTTTCTTCTTTCTATCATTATTATTAGTTGATTTTAACAATTTAAATCTTCAACTTTTTTTACATTTTAATATTTTTATAAATGTTCTTCTTTTCTATTTTCTCATCATCTTGCCTTGTATTCTTTGAAAATTTGGTAATGATACACTATTCTAAAACCTAGCAATTTAAAAGAATTTCTTTTGAAATGCAGTTTAATTCACTACAAACACTATGAAGCTGTGACATGCTTTTTAAAACTTACAGAAAATTTTCAATAATATATTCAAATGCATTCATATGTATTATTAAATTGTATGTTTTCAGTAGTTAAATTTTATTTTATATTTTAGAATTTGAAATTTTTTAAGCACCCATTTTTATTCCACTTAATATGTTTTGTTAATTTTTATTAAAATACTGAAATTTTGTTTGCCTTTTCTGTCTTCAAATGCAGACTTTATGTCAAACTACATTTGCTCTTTAACATCAGATTCTTATCTCCATTTTAATTTCATATCTTTTTTTTATTCAAGTATATTTCTCCTCATTTATTAGATATTTCAATCAAATCTTGTATCATTCTTATCAATCTTCAAATGATATTTTTAACCTTATGTTTTGTTTCCTTCATCCCCAGTTTTTGGTTTAAAAAAAATTATGTTAATAAGAAATATTTAATTTTTACATATTATATAAAGAAATGATTGAAAATTTGTAAATTGTTAACTTTAGCCATTACTTCAGATGAACTCGATAATGTGTTCACAGTTTCTCCATCTCTAAATATTGTAATTCCTTCCTATTTTATTGTCTTATTACAAGAAAGAAATAATTCTATGCTTATTCCTATATTTCAAAAGAGATTAAAGGAGTATAGATCAAAATTTAATAGTTTGAAAGCACTGATCAAATAAGTAAGCAGACGAAACATTTATTGACAACTTTGTGTAAATATAATCAATTTTCAATGATTCCAAAAGTTGTTCATGTCTTAGTTCTTTTGATTGTATCTTGATATAACCTTTGAAATAATATCATAAGTATTTCTTTTTGTTTTGTCTTTATTTCAACTTTTAAAATATGTTATGTTACTTTCTAAAATTATTTTTTTCGTGATAATATTAGTTGATACATAAAAATTTTAACTCTGCTTTTGGGACTATGCACTTTCTTCCTGTTCATTTGGAAAGGTGAATGAAAGAAGGGTTTTTGTAGATTTGGGGAAAGGCAGAAATGGCCAATGTAATAATTTTATATTCTATTTGTTCCTATAATTAACTAATGACAAATGATTCAAGTTGTGAGTGCTGATGTTATATTTCATATTATAACAATAACTGTTAATAGTCTCAAAAGTAAACAAATCTCTAATCTTTTTTCCAATAGTCTCTTCAGTTTATTTTTTATTCTATGCATAAATAAAGGACTTTTCATATTTTTAGTTAAATCATAAAACAAGTCCAGTTCAACCATGGTTTTATTGCTTGTATAAATATACTTTTATTCCGTTGACAGTTTATTTTATTGGTTAAATTTTACATTCTTTTAGATTTTTCATCAAAATTCAAATTTTAGAACTTTTTTTTTATCTTAATTTGTAACTAAACAGTTGCATTGAGAATACAATCATATATGTCTTATATAGTTCAAAATTGTGATTATCGATCTTAAGAAATATTTTTAAAAATTAGAGAATATAACTGAAATGAAATACAATTGATATATTAGCCTATCATTTTGATTAAAGAAGAATAGTTTTGCTTTATTTTATAAGATTGTATGAAGAAAATATGGAAAAGGATTAATAATTGTAAAAATAATAGATTAAAGTTTTTAGAACTGTGATAGATTATTACTTAACTGTTATCATGTAAATACTATCATATAAAGGATGAAGAAAAATGAACCCATTGCCAAATTTAAGAGAAGATCCATCTTTTTGTATTATATAAATTTTCAGACTGATATTTTCCCCCTGTAGTTTGAAATACAAGGAAAAGAAGAAGAAAAATTTCAGTCACTGACATCAAGAGTTTCATGTGTTTTAATTATGTAATATTGTGAATTTACTTAAATATCATTTTTAAACAAAACAGTTATAGAAAAAATGAATTTAAAAATTGCTATTATTACTTACAAGTATAATATCTGTAGTTTTGCTATCAACTAAGGAATACTTGTGAAGTGTTTTCATTTTCTTCTCATTCCTGATTGAAAATGAATAAACTAATGTTCATTCCTTTTTCTTTCTATTTACTGAATAATTAGTAAACTATTTGTAAAATGTTTGTGTGAATTTTATGGAGAAAAATACATTTACTTAATTTTATGCAAAAAGTTGTAAAATATTTTTCTTTTTGTCGAGTAAAATTTCATTTGTCTTCCCATAAACAGGTTTAGTAATTATTTTTATTAATATATTAATAAATTGTTGAAGAATTATTCAAATATATTATTGTGCTAATAAATATTTTTATGCAGGAAAGTATCATTTGCATGAATTTAAACTGTTTAGATTAAAAGCAATTATCTTATCCTTCAAATGATGTCATTAATGTAAAATGAAAGCTTTATGTCTCATGTTTAAAAGAATGCATGAATTTGATTTTACTGCTATACATTTGTCTTTGATACATGTATTTTATTATTTATCCTTGTTTTAGAATGTTCGCTCCAAAGTGTGCTGCATGTGGGCATGCTATAACTCCTGTTGAGGTAATAAATATTTTATGGTTTTCTATTGCTTTTTCATATGTTTACTAGTTTATTTGTAGTATAGTCACTATATTTTTCTCTTCTCTGTATGCTCCTTACCTAAGAAAATATATAAAAATTGTCATCAAAAGGGCTAATTTAATGTTCAGAATATTTTTAGTGCAGTGTAATGTTTAAATTATCCTACATGCACAATATTGAACTAGTCTTATTTATGCATTTTTTTTAAATTCTTGCTCACATCCTATTTTTATTTTTTAATCAAATTTTCCTTTTTTTCATTGTTTTGTTTGGTATATTAAAGAGTATTTCAAATGTATATTAATCAGATGCACTCTTTGCATTTTTTTTTTTGTTATATTAAGTGGTTTGTAAGTTTATTTTTTTTAATAAAATAAAAAGAAAATAACAAATATTTTTAAAATGATGTGTACTTTATTTAGTCTAGGAATTCCTAGCTTCTTTTATTACAACACTATATAAATTACACTTTGGTATTGCAATAAAAAAATATATTGAGTGACCCTCTACATCTTCCTTTACATTACATATAATTTTAATCAATCATGTGTATCTTATTTGAAGCATATGTTTCTCTTTAATATACCATAATTAATATTATTTAATAGAATTAAATATTACATTGCAAATTATGTAAATTAAAATCAGTAAATAATAAATTTGAAGTCGTCTTATTTTGGAATATATGTTATCAGTTTATTTATATTGATCATTTAATAGAATCTCTATTTAGTAGGACTAATAATAACAAATAAATAAATAATGATTTGGGGTTAAATTATTGCAATTTTTAGAATAGAGAGAAGTTTCTAAAATTAATGCATTTTTTAAACTATACTATTTTTTACTTCAAAAAATTTTAACAAGATATATTTATATTTCTTCTAATGTAAATATTTTTTGCTATATTTTTTTCTTCTGATTTTATGTTATGGCTGTAGCTATTATGAAGATTTATATTGTATCTTTAAGATGAGGTATACATTTATAACTGAAAAATAAAAGATTTTATTACAGTTAAATTTACTATAATTTTATGATAGAAAAGTATTCATATGTGAAAAATATTAGTTTATAAATGGCATCCATACAGTTTTTTCTTGTATGCAAATATATTTTACAAATAATACATTGCATATTGGTTTTCACAAGATATTTGTTGAAAAAAATTATCTTTGTACATAGTTATGGTTATCTATTTATTTACTATTTTACTGCAAAAATAAAATATGATGGAAGATTCTTTTCATTGTTAATATACATCTTTTTCATGAAAATAAGAAAGAGAAAAAGGCAGTTGCATGAATTATACATTTAATATATATTTAATTTGGTTTTTTTATATAAAATTATTTTGATCATTTAGAAATTAAAAATAATGTAGAAAGGTTTATATTGAGACTGCATAAATGTTCATTAGAAATCAAGCTTTTAATTCAGATTTAAAAAGTTTATATTTCCTTATTTAATATAGAGGATTTGTATATGTCAAATAAAGCATGCGTCTAATTTAAGTTATTAAAATTTTTTCATGCATGTTCCTAAATTTTATTTAAAAACTTTTTGTGTAATGCTACTTATTATTTTTAGGGAACTGATGAGACCGTTCGAGTTGTGTCAATGGACAGAGATTTTCACGTTGACTGTTATGTGTGTGAGGTAAATACTTTAATGTTTCAACTTTCTATGCATTTGAAATTTTTTCTTTATAAAATGATTCAGTTAAGTGTCATTATGTAAAAAGTCCTATTTATGAATACATTGATAAAAGAGTTTACAAAAAAAAATTGTATTTAAATTTTAATTAACATTTTTTTATATGTGTCAAGAAAGGTCATTTACTTCGAAATCATGTTATAAGGTTTATAAGTTGTTGGTTTTTTTAATCATATTTTTGAAAGATTATTTACATATTTTTATATTAAAATGTAGTTTTCACACAAATTCTTATGAATATCATTATCATCTTAATTATAATTGTCATATTGTTTTTACTTACCTCCTGTAAATTCAACAAATTTGTCTTTTTTTAATTAACAAACTTTGTTTCTTGTAACATAATATCTCAGATTGTTCTTATGTATTGCACCTTGCATCCAGACACATTAGTTCTGAGATTATTTGTAAAAATTGCATATTAAAATATATATCTTACAATTATTGAGCTTATAATTATTGTTTTCATCTAGCATTTCCAAATCTAATCATCAGTTTTAAGTTTTATAAATTATATAATTTCATTTTAAAGTTTACTATTAAAGAAGTTAATTTTTGTGCTTGAAAAAAATTGTTGAACTTTCGTAATATTTTTATTGATTAATTTCTGGGTGCGCAGCCATGATTATTTTTGAAACTTGTTGATTTCGCTGCTGCTATATAATGAAATTTTTGTTTATATTATTAATTGTTAGAAAACGTTTGGGTTGAGTTCAACATTTTTGTGTATTGAAGTCATGCCTTTTTTAAAAATGGAGTTGGGTGAATGGTAAACAAGCGATTAGCCCACTTCTTGGTACTTCTTTAACCCTAAAATGTTTGATTTTCTTTAATTTATTAAATTTTTTTTAACTTTTATTATTAGGAAAATGCTTTTAAAAATCATTTTGTATTAATTATGGTTAAAGATTTTTAAAAAAACTGTTGCCAACCAGTAACACTAAACCTTTGGTTAAGAGGGGGGATATTGATAAAATTCTAGATTATTAAATACAGGGGATTTTTAGGAATTAAGATAAGGAATTTCCATGAATTACTTTTGGAAGTAATTAATTTTTAATTCAAAAATGTTATTGCAAAATAATTTCAAAAATCAATTTGGGATACTAAAGGGGGTTTAACTTATGATAATGATATATATAAGCATATATTGGTTAAGAAATTATGTGGAAATGTTTGAAACAGTTATTATTTTTATAAAGCATAGACAAAACATCATATATTAATATCGTTTACTCTTTACAATTTGAGAACTCGTATTTTATTTTTATTTTCTGCATATTGTGGTATATGTCTTTTTTTTTTTTTGCTATATTAGCAGTTAGTAATAAATAATTTTATTTCCTTTTCAGTGAAATATATTTTTTGAGGTATTATATAAAATATAAGAGCGGGGGCACATAATAAAAGGTTTTTTTTTTTTTTTATTCAAACAGTTTAGTTTGAAACACCTATGATTAGATCTCCCTCTAAAAATGTAGTATAAAATATGACTTATATAATTCAAATTTAAGTTATGTATATTAAGTTCACCCTGATTAGTTTTACTATCTGAAACAAACAAACAAAAAAAAAACAAAAAACTTATAATTTTCCATCCTTACTGAAAGAAACATTTTGCTCCCTTTTGCCAGTTGGTAACAGAGTTAAAAATCTGCCTACAACAAACCTTCAAAATCCTAAATGCAATGATAACTGTAGATTTCAATATCTTACTTTCTAGGCAGCAATTTTTAGTTGACTTTGCAAATATATAGTATTATTGTTTGGTATATAAGATAATATTCTATATATATAGTGTAATAGATAAAATTAATAAATAAAGGAACGTGCAGCCACAAGTCAAAAATATTTTTTTTTTCAAGCACTTCAGGTACCATCTTTTTGTTGTATATTTATTTAATAATATTTTCAGTGTATATCTTTTTGGCAACAAGAGCTATTAAAGTCACACTTTTATTTTCACGATATTTGAAAATACAAAATTAGGTATATTTGGTTATAAAGACAACATCTGGATTTAAGGCTTAATGCATTTAAACTATTCATATTAAAATATTAGTATAGTATCACAGAATTCTTGATGTGATCAGTCATGAACATTTTTTGAAAGATGTGATTATGTTTTTACATTTATTTTAGTATGTAGATCATTCACACATGTAACCATTTACTTGTATTTATCTTTTTACAGGATTGTGGCTTGCAATTAACGGACGAGCCTGACAAAAGGTGTTATCCGTTGGATAATCATCTTCTGTGTCAAGAATGTCATGTTCACCGATTAGAAGTTATGAGTAATTCAAGTGTATGTGATTCAGTGAATAAAATCATGTAATTATATGTTTATAGTCAATACATGTAACATTCTCGCTTTATTTAATACAAGGCATATTCAACTGCAAATCTACTGCTTTCAACTTACATCTTTCTTTTTACATTGAAAGATAATTATTTGCAAGTTGAATTTTTTTTTTTGTAAACTTATAAATTTGTAATTTTATATATGCATGTGTATGCATTCATCAGCATTGTTATTATATCATGAGAGAAACTTACATCATATAAGCGTATTTAGATTTTTTTAAGATGCTTGATTTTGTGATATGATTAATCAGTACTTTATATGACTTGAGTGATTTCAAACTGCTTTGTAGATTTTATTCCTCTGTATTCCAATTATTTTTCATTTCAGTGATGAGGATTATCAGTTTGTGGAAGTTAGTGTTATATTGTAATTCTGATTAAATATTGGTTTAAATCTTCTATAATATATTTTCAATTTGTCTTTTCCTGTGTCATTTATGTATGTTTAATACTTTTTATTTCTTAATTTAATAACAGAATTTCATTCTTATTTTTCCATAAATAATAAGTTTATTTAAGTAAAGTTATAGGTTGTATTCTTAATGAGAAAAAGTGAAGGACCGCTATGTAGCCTATTTGTAAAAAGTTTTTCTTTGTGTTTTTTTTAACCTTTATTTTTTTTAAAAAATTTCGAATTTCAATAGAAGTAAATGTGTCATGTTTCTGCTGTAATTTTTATTGGTATGTTGCTTCTAATAGTTATACAAAGAAAAAAAGACATATTTGATAAATAAAAAATAAAGTTCAAGAAATAATTTTTTTAAAATCCAAATTCAATTTTCATTTATGAAGACCAAACATTTTAAGCTCTTGAAACTTTTTTTTATTATTTGTAGACATTAT
Organism: Argiope aurantia; assembly: GCA_026543865.1. Taxonomy (NCBI): domain Eukaryota; kingdom Metazoa; phylum Arthropoda; class Arachnida; order Araneae; family Araneidae; genus Argiope; species Argiope aurantia. The sequence goes on along the minus strand of JAPMOR010026819.1, from coordinate 273,504 downwards.
TCCAAAATAAAATCATTGATAGTTCTGAAACGAAATTTATCATCAAAAGTCTGTTTCAGTGATATTAAAATCAAAAGTGTATTTGTGTTGAAATGTTTGTAAGGCAGATTTATTCAGAAACCTTAAGATATTAATTTTTATGAGGGAATTTTTGTTACATAATTTATAATGCTTTGTTCTATATATAGCATATACTGTAATAAATAAATTAAATGACTAATATTCTGTAATTTAATTATCTTTTAAATTTCTACATAATTTTTTCTATTACTTTGTATAAATGATGTATTTCTTTATTTTTATAATAATGAATATTTCATATATGTTTGTTATATAATCTTAATAACGTTATGTACAAATGACTGAAGTTTTGACATTCCTTTTTACATTCTGGATTCTTTGATGTGTTGGGAATGTGATGGGGGAAAAACAAGATGAGCTGATGTTTGGTTTGGGTGCTGGAAACCTAAACATGTCCTGTGTAAAAGTATTCAATTAGAAATGCAGATAATTATTTTGCAAGACTGTAGAAATTAAAAAATATTTATTAAAGTGAGAATTCTTGAAATATAATTTATTATATGAAAGAATTGTATATTTTGAAGTATAATGTTGTGCCTTATTGTGGGAAAAAACAATAGAGATAAAAATGCAAAATTGATAAACTTTCTTCAGCTATTTTATAGTTTACCAAAACTCGTAACATTCCAGATAGCTGCATATTAACATATATTAATAAGAGTATTTCTTTGCTTTCATTTGTAAAAAGCAGAATCTTTTATTACTTATTTTCAAATATCTTTCTCAGGGTTGCACTAATTTTATTTATACTAATTCATTGTGATTTTAAATTAATAGTAATTTTAATTATTTCACTGTCAATCAATGACAAGTTTCTTAGTACCTGGCTTATTGGATTTATGTGTGTGTGTATATATATATATATGTATACACTTTTTAACCTCAAAGACGAGAAATTTAATTAATACATTTTGCCAATACTAATAACCTGTAATTTTAATTATTAAATATTGTTTCTATGTATTATGCATAGTCTATTGAAAATGGTATTGACAGACTGTAGATGTAGATCCAAATTTGATAAACAAAAACAAAAATCAATTTCTAAACGTAGAAGCAACTGATAACCTGTCATTAATTATTGATTGCTAGTATTTTAGAGGTATATAATATGCAAGTTTGTCAGTAAATTTTTATTATTTTTTTAAACTTTTATTTACATGTGCTCATTTCTTTAATTTAAGCTTTCTAGGTTTCATTACTTTTTTTATTGTGCAACCCTTTTCAAAATTATCATTGTGATAACTTTTGTTAATTTAATATTGTATTTGTCATTTTCTAGGTTTTTTTTAATGATAATTTGACTACATGCGATTTGTTGATGATTTTTCTGGATACATGTAAAAAAAATAAATGATCACATGATCTGATTTTGTCTTGTTTTCTTTATCATATACTGTGCATGATATAGAGGATTTCTACTTTGTATTTGTCGGGGAATTAATATTATAAAGAATTATAGCTCTCATCTTATAAAGAATAAAGCAACATCTTGAAATATGAAAAAATTAACCAAGAAGTAATTAGTGATGATTAGGGATTTTTAGAATTTTAATTTAGGAAGGGAATTTATCCACAAATTTCAACCAATTTCTGCTTTTCCTGTTTTTATTATTGCTGTAATGATATTTATTTTTACATTAGTTGCTAGTGATTTATTGAAGAAAATTAAGTTATTAATAAAATCTATCTTTGTGATATTTAAATGATTGATTTCTTATGGAATGCATTAATAAAAAAATAAAAAAACAATTTTTCTTTCTTTAAATTCCCCCCCCCCCCATAATTGGGTATGAATAGAGCTGAAAAAGAGGAGATGGTACAATTCCTCTAATTCTCATTTACATTATTTGCTTCCCCTGTATTTTAGTTTCCTGCCAGGATTTCATATATATAAACAACAGCAATGTATGTATTGCAATTGAACAAGCAATTGTTTTCATACTTAGTGTTTAAACTTCTTGATCCGTTATAATTCTGTTCCAGTTTGCTTGAGATCAAACTAATTTGAAAATTTCATTAGTCATAGTAAACACATAGTTAGTTTCAGTGAACGACTGGTTCTTCAGGAATATTGATTTTATTTCATTTCTATTAGTAATTTTATGCATAACTTCAGATTCACGGTTAATTCAAATAAGTATTTTAAACTTCAAATTAAGACAGAAATTCAAATGACATTATTTTAGCTATCTTATACTTGACCTCTTTATCATCTATTTGAATCTTTTTAAATCGAGTCAAATGAAATTGCATGAAAATTATGATTATCTTCATTATCTAACATTCATGTAAATTACTATTGTTAATGTAAGATAATTGTGCATCATCTTACTCTGTGCTGTTTTTTCACTTTTTTTATTCATTATGTGTTGTTAAGTCCAAAATTAATTTGGTATAGTACACAATTGGTATATATTATATGAGCATGAACAAGAGCATGTTAATCAAATTAAAATATGCTGAAAAAAAGGAAAGATTAATACAATCAAACATACCTGATTTATTTTCTAATATACTTAATAATTTGGTGGGCAGTGTTGATAAGTTTTGCACAAAAATTGGTGGGAGGAAAAAATTTACTATGACTTTCAGTTAAATATTTTAAGGAAAATGGTTTGAATTTATTGTAATAATAACAAGTATTATTACAAATTTTGTACAAACTTTAATTTATTAAAATTGGGAACAAATTGTTCTGAAATAAAGAGATGTAGAATATAAATTTCTATAAAGATAATTTTTGAAATGGCATAAAAATCATGTTCGTGTAATGTTTTCATTTTTATCAAAAAATGGGATGTATGGAATTTGTATGATAAAATTCAAGTTAGTGATTTGTTTGTATTAGTTACTGGATAGATTTACTTGAATGTTAGTTATTGCTTTAAAATAAATTCAGTGCTCTTTTAGTTATTTTTTTAGGTGACAGTCTTAAAAATTTAATTATTATAAAAAAAAAAAACTTCAGGCATGTATAAATGCATTTTAAAGTGTATTTAGTTAACCCTTATTGTGGCAAGATTGCTTTTTTGAAGAAAAGCAAAAAAAATGTATGTAGGTAGCTTCTTTACGCTATAAAAAAACATCAAAAAATAAATTAAAAAATTGCGTAACAAAAATCCTTTAATAAAACTAAGTTAAAAATTGTTTTATAGTGGTAGTACATTTTTATAAAGTTGTATGTATACAAAATGAACATAAGGGTTAATTGATTTACCACTTAAATGATTCAATTATGCTTGAATAATAATTGAGGCCTTACCAATTTATTTCTATAGAAAATATAGCCAGTATGCAAGTTATCCTCATTTTTATAAATCTGAAATTCTGTGCAAGTATTTAATTTTTTTAATATTTGATAAGGAAAGTAAAGCTGCAAAGACAAATATAATTAAACATAGAAAATTATCCATATCATAAATGAAATCTGTTTGATCTAATGTTGAAATTGGAGTAGTAAAGAATATATACACATATTGAAGGTTAAACTTCTTAAATGATTGACTCATTGTTATCTTCATTATTATTCCTTCCTGAATTTCACATTTTGAAATTTTCTTTTTCAATAGTTATATATCTTTTCTGTAATAATCTCATCCATTTTTCAACCCCTGATACATTACCTTCAATAGAAATGGTCTTGGAGTGCATGGAAAAAACATGTTGATAGATAGATTGAAATAAGAGAAAACAGGGTGAGGCCAGGGTATTAGGAGCAATCATCATAAGGGATATGCAAGTAAAAAAAGTTAAATACTGTCCTATGCTAATGGAGTCTATGCTACTCAGTATCAATAATGTTATTTGTAGAGCAGATAAGGAAGTTAATATTAATCCTAAAAGTTGTATTATAAAGATTTTATTTTGAGACTATTTTTAAATTCCAAAACCGTTTCTGTCCCATAGAAAACATAGATGATGATATTTAACATCTTTTTCATTAAAATTTGTAGTTAAAGGGTATAAAATATCATTCAACTTCTCGTTTGAGATTAAAGTTAATTTGACCAATATTGTCAGATAGTTTGCAAAGTTGTATTCAAAATACTTTCTTCTGTAAGAAGGGCTGAATACAAAAAAGAATAAATCTCGGGACTATTCCATTATCTCTGCTGATTTCATTAAAGATCTTTCACGATTAAACGAATTTAGCTTTACTTCTTGCTATTCGCATTTTAATATAATATCCAACAATAAAGCATTTTTGAAAAGCTGAAGATATCGGTAATGGCGTATTTCCAACTAGGCAGCTGCCTAGACCGCTAAAAAAAACTTTTCCTAGTTCAAAATAAATTATTAAAAAAATATAAATTCTATGAAATATAAAATTTTATTTGGATAATATTAACACTTTATCTAATATAATGGTCAGGTTACTATATAACTCATTCCTCTCACTTAGTTATAAGAATATTAACAAAACTGAATGTATGCTTCAATTATTTAATGCACAGACTTGGATAGTGAGAAATTTGGAATCATTATTGATAAATAAAAGCAAATACATATTTTCAAATAAAAAAAGATTAATCTAAAATAAATCATTAACGTAAATGTACTGAAACGCGAATTGAAATTGACCATTTTATTAAAAATGGGCCTCATAATGTGAACTGCATAGGGCCACAAACCACTTAAATTCTATCGCTGGATCTTGATATGGGAAAAATGTCATAATACGATTTTGCAAATAAAAATTTATAATTTTTTGTGTGAAATAAAAGGGAATTATAAAGTAAAATCTCTATTTCAATTGGCGAGATTGCTTAATTTAGCAGAATATTCATTCACTTCATTTAATTTTCAAGCAAAGGCTGTTTTGTAAATTATACTTGTATCCAACTGACTGTAGTTATATCTAAAGAGAAAGGATAGCAGCTAAAGTTTTATCAGATTTTTATTGCTATTCTTTCTCCAAAATTCTCCACCAACAAGTGCGAGTTTAATTCTACGCAGATTCAACTTTTAGTTCCATATACATAAATGATTTTCTAAAGAATCGGTTTTCGAACCTGTCTGTCCCTCCGATACTGAACCCAAAACTGCCTTGAGCTTTCTTCTTTCTATTATATCCTGCATAAAATTATCGACAAATGACGCATTTTTTTTTTTTTTTTTTACTTGCCAAAGTGTCTTACCAGAAAAATGATTTGGGTTTGAAACTGGTTCCATATTAATTTTCGTTAATCTTGGCTATTTTCTAGCGTAAATGTGTTATATACTCTTCGCTAACAATTTAGATATTGAATTAAAAAAGGATTTAATTACAAAAAATAAGAATTTCTCATATAAAGCTGTTTTATTTCAATTCAAGAAACTTGTAGTAAAACTATATATAATATTTTCAGACTTGTCACATGTATTTATAGACTTTCACATGCCCATATAAAAATTTGATAAAAAGAACATATTCTAGATTGGCAAAATAGTCCTATTTTTAGCCGAATTGCTGGTGCAATTTTACCAATTTATATTATTAAACCGAAATGTAACAAAATTTAAATCTAAAATTGATTTTGAAATGGAGTTATATGCTCATTTAAGTGAAACAAGTAATTTTTTTACTTGTTTGAATGAATGGGCTGTTCCTATCGCTTAACCCATTCATTGCTTTTTTTGTTTGTTGAAATTTTTGGGCGGATAATCTATATATATGCGCAAAATGTTCTGCAACAGTATAATTATATTCTAATTATGTTTTGTTTAGAAAATGTTTGATAATTTTGAAAAAGGGGTATCATTATAAAGTGAAGTAAAAGACTGAGTAAGTAGCAAATCGTTACTATAACCTCTAAATTGCCTATTTGTATCCGGTATTTTATTATAATATAAAAACCAAACCAAAAATATTATTGAATATAGAGAAGATTTCTCTAACGAAGTATTTTTGCACTGTTCGTGAGCACATACCGTGTGCTCCTGTTTGCAAAAAAATAAACGATTCTACTCAAGAAAAATCAGGAAACAGTTTTCTTGACCAGTCATCCATTTATTCAAGCGCACCCCTCCTCATTTTTATATAATTTCCTATAAGTAATTCCATATCACGGGTACGAATATTTCTTAAATACAAGAATTATTTTCTTTTTAAACTACTAATTTTCGCAAGGAACTCGCTGGATTTCCGAGTGATCGTTAAAATAATTTTGCTCTGCTTTTCCTCGCGAGCAACTCATCGCTCATACTCCACGTGAACATCTACTTTTCTTAACTGCCAAGTCAAGCAAACAAAAAATCTTTTTCTGCATAACTTTCAAGACAACGGGAATGCGGTGCCATCTGGGGTCAGGAAGGGGAACTAATCCGAACAAATATAATGCTTAAAATATGATAATTTTGATCCGTTGAATTTGCAGACGAAATTTCAAATTTGTTCGCTTGTTGTAAAGGAACGAAGCGTAGAATACATATATTCTGCTGCACATAATATTTACAGAAGAAACAAAACTGCCAGGCGTACCAAATATTTGGCGAATAGTGATGTAAGTAAAATCCCCAAATGGTTATCATGGCAGCTAATGGGTTAAAAGTTGACTACAAGACATGTGTTGAACACGTTGAAAACGAAAACACCGATTAAAACTTATAAATAGTTGATGAAACTATCCAAGAGAGAGAGAATTTCAACCAATCCAAAGTGATATGCAGGTAGTTTACTAACACTACGGCAAAAGCTTGCACATACAGGTACAGCAAAGTTCTCCATAATCGCCATATCTTACAATTTCTAATAATATTGATAAAATATAATACAAAATTTATATATAATAAATGAGAATTTAGAAACTACAAAATCTACAATTATAACAGAATTTTGAAAAGATAGATAATGAGGAAAAAAAGTAATAGAAGATGAGTACTGACACTTCAAACTAAGAGCAGAGGTTAAATTTTAAAAAAATGTAGTAATGAAGTAAAATGCCAAACAGCAAACATAAGATATAAAATAATAACAATAAAAGTGTAAGATAAATAAAAAATAGGAAAATATAAGCAAATATAAGGGGGATCATACAATAAAAGTAAACAATGAAATAGAAAAAGGTTATTTAAACAACTATTAATAATAAGAAAAGGTAACATATAGTCAATAAATGATATGATATTTAAATAACAGAATACTGTTCAAAATCTCAATGTTTAAGTACTGTACTCTTTAAGTATTATTATGCAAAGAGTATTCACTATATTTTGTTTAATGCTCTTGATCCAAATTTTTCCAATCTTCTGCCGAATTAATTCTAAAATTCTCACAGTTGTATAATTGTTTTGAAAGATTTTTTCCTGTACTAATCGGTATTTTAGACATCCATAAATATATATGTATACAAGTCTATGTAAAAAGGTTATCTGAAATGAATGAAATCATTGTCACCTTTACTGCTTGTTTTAAGAACTTAGGAAACCATTTTTTATCATGTGATAACATGATGTTGTTTTGGTTTGAGGTTTTTGAAGCTACAAAATGCATGGGCAGAAAATTGACGATTTATCGCTTTTGAGGCATCATTTTTTCGCTTTTAGGATTATAGAGAGTGATAAAGAAGGTTATCACATTTGGCGACTTATTGCCAACAAAAAGTTAAAACTTGGCGCGAATGCCAACCCATGTACCCGATTTTCCTGTATGACCAATAAAGGGCAGGGTTCTAAGAAGTTATCTCCCGAAGAAGCACAGAGAAGAAAATGAGAATAAAGGCGAAACAGCGAGGCAGGTATCGAAAGTTTATATATCAATTTCCAATTTTTCTAGCTCGCAGAAGAAAGCTCTATATCTCGAACGATTTTGAGATTTAAAAAAAAAAACCGTTGTCTTCTCAATATCGACGCATGCGTAATCTCATAGTCACATGATTGTTTAAAACCGATTTAAAATGGTTTCTCAAGAAAGAAAAATTCTAGCCTCGAGAAAAAGATTTTAGAACTCGATTGATTTTGAGATGGTTTCTAATCAATCTAATGGCTATTCTAAATATTGGTGATTGCGGAATATGAGTCATGTGCAAACATGTTTTTTCTGCCCGACTGATACCACGTGACTTAAAAAATAATGTTCTCACATAACTTGAAATTTGCAAAAGCATATTTCATTTTTTTTTTTTTTACTGACAAAGTTGTCCCGTTTATAGCATCAAATTGCATTTTCAGCAACAGATTTAAACTTTTATTATACAATTTTTTTAGCTCATTAATATTTGTAAAATATTTCCGACACTTTGAGGTAAATTAAAGTATATAGGATGTATTTCATATTTTTCATTGACCGAACGATGTCCTACTTCAATTTCGTCTTTCGGCATTTTTCTCGTTTGTTTGTTACATAGTAATTAATGCCCAAACGCATTGTCCGCCTTCTTCGAAACTGTATAATCTGAAGTAAAAAAAGGGAGGCATATGTAAAGATTTTTTATTTTTTTTAAATTGTTTCTCAGGATGATTTCAATGATTTCTATTTGATAATGATTGATGATGGATTTCTATTTTGATAAATTAATCGTCAAAGATTAAGATTATTAAAAAGTTAAAAAACATTTTTGGTATATTATTCAAAACACTTGGAATGATTTCATTTGATGATGATGATGTCGTGTCCGCCTTTTCACGGAAAAAGGGTTCAGTAGCTTCTGAGGGTAAAGACCCCTGAACAACCAAGGGCAGAAGTCTGACTTCTAATTCATATGAAGATGACATTCACACATTCGCTTGCAAAACCACTCTTTATAGTGCCGCATTGAAGAAAAACAGTCGAATCTCCATGCCCGAATGGTCATGGCACTGGTCTCGTGATCAAGAGACCTGGGTTCGAATCCCACTAGAGACAATGCGATTAAAAGTATATGTAAATACTTAATTCCATGATTTTATGTTTTCCCTTATTTCATGTTCCAGAAGATTCTGGACTTTTCTTACTGTCTCCAGAAGAGTATTCTGGAACTTTCTCTGCTTATATAAAAGCAGAAGATTTATCAGTTACTGTATTCTCAGTTCAGTTAATAAATTGGTTTAGCTCTACCTCTTGTGTGTGTCATTGAGTTCTATACTATAGTTCTACATGACATTCTTTGGTGGAAGCGCTGGGTACGATTCCATTCAGCGTGGAAACCGATTTACGAAGAAGTAATCGCCTTAAAGGCCTCGAACCAGAATTTGGACTTTATCACGTATCACCCAGAAAGACCCGGGAAATGCCTGTGGAACAGGAAACTAAATCTTTCATCCTGACACCAGAACAGCCACAATATATAAATCTTTCTGTATTTAAAGGAGACGTGGGACAGGACCCAAACAAATGGCTTAAAGAATACGACAGAGTGTCAAGATTCAACAGATGGGATGACATGACTTGCCTCGCAAATGTGTTCTTTTTCCTGGATGGCACAGCAAAGCAATGGTTCGAAAATAGTGAAGAGAAATTGACTTCCTGGGATAATTTCAAATCAATGCTAAAAGAGGCATTTGGAGAAACACAGCACTATGTAAAGAAGGCAGAAGAGGAGCTAAAGAGTAGAGCTCAAAAATCTGGCGAAAGCACGCAGTCGTACATCCAAAGAGTGTTAAGGTTATGCCATCAAGTCAAACCAGGTATGTCAGAAGAAGAGAAAGTGTCTCATCTGATGAAAGGAGTCGCCGAAGATGTTTACCAGGCACTACTGACGAAAGAAATAACCACCACAGAGGATTTTATAAAATGGTGTAGAAAAATCGATGAAATGCAGCAAAAGAGAATCCGGAGTAGGAAATTTGAAAGGCTTCCAAATGTCGTACCAATGGCTGCGATTTACGAAAAACTGGATTTGGCATCACTAATACGTCAAATAGTGCGAGAGGAAGTCCAGCGCCTCGTATCTCCAGTAGTCGATAACGAACTCCAAGACCAAGGCATTGAAGCCATTGTTCGAGAGGAAGTAGAAAATGCTTTGGTTCCTTTTTCACAGACAGCACCAGAGTGGACAAAGGTCAAACCAAGACGCCGACCTTCCTATGCTGACGATGCCAGACGACCTACACCCGTAGCACAGCAACCACAGAGGAAGACAGATGTCTGGCGCACTCCTGATAGAAAACCCGTCTGTTTCCATTGTGGCCGCCCTGGCCATGTAGTTCGATACTGCCGAGATCGCAAAGCTATATTTGAGGCATATCGGGCTAACAGGAGAGATTTCGGCCGTCAGACGTCGAATGAGGTAGTCTATGCAGACGAGTGCAGCCGACCAGCAGTCCGAAGTTCGTCGCCCAGCCCATCAAGAGGACGATCGCCGACACACCTCTACAGATCTCCGTCGCCATATAGAAGATCCAGTCAATCTCCTAGCCGCAGAAATGAGGAAAACTAAGCGGTGCGACCTTCCTTGGGGGTGAGGCGACTAGTGACAAAAATCCTCCGATGCCGCTACATTGTGCCGCAAAGATGACCGGAAACAACATAGAAGTAATCGTCGACAATAAGCCAGTACCTGCCCTTGTGGACTCTGGAGCCTCATTTTCTGTAATTTCGGAGAAGTATCGTCGCCTACTGAAGAAAGTCATGTTTCCCACAACAATGTTCTTTTAAAAGTTGCCGATGGAAATTACGTGAGACCAGTGGGAAAATGTACGCTTAGTCTCGAAATCAATGGCCGACCTCAAGCTTCTGAATTTATTGTTTTGTCGCAATGCAGTCTCGATATCATCCTTGGTTGGGACTTTTGGGGCGCTTCTCAAGCTGTTATAGATTGTGGTCGTTCGGAGCTCTTGTTTCAAGACGTCCTTAGAGAATCCCAAACTCCAGACTCCAGCCGTTTATTCACGATAGAAGACTATACAGTACCTGCTCGTTCTATCAGAAAAATTACTGTCTTAGGCCGCAAGACCCTTCGAGCTATCGACGTAATAGTAGAGGGAAATAGGATGCTCCTCTTGAACAAGGAAGTTGCTATTCCGTCTACTATAGTTACGCTCCTCAATGGAAAAGCCGAACTATGGGTTGCCAACGGACAAGGAGAACCTCATATCATCCTTAAAGGCATGTCTATCGGGTATGCCGAACCTTTACACGAAGACTGCGTAAATACCATAGATGAGGGATCGCCTTACTCCATGACCACTTCAAAGGCAAAGTTGGGTGTCATCGATTATACCACGATGATAGCTCCGGATTTGAGGATCGACCAAAAAGAAAGGATGTTTCATCTACTCCAGAGATTTTCAGAAATTTTCGATCAAGAAAGGACGTTCAAGAACGGAAACCAACTCAATGTTAAATACCGAATAAACACAGGCGACCACTTACCTATTAGTCAGAGAGCTTACAGAGTGTCGCCATCGGAACGCTGCATTATCAGTGAGGAGGTAACCAAAATGTTAGAGAAAAACATCATTCAACCATCAGAAAGTCCATGGTCATGTCCAGTCGTCTTGGTCAGGAAAAAAGATGGAAGCTTGTGTTGATTATCGCCGACTCAACAAAATTACCAAGAAGGACTTGTATCCATTGCCACGTATTGACGACACCTTGGATTGCCTGAAGGGGGCAAAATATTTTTCGTCTATGAATCTCTAATCCGTTTACTGGCAAATAGAAGCCGATCGTGAGAAAACGGCTTTTATTACACCTGAGGGACTATACGAGTTTAAAGTGATGCCATTTGACTTATGCATTGCTCCTGCAACTTTTGAAAGGATGATGGATAATCTTCTACGACATTTAAAATGGACAATGTGCCTTTGCTATTTAGATGACATTGTGGTGTTCTCAGAAACATTCGATGAACATCTTCAGAGGTTGAATACCGTCCTTCAGTGTATAAAGAACGCCGGCCTTATCCTTAATCCAAAAAAATTTCGCTTTGGTGCACAAGAGATAAAGATCTTGGGCCCCCTTGTATCCAGTGATGGTGTACGACCGGACCCAGAAAAAATAAAGGCCGTGAGTTACTTTCCCGTGTCTAGGAATATCCATGACATCAGAAGCTTTCTGGGACTTTGCTCTAACTATCACCGATTTATCAAGGATTTTTGCCATAAAGCCGAACCTCTACAGCTGTTACTGAAGGGGGACACAAAATTCTTTTGGGGACCTGAACAAGTGGAAGCTTTTAATACCTTTAAGAAAGATCTTACCTCCGACCCTGTCTTAGGCCTTTATGACGAAAATGCACCAACGGAACTTCACACCGACGCGAGTGGATACGGAATCGGCGCAGTATTAGTCCAAATCCAAGATGGGAAGGAAAAAGTAATAGCTTATGCCTCGCGGACTCTGACGAAGGCTGAGAAAAACTATTCCACAACTGAAAGAGAATGTCTTGCAGCCATATGGGCTATAACTAAGTTTCGGCCATATCTCTTTGGAAAGGCTTTCAAGATCGTCAACGACCATCATTCCCTGTGTTGGCTGACAGGACTGAAGGATCCCTCTGGAAGACTCGCTAGATGGGTGCTGCGACTCCAAGAATAAGACGTATCAGTGGTGTACAAAAGTGGAAGGAAACACAAAGATGCTGATAGTCTGTCCAGAAACTCATTGAAATTCGATGCTTCATGGTATGGGGACTCCATTGGTGCCAGTTTATTCACTAATCTCTCAGGAGAACAGATGAAAGATTCAAAATTGGCAAGAATAATAAGAGACCAACAAAGTACCGAAGCAAGCAGGTTCGGAAACTTTGAAGTAGTCGAAGTAGAAAAGAAATTTCTACCGGTTTCTTTCGTCCGGAAAGAAATTTCTACCGGTGATCCCGAAGCATTTACGGCTCAGTATTCTAGAATCTCTCCATGATGACCCTACCGCCGGACATCTAGGATTCACCATGACTTATGATAGAATAAGAAAGCGATTCCTTTGGCCAGGTTTGTACAGAAATGTTCGAAGATATGTGATGCACTGCCGAGAAAATCTATTCCTCAGAAGTCACCAGGTCATCTCGTGCCTATTCCACCAGCTGCCGCTCCTTTAAATCGTGTCGGAATCTATCTGCTAGGACGATTTCCAAAATCTGACGATGGCAACAAATGGATTGTAATAATGTACTGATTATTTGACACGGTACGCAGTCACCAGAGCTTTACCGATGGCGGAAGCTACCCAAATTGCCAAATTCCTACTATAGGACATAATCCTGAAGCATGTAGGTCCATGATTTATCATTACAGATCGTGGGCAAGTTTTTCAGTCCAAGATGGTGTCCGATATTAATCGACTGTGTAATATCACTCATCGAATGACAACAGCCTATCATCCGCAAACAAATGGCCTTACAGAGCGATTCAACAAAACGCTAGCAGATATGCTTTCTATGTATGTTGATGTCGAACAGAAGAATTGGGACCAGATATTGCCGTTCGTTACATTCGCCTACAACACTGCCGAGCAGGACACGTCAGGTTTTACGCCTTTCTACCTCCTACATGGGCGAGAAGCTGAAACGCCGTTGGATACGATGTTCCCTCTCTGCCCCAACAAGTTCAGCCAAGAAGACGATTACGTTAGTCATCTGATCAATAAGGCAGAAGAATCGAGACAATTAGCTCGTGCACGAACTCTCGAGGTTCAGCAGAAAGATAGCCGCCATTATGACTCCACACATCGGATGGTTGCATACGAACCAGGGGATTTTGTGTGGATTTTTATTCCAGTTCGTAAAAGGGGGCTTTCTGAGAAGCTACTCAAGAGGTACTTCGGCCCTTATCAAGTCTTGAGGCGGTTGTCCGACGTCACTTTTGAAGTAGCCGATTTCGATCCTAATTCTAGAAGGCGGAAACCGAAGGAAGTTGTCCACGTTTTACACATGAAGTTATACCATGACCCACAAGAACAAGACGACCAACATTCTTATAAAATTATAGAGGTTCCGGAGAGAGATATTTCTCAAGAGACTACTCCCCTTGAAGACACGACAACTTATACTGGCCCTGTTACTCGATCAAGAACTAGAGCCATACAATGAAATGTCATAACATCGAGACGCTGTCCTTCTAAGGAGGGAGCAATGCCGCATTGAATAAAGACAGTCGAATCTCCATGGCCGAATGGTCATGGCACTGGTCTCGTGATCAAGAGACCTAGGTTCGAATCCCGCTAGAGACAATGCGATTAATAGTATATGTAAATACTTAATTCCATGATTTTAAGTTTTCCTTTATTTCATATTCCAGAAGATACTGGACATTTCTTTGGTTTACCAGACAAGTGTTCTGGACTTTTCTTACTGTTTCCAGAAGAGTATTCTGGAACTTTCTCTGCTTGTATAAAAGCAGAAGATTTATCAGTTACTGTATTCTCAGTTCTGAGTTCAGTTAATAAATTGGTTTAGCTCTACCTCTTGTGTATGTCATTGAGTTCTATACTATAGTTCTACGTGACAATAGGGGTGCACATTCACACACCTTACAGATAGAACACAAGGTGAAGAACAACCATGCCCGAACCAGGACTCGAACTCGGGATGCTCAGATCACAAAGACGCGCTACCCCTATGCCAGGACGCCGGCAATGATTTCATTTGTTACCTTTTTATATTTCATGAGTAAGTTTCGTTTTCAGCAAGCAAATTATTGGTTAGATGAAATTTAATCCTTTTCCGTTTCAGATTAAATCTTAAATTTTATGTGATCTAACAAAGGGAATAGATGCTTCATACAAGAAACAAAAAAGGTGTATGACTGACAGATGCAAATTACATGTTTGTCAATACTTGCAATTCAAAAATAATTTACTGAGGGAATAAAGCTACCGATAGAGAGTTTATTGAATTTTTTCGTGCGTATTAAACCGGTAAATTAATTGGTCATCCAAAATGGCTGGGTTCGGATTAAGACATATCTGGACCTTAGATGACGGAAGCCTTGGTGTCTCCTTTTTCCTCTTTCTAACTTCCAAAGTCTGATAAATTCTTATTGATTTAAATTTAATTTCTATATAAACAGCTTTTAAATAGAAAATCTAATATACCTTTGACTTACGAATTTACCTAAACTAGTAATTAGAGGACATCTTGTTTGGGGCATTTATTGTTATTTAAATTCCTATAATAGGCACTAGAAATACTGAATGATTTTCAAAAGAGTTTTGCTTTTTAATGACTTAATACTTTCACTTATTGGCAGATTTAAATACTATAAATTCAGTACTTCGATGCACATGCCAAACACGTCATTATAAGCTTAAACTTTTGAAACAAAAGAAATCGGAGTATAGATTTGATAGCAATTTCAATGTTGTTTCTTAATTTTCCATTCCTGTTCATGTGTCTTTTCTAAATATCGGATTGTCAACAGATGACAATGTTTTGTTAACAGCATCAAATAATCGTCTTCGTAAAAGCAACTTAACCCTTTGCACTCGGAAAAGTAAATGAATGCAAAATTATTCAGCCAACACAAGGACTTGCTTATTGCTATGAAAAAAAAAGATTTATTATAGTGTTACGAAATTTTTTTTACCGGGGTTCGTTTGGATAGTGGAAGTGATATGGTTGTAGAACGCTCAATTAGCAGGCAGAAGTAGAATAAAAACAACGACGTTTATTTACACGAAGATACACAGGACAGCACAAAGCGACAACTATATACAGCACAGAAGACGATTATCTTCACCCGAGACATGTAGCATACAACAGCATACACAGCAGCATACAACCAGAATCTACCGCAGACAGTAGCGCACAGCTCAGTTCAGCACTAGCTTGCCTCAGTCGCTTCCGACTCCTCCGTCTTCTACTTCTCCGACTCTGGCTCGGATTACTGACTTCGTCGACTCGACTCCGCTGCTCTCGAACTCGGACTACTCCGTCGTCTCCGACCACTGGCTTCGTCGTCTCGTCCTCGGACTTCGACTTTCTGGCAGCCGCAGCCCCTTTTATAGGTCTCAGGAGGCGGGGCTAGAAGCCTCTCAACCAATCAGGAACGTTCGAGGCGTATCTCGGTTCCTACTGGACGGATCGGGAAAATTCTTGAAGTTTCGGGTATTATCTATTTTGGCGCCAAAGTCGCCAAATGGTCGCCAAGTTTATCGCCAAGCTCTGGGACCACCGACGCGCCACACGGATTCCGTCCATTCAGATGACTGTAAAACTTTCTTTCTATTGATGGAACAAACTATGCTGGGAAGCCGAATTGCAGGTTTGTAACAATAGTTTTAAGTCGAATTTTACCGATTGATCTATATCTTCTTACCATTCTTTAAGTAGTTTTTAAAAATCAAAATAATTATAAATAAAGCGAAAGAAACTTTTTGATCTAGATAACGTAGAAAATTAAAAAAAAAGCAAAAGCAAAATAAATTAAAAATGAAATCTACGACTGCCGATTTCAAGTAATTATATGAAGACATTATTAATTTTAAGTCATTATTTGTCTTAATTAATTTAAGCCATTAACCAGTTTATACCGGTTTAAAACAATCACGAGACTATCGGTCTCTATTCCTCTCTCTCTCTATTATATATATATATAATTTTTTTTAAAACTTTCATTTTCAATTTTTCTAGCTCGACCGATTTTGAGATGAAAAAAAAACCCATCGTTTTTCTAAATATCGACGCATGCGTAATCTGATAGTCTCGATATTGTTTCAAACCGGTTTAAACTGGTTAATGACTTAAATTAATTAAGACAATTCGTAAGAATTCAGAGAATGAAAAATTTGGAAATCAAGTTGTAACTTTAGTTGGCGATAAATCGCCAAATGTGACAACCTTCTGCATTATTTTTAATAACCCTAAAAGTGAAAAATTGATGCCTCAAAAACGATAAATCACCAATTTATTACCACATTTCTATCAAATATTACATTTTCTATTTATTTCATTTCATACAATCACGTGCTGAAAATTACATTTTTCTAGATTTAATTTGCAGCAGTAATTAACTTATTTTTTAATCAGAGCTTTAGTAAAGGTGATGGCAACAAGTTAATAAAAGCTAATTTTTTGCGATGCTTGTGAAGATTAAATTTTATTTTTTATTTTGTGCGAAATTAACTGTTGAAAAATATAATTTAATTATATTTTTAAAAATTCATTAAAAATAGAAATTTAATTTGTTGGTAAAAACATTAGTATCATTGAAACGATTATTTTTTGAACTTCAATAACTTCAATAATAATGTAAAATTTTTTTTTGCTGTAATATTTTCGCCAGTAAATAAATCGCCAATTTGTTGCCTACACATTTTGAGGTTTCAAAAACTTGAAGCCAAAACAACATCATGTTCTCACAGGATAATAAAACTTCAAAATGATACCTCGCCTTGAATGCCGAATGAGAGGCACGTTCCGATTGTAAAGGGTTGATTCGAGCGATGTATCAACTTTATTATAAAAGAACTATAGCATAACATGTTACCTGCCTGTATTCGGATTATCAGGTAGATAATGCTATTGGCTGGGATGTTTTGCTATATCTATATGGTAGAAAAGAGTAATCTAGTTAGTTAAATGGCTCGGTACAAATAATATATCTAAAATACTGATGAGTCACGTGTTTTCAGTGTGTTGATTTTTTCCATGTTAAATAACTTCTTACGAGACATATGAGAAACTTATTTCCTGGATAATTGCTGTATCTTTTATACATGGAACATTCATTCCTATTCCATGTATAAAAGATACAATGATCTTTATACATGGACATACCTTTATATATCCATGCATAAAGATATTATCTTTCTTGAATCAATACACCTTTATATTGACCACATTTGCTATCCACAATATTAAAGCAAAATCACAAATTTAATGGAAACTTAAATAGAAAAATATGTTTTAAGACAATAAAAAGCGTAATTCATCAATCTTGGAAAGAAAAAATAACGAAAAAATCTACAAAATAAAAAAAATGTAGACCAAATAACTATATATGCAAAACGCTAACATATGTTATTACTTATTGTCGAATGGCAGCAGTTAAATATAAACAAAACTGCAGACAAATGTTTCAAATTACTTCATTGAACGTTTTTATAACGGCATTTAATAAAATGTTCCGTTTAACTAATAACTGGAGATGCAAAATATTATAATTTCTTTGGTTAGTGCTTGATATTTTACTAAAAATTTCATTCAGTCAGAGGAAAGAATATGTAAAAGAAGTAAAAATGTTAGAAATAAATGTCAAACAAGGTTTAACCGAGCATGATAAGTTTAACTGTCTCAAGATGGAAAAATCAGATGCAACCAGATGGGAAAATGTCACATAAGGACTGTGTGGATAACATGAACTGCACATAATTAATTGAAAAGAAAGAATGAAGGATGTTGTACGAACAGATTTCAGAGGGAATTCTGCCCGGTGCCTTTTACAGATGCCGAAGGCATCTGTAGAAGGCATCGGGCAGAATTTTTTAACTTAAAAAAAACATCCTACGGCTTCGCTAGCAGCGGGAGCGGGAACCTAGTAGCTTCGCTAGCACATTGAACATAAAGACTGTGTGCATAACAGAAATAGTACATAACCAAGAGAAAAGAAAAAAACGGAGAAATAAGCAATCGGAACATTCTCCATACAAAATTTCAAACAAACATACATTTTCCACCTTCATCAACTCGTAAAAAATATATTCCACTCACCCTTCATCCATTTTGCCGGTTCGATATCAAACCATTCTCAATACAAAATTTCAAACAAGCATCCTTTCCTAACTTCATCAACTCGTAAAATATATACAGTGGTGGCCAAAAGTGTGGACATTTTTTGAAAGTTTCGTGTTTTTCAACTTTGCGTGCTTGTAGAATATATTAAATTTCCTTTAAATACAAATGTTTAGATATCAAATTGAAGGTAATTCAATGTAACATTTAATAACAAAAACAGTATTACAATATCTGTATTACAAAAAAAGTTACGCTCATTTTAGTAGAACAAAAAAACACAAATCGTTTTGAATAATGACGTGTTTTGTAATAAAAGTGTACTAGCTAATCACAAACACTATTCTGAGGACCCATCAAATGTCTGTAACTATAATTTAGGTTATTTGGATGGTAAAAGAATTATTGTTGTGGAAATATTTTGCGAAATGATGCATACTAGTACAATTAAATAGAGTATTGCTGTTTTTGAATATTTTAAGTCCTTTTTTTTAATTAAACTAATTTTAAACAAACAACACCAACAAGAAGAACTGATTGGACATCTACAAAAAGAAGCCGAATTGTCATATTGAGAGAAAATGGCCTCTCTTATGCTGAAATTGCAAGACAAGTTGGTGGTTCAGTGACTTGTTCTGGTGTACGAAAGTTCTGTTTACGTTATGAAAAAACGAAATAAGTGGAAAATAAGGCCAAATCAGGCAGAAAAAAATGCACAACTGCTACTGCCGATAGAAAAATTAAACGGCTATGCCTTCAAGATAGAAAAATTTCATCAGATGCCATTAGATGTGAAAGGAATGCAGCGGGTATTGCAGTAAGTTCAAGAACAAAAAGAAGAAGGTTATCAGGATTTGGACTACAAGCTAGAATTCCAAGGAAAAGCCCATATTTAAATCAAAAGCAACTCGAAAAACGAGTTAACTGGGCAAAAGAACACATTAAATGGTCAGAAAATCAATGGAAGCAAGTAATCTGGAGCGACGAGACTAAAATATCGCTCTTTGGTAGTGATGGTAGAAAATATGTGAGACGTAGAGTAGGTGAAGCGCTTCATCCTGATTGCATTGAAGCAACTATAAAAACAACAACAAATGCCATGATTTGGGCATGTATGTCTGCATATGGTGTGGGCCGAATTCAAGTGATTGATGGCATCCTGAATAGCAAAAAATACATCGAAATTGTCCTGGAACCAAAATTGATACCTTCCATCAGGGATTTCTTCCCCAACAAAGCACCATTTATTTTTCAGCAGGATTCAGCTCCATGCCACACAGCAAAAGTATGCAAAGCATGGTTTCAAAATAAAGGCATAGATGTATATTACGACCAAGAAACAGCCCTGATCTCAATTCAATTGAAAATTTGTGGCCCAAAAAAACGCCCATCCAATAAAAGACAACTTATTGAATTTATAATTGATTCTTAGCATCATGTGATTCCGAAAGACGAACTCCAAACACTCGTTCACTCGATGAAAAGACGCTGTGAAGCTGTCTTAAAAAATAATGTTTATCCTACTAAGTATTGAGTGTGTAAGTATCACTTTAAAAAAATGCAAATCTAAGATAGATCTTACTAAAATGAGCGTAACTTTTTTTGTAATACAGATATTGTAATACTGTTTTTGTTATTAAATTCTACATTAAATTACCTTCAATTTGATTTATAAACATTTGTATTTAAGTGAAATTTAATATATTCTACAAGCACGCAAAGTTGAAAATCATGAAACTTTCAAAAAATGTCCACACTTTTGGCTACCACTGTATATATGCATATTTAACTCACCCTTCATCCATTCTACAGGTTCGAAATACTCCCGACATAACAAATTATGAAGGGAACCAACCGTTATAACACCAAAAGAATTACGAGAATTGCGAAGAATTCCATTGCAGCTGTCTTTTAAAGTGAGAATAGAGACGATTTTTTTAAAGCGCTTAGTGACAATTAAAAATTTTAAAAGAATAAATATTTTCTGTTCGTATTCACATTAAAAAAAAAGAAAGAAGAAAAAAACTTTTAATTATAAGCTTAACTTTCTTTTTTTAATAAATTTTAATTATAATAAAGAACAAAATTAAAATCTTTAATCGATTTTTTTTATTATTTTCAATTTAACAGTTTTCATAATGTAATTGTAGTTTATGTACAACTCAACCATTGCAAAAAGTAGTAAACAAAACAGCAGTACGGTTGCTATAAGAGGCATCCAATGGGTTGCAATATTGGCGACAAACAGCTGGTGCACATTAATCTTCACTTAGGCCGAAAATTGATTCAACTAAATTAATTCCATATTAATCGTCTCATGGCCTAAAAAGTCAATATGGGCGAACAAGCTGGTCACCAAAGGTGGCTAGTTTAATAAATATCTTGCATCTACAAATATACAATGATATGACATCAACAATTTGCGCATTATTCTAAAATTATAAGCAATTATTTTTTTAATATTTAAATTCATTAATAAGAATATTATATAATTTTAAAATTAACTTGCTTCCAAATTTACTACCAAATGGCATTAACAGTATAAAATCAAAATTTAATTAGATTCAATCCATTAACTTATTAAAGTAGGGCATCGTCGAGAAAAAGAATTCTACGAAATTTCAAAAGTTTAGCATATTAGAGAACGAGTAAATAAATCAATTTTTATGGATATGAAACATGTGAACAATAATTCTGCCTCTGGCGATCAGCTTGTTCGCTCGGAATACTAATTTTCCTGGCTGTTAAACTAGTAAGATTTTTACTGTATAGCCCATATTCGGGTGGTATCAAAAGTTCACATTCAGTGTAGAATTTAATGCGAATAGAACACGTTTATAGTTTATATGTCCTTGTTTTGACCCGTTGGTCACCGTGTGAATCACATATGTTTCACACTCAATGTTTTCATTAGATATTTTCTTCTCTACTATAATTAAGATATCAGAGGAGTAAACATCTTATTAGACAGTGGTTTGAATCACAGGCATGAATCATGACAGTGATTGTGTTAAAACGGATTACATTTTTTTAAAAAATTTTCTCTTTCTATTTAATAAGCACATAAATGGAATAAGTCTTCAATAAATTACTGTTCGGACACATTAAAATGCATATCTGTTATTATTATAGTACTTAATTTAGTTTTTTAAGTACTTTTGATTATATATGGCTCTTGGCGATTTTCAGTTAACCAAAATCGTAAAGCTCCGTTGCCCATAATGCAACTATATTTCTCGTTTTATTTGCAAGAAAATCCAGAGACTTAAATATCCACAAGTACACTTCACGAAATAATTTAAGTTGTATGAGAGAATTTTATGTTTCGATGAAGAAAGACGATGATTATCTGTCTAGCAATGGTTAAACCTAAATTCGAGCCGAATTCTGTTAGAGGCCAAAATCTTGATTTCATTTACATTTTTTTCCTTCGACCACTGAATGGAAGTTTTGACAACATGGTAATCCTCTTTGAGGGTCCCTATTAATATTTTGCAGTGTTCAAATAGCATTCAATTTGCAAGTTTCCCGAAATGATCACGGGTAATCCTAATTATATATGTGATTATAAAAATTAATAAGAAAATAAATTATAAGAAACATTTATCTTTCGTTTTTTTATTTAACAAGATAACATTTAAATTCAGTTTAAAAGCATAAAACAATATACATACATTTCGTGTTTCCGAAATTAATCAATTATAAAAATGATTAACTTTAGATTAAAATTCCATTAAAATACATTGGTATTAAAAAGGATCTTATGCCTCACTTTAAAATGTTCCTCCTATGATTTCATACTGGATGGCCGTCGTACATTAACACAGAGAGCCACTTAATGGCTGTTTTCCATTAAAATAGCTTATACTACTTCTTATTCTTTAAAATTGACACAAATTAATAAATTTGTTTTCTTCAAATCACTGCACAAAACATTAATTTTCAAGTTCTTAAATTGAATTAATGGATTATAATGTCGACTTACAAGTTATTTCGCCTTGCTGCAAGTTCGTTCTGCAAGTTCGTTTCGGTATGATAATATGATTCCAAAACATCTTATTCCACAGAAAATACAGATTCGATTTATGCTAGATGAATGATTTACTGGTACGTTTGAACAATCAGTTGTTTCTTCCGAACTAGTTTTATCTGGTACGTTTGAACAATCAATTGTTTCGTCCGAACTAGTCTTATCTGGTACGTTTGAACAATCAATTGTTTCGTCCGAACTAGTCTTATCTGGTAGTTTTGAACAATCAATTGTTTCTTCCAGAATATTATCTGGTACGTTTGAACAATCAATTGTTTCTTCCGGATTAGTATCATCGTTTGAAGATGATTCGAATAAACTGCTTCTTGCTTCTTGGATGGTAATGTCAGTTTGGATGGAGGCAATTAAAGCGTCTAACATTTCCTGTTCAGAATCTGTAAATTGAAAGTTCGCTTCGTCGATATCTTGCAGGCTTTCGATTAACGAGCTAATGCGTTCTTTGGCAAAGAGAGGCGAAGTTTTTACTGAGTGGTACTCTTCTAACATATGACTGGGATTCAAACTTCTACAATGCAAAGTCAGAGTTTGGTATTCATCCATACTCAGAAAGAGTTCCTTGTAACATCTGTCGTAAACTTGCAAAAGACATTGCAATCCTAAATTCGCAAAAGTGAAGCATTCTGTAACATAATAATGCTCAGAGATAATATTACTTATCAAAGTGCAAATCAGCATAAAATTCCATTGGGATGGCTTCGTTGATAATCTCACACATCTTCTTAGAATAGCATTTGCATAAAATTGAGGGGATAACCAATCTTTACTACCTACTATTTTATCGACAACTGATTCGATTTCTACATCATATAGCTCTCTCAGTCTTAAAATAACTAGCACTATATCTTCGATGCTTTCAGGTATGCCAGGTGAAATGAAATTAAGACCGAGAAATTCTTGCTCTGTAGAATGTACCAGGCATAAATAAGATAAACACTTTTTGATACAAAATTCCATACTTGATTGTTCTGCATTATATAATAGATTCAGAGGAAATTCTAAATAAAATGTTTTTAAGTTTAGTGATTCGCAGAGATAGTTCTTGTAGAATACAAAGTGAGTGTTCCAATTGAATTGATTTGTATCATAATCTTGATTTCACAAGGACAATCGCAGGCAGCGACGAGACATCACGTGGTCTGAATAAAATCCTGTTATTATGCCTGGTTTACTCTCGGCCAGTAGGCAGCGCATGCTTAGAAAGGCTGAAAAATGCTTTTCGGTCCATGGCAAGTAATTGTACCAATGGGACAACCACATTCTTACTGCGCATTACTTGTAGAATTTGGCTGGGTTTTTTTTGAGGGGGGGGGGAGAAAAAATTGATAACTTATCATAGATTAATTTTGAAATTTTTTGCTCTTTGTGTTTTCTGATGCAAGGTTGATTTTTTTTTCTTCATTTCATTTGCCAGTTCTTTTCTATAGCTTTCCAAATTTAGGTTAGTTTACCTTATTTTTTTATTTTACCATGTTTCTTTGTGTAAATATCTATAATTTTAATACGATACGAAGTGAAAAAAAATTTCAGGGAAGCCAAAACGTCAATTTATAGCCAAGCATGGAATGCCTGAATCTATCTTATGAAATTATGGCAAACATAAATCATGAATGCGCTACCTACTAGCCTGTCTTATAACTGGACGAGTGTAAATTCCGGCATTAGTTACAAATAAGAATACATTCATGCGCAAAAAGGAAAAGAATAGACAATTTATCTGTTTAAGAAATTTTCATTCTACGATTTTATGTTTAGACCATTTAATTTAAAAAAAAATGTTTTCTATATTATATGTAAATACATAGTTTCCTTTAGAATCGGATTATTAAGCAAAGTAAGTACAGGCCTTAATATTTTGGGAATCTAAAGCCATCTCAAGACTTTTTGAAGCCATTTCAGACTAAGTTAATCTTTTTCTGCTATTATTAAATTTACGAAGACTATGTCTACGAGATTATTCAGCTTAAAATCATTTATCATTTAAATTTTGGATCATTATTCTAGCAGCATTTCTACTTATTTCTTGTATTTCTTTGTAATTCTAATTTAATATGTTGCGTTATAATAAAAAAAATGTCCAATCCTATAGAGTTTTTAGATAATATTAAAAAAAGTTTGTCCGTTTTACGATTTTATGTAAAATTACTTCTAAATTTTAATAATATATTTTTTTTATCTGACATATTGAAAGTAGAAACTTCTGACTTGAAAATCTCGCTTTTTCCCATTGTTGATGTTGAAAGCCTGAAGTTATGGCTTATTCTCCTATAATGAGTAAATATCTATTTAAAGTAAGCTTTTAATATACTTTTTAAATTTTATTATACTTAATTAAGGCTTAACTTTACAAGTAACCGATGACTTAAAAAAAATTTGTAATTGCACCCAATTTTAATCACTATTGTGCTTTAATGTAATATAATTGGCTGTATATAATATATTATCCTTCTTAACACTTAAAAATAGCTTTCTTCTATCTATACTTATATAAAGCTCAATGTGTGTGTGTGTGTGTGTGTATTTGTTGGCGCTCTATAGGCCAGATCATTTGACTTACAGCTACCAAATGTAGTACATGTATACCTTGGAGGTTGGGAAAGTGCACCTGGGGTCCCTTTTTTAAAATTTTTAGTTAGAATTTCAATTATTAATTAAAAACTAACTTTCCAGCCAAAAAAATATTTTCATTTTCAGCAACCAAATTTGGTACATGTATACCTTGGAGGTCGGAAAAGTGCACCTAGGGTCCCTTTTTTTAAATTTTTAATTAGAATTTTAATTATTAATTAAAAACTAACTTTCCCGCCAAAAAATCTTTTCATTTTCCCCACCGCCAAATGAGTAAAGCTTCGGTGTTTTTTTTTCCAACACTAATGAGGCTAGGGTTAACATTTTTCGGCCTATTATTTCAAACAATTCTGTTTATTTTCTTAATCTTTGATGCATTTAAAATTAAACATTATTAATTAATCGATCTTTCAGATTCATTCTGAAGTACTTTTGAATTAAAATAAAACAGAATAAAGGAAATTAAAAATTCCTAATCTGCATAGCGTTACCACAACTGGCGTAGAAAAATTCACGCATTTGCGTTACCGTAACTGGCGTTGAAAATTCACGCATGCGCATTGTGTTCTGATTGTTGACAATATTATCAACGGATGATTCTTGATTTAAATTATTTTAGGTTAGTTGCATGCTTTTGTAATTAAATTGTATTTATGTTAGTTATATATTTTTTGTATATGCTTATAGTTTTAAGTACATCGTTTTTTAAGTAGTTTTTTAAACCGATTTTCGACCGATTATTTTAAACGATTCATTTTATTTTCTTAATGTTTGATGCATTAAAAATTAAACATTGTTAATTAATCGATGTTCATGATGAATCTGAGAAAATTTTGTTGACAAATTCTTGAGATATTACATAAATTAAGAAAGATATTCTTTAGGGCCCATAAAATTTAAACGATAAGTGATTCTGTTATGAGTAATCATATAAAAAATGCTTTGTTTCAGTAAAAAATATTATTATATTAATTGCAGATTAATCATTTCCACTTTAATTTAAAGCATAAATTCTACGGGAGCTAACGGAAAAAATTAGAGAGATACAGATTACGTTATGACTGAAGACCTTTATAATATTATAAGTGATTTGAAATTTGAAGTTTTAAAATATTTTAATGAAGAAGCTATTAAAGCAGGAATTACATAAAATATTTAATTATTAAAATTTTAACGAGCATTAAGATTGGCGAACCGGCTGGTCGCCAAGGGCGCCATTTTATTTTAATAAAATGAATTATTTGATAGTCAGAATTTTTTTTGAATAATCTTCCGAGTCATTACACAAACAATAAAAAATATTTTAGAAATATGTAAGACTTCAATATTGAACAACTTTATTACTGTTCTCCTATTATTAATAAAAATTAATTTCATCAAGAAAATTTTTGCATTAGTTGAAGTTTAAATACTTCCGTTTTTCAAATTAAAGTACATATCTGATTAAAAAAAATTAGAGACACATTGCACAATGAATGAAATAGTGTAAGGTTTTCTTTAAATAGTACGTGTATGTGCTTATTCAAGTTTAAATTTAAAAATATTTTGCTGAAGAAGCCGTCAAGAGCCGTCTACATAAATTTGAAAATTTCAACAGTCATTGATGCTTCCGAATAGCTGGTCGCCAAAGGTGATTAGTTAAAAATATAAATATACCTAGTTACTTTTTGCAACAATACATATTTTAATTGGACAATGAATATGCTTAGAAGAACCTTTTCCTGTCTCCCTCATGCACAAAATGTAAAAATAGCTGTGCCACCCCGACCTTTCCAAAGCCATACGATTAGTTTGAAAAATCGGAACTCCACGATAGTATAGGCAGCATTTATGGTTAAGTGCATCACCGGCCAATGTATAACTCTTCCCGTAGTAGGAGACCCGTCATTGGCGGGAAGCAACTTGACCCCACAGCATTGGTTTGGCTACTGGGATGGCAAGAAAACATGTACCATACCGGAAGCTTCTCATCTTCATTCTTTTAGGTGTCAAGCTTATGGGACTAAACACAAAGTAAATCTATTCTGCCCACATTGTATCTTCCATAGTTTGAGTATGTTCTAGTCATTCTCTGTGTACTTTTTGTAGAATTTCTAAATTCTAAAAGCCAAGCCTAAGAATATTTTTAAAATATTCGAGAAACTATGAAACAACTTTTATAAAATTTTGAAATTGCTAGTTTAATTCCAAAAAACAATTCTATCAAATATCTTTGAAGTTAAGAAGTAATTTTGTATGAATTAAAAAATTAATGAAAACGTAAGAAACAGACATTAATCAAATATTTATATTTTAAATTTATTATCTGTAAACAATGATAAATGAGAAATTTGTTGAAATGAACTATGAAGTATACATATGTTATTTTGATATATTTTGATGGAAAATGAAGAATGCAAATGGTTTTTTTTAAATATCGAAAAGTACTGCAAAAATAAGTTTATTATGCATACATGTATATTGTATATTCCAAAGTATATCTAGGAAATAAATTTAAAAAATGAATATTATATTATTATTAGTATTGATTTATTATCGATACAATGGTTTCAATTATATTTTTAACTGAATCAAAAATATTTCATAGTATGAAATTGTTTAAGAGATTTTCCGTAAATAAAAAAAGATGGAAAAAATGTGTTCTGTACAATATTAAAATTTTAATATATAAATTTATTAAAGCCAAAAAGCAATCCAAATAAACAGAATGGTAAAAACCTAGTTTACTATACCCCTTTATTTCCCCAAGAATGCCAACTGTACAATATTGATTGCCTTATAAACAATACTGTGAAACAATTGCAGTTAGCCACCATTTTTATTAAAATTATGAAATCTAGTGATCACGATTGTTCAATCTAAAAACATTTCTTCGTAAAAGTGTAGTTTAATGTGCCTCTTGCTATGCCAAGTCGCTGATAGAGATGGCGGACAAAATAAACACTTCTGCGAAACAGTTACGGTTACCACTTTCTGCATTAAAATTATAATCTTTACTCAGAAGTATTGGTTTTTCTGAGAGTTTTATTATTTTTATTTTGAACCTTTGGGATCACTATAGCTGCTTATGTTAACAATTTTGAAATAAAGAACCTTTTACAAATCAGCTGCGCCGGTTTGTTGTGTGGAGAGCAAAATTTAGAGCATTCGATGCCTTCGGCATCTGAAGAAGGAACCGGGCAGAATTTTTTTAACTTAAAAAACATCATACGCCTTCTCTAGTACATTGAACATGACAGTCCTTATGTTACATTACAGTCCTTATGTAAGGACTGTGTGGATAACAGGAACAGTACATAATCAACAGAAAAGAAACAACGAAGGACGTTATAGGAACGGATCTTTTTCAGAAGGAAGAATTAAAGAGTTAGTGCACTTACTTGATATTTTTAATCAGGAGGGTATGATCGGGATATTTCTCTGAAGAAACGGCGAACTTTTCTGTTATCGCGACTTCGTTTTGCCTGCGCCATATGTATTCTGCAATGTAACTGTCTTATTCTCCGGCTACATGGTTTGTTTCTTGCAGAGATCTTCTAATAGCACTCCAAGTTCCCTCGATGGAATTTGTATGGACTCCTGTTTCCGCGTCTTCAAACGTCAGACTGTGGTTAACTGTTAAATGCTTATAACCTTCATTATCGAGACGGATATAAGATGGCCAACAGCCTGAAAATATTGTGCTATAGGAAGAATTCGTCTTTTAATAGTTTCAAGTAACACGTCTGCACGTCTTTCATTCACCACTTCAAAAAAAAAAAAAAAAACAGTCATTCATATATCTTACTAATCCTCCAAACACCCGCTGACTTTCCACTCGCTTTCTTCTATTGTTCCAAACTTACTTTCATCGATTTCAACAACAGCCTTTCCAATTCCACCAATTTTCCCATCAAACGCTAAACAAGCATCCTCACACACCTCAAAAACAAAAATTCATCCAATCAAATTCATTCATAGAATCAAATTCATTCATAAAATTAAAAATTCATTCATACAAAAACTCATTCAATCAGTCACCGTTTTAGCTACGACATTCAAATCATTCACAATACTTTCACGCCTCATTCTATTTAATCACATATATGTCATGTATAAAATTACACCTAAATCCAAATGTCTCTTATCAAACCATGAACCCTTTCTTACAGACCTTTTAATATGGTGCGGATTCAATCTTTTTCTCTTGCAACACCAGATCTTTCCATCGATTCTCTCATCCAAATCAATCAGTTTCGTATTCTCACCATACACAGGACATACATACTTAGATGCAATCAAACCATTATCCATACAAAATTTCAAACAAGCATCCTTTCCTAACTTCATCAACTCGTAAAAAATATATTCCACTCACCCTTCATCCGTTTTGCAGGTTCGACATGCTTCCTGTCATCCCATTCACCAGATATCCATTCTTGCACAATTACCGACATAACAAATTATCAAGGGAATCGTCAGAACACAAAAAGAATTACAAGAACTGCAAGGAATTCCATTGCAGTAAGAATTCAGACGATTTCTTAAAGCGCATACTAAGAGTTAAAAATTTCAAATGAAAAATTATTTTCTGTTCGCATTTACATTAAAAATAAAATTGCAGTGTCTTTTTAGTAATAAAAAAACTTTTATTTATAATGCAGAAATAAATTAAAATCTTGGTTGAACCGGAGTTTAACCCCCCCCCCCCCTCTTCGCCAAGTTAGCGATAACGAGCCAAAAATTTCAACGGCCGTTTTCTGTGGTCCTTCTTCTGGCCACCCTTTTATCTTTCACGTGATCCGTTGTCTGCTATGGTTGGATATCTACTTTGTGATTGGATAGTTGGATAGATTTTAAAAATTTTATATTTTCAAATTTCTTATATTTATATTTCAAAAATCAAGTTTAACATTTCCTTTCTTTGGTTCTCAAACGATCTCTTGTATCTCTGCTACGATGGAATGTGTGTATTAGAAGAAAAATTTGGATGAATGCTTTATGAATGAGATAAAATATTCTAGTGGATATTTTGCATTGATGCCTGTGTATGCTGGTGTATGAATGAAGGTTTGATTGCTTCAAGTTATGAATGTCTAAAATGTGGGAAGCAAATGAATTTGACCAAGCAACCCAAGCTGAATGATGGGTATGAAGGGAAGTCCACATTATCAAGCTCACATCCATCAAACGAATGTAAATGAGTAAGTGAACATTTTCTGCATTAAAATAGTATTTTTGCAATATTTTAAAACGTGTTAAAAATTTTAAAAAACGGGGGGTTCAGGGGGACACAGCCCCCCTGAGAGAAAAGAATGCTTAAAAAACTGTATTAAAAATAACAATGTGTTATTAAGCATTTTTGTTTGCATCTAATTTCTTTAAAAACTATTATTTTAAATGTTCTTTTTCAATTTTAAACATTATTATGCATTATTTTAAATTTTAAGCTTTTAACACTAGTATTTTGTTTATTTTCTCAAAATTGTCTTCGCAAAAACCACGGTCTTGCGATCACGTGCTTCACGGTGACCGCACGGCGCAAGACCGTTGTTGGCGAGTAAGCGATTTTTTGGAAAATGCGCCAAGCGGGAAGTTAAACTCCGGTCGTACCAAAATCTTTAATAGATATTTTTTATTGCTTTTAATTTAACATTTTTCGAAAAATAGTTTTAGTTCATGTACAACTCACAAATTGTAAAAAGTAATAAGCAAAACAGCATTAGGGTTGCTAGAAAATCGTTTCGTTGGGTTTCCATATTGGCGACAAACTCGGGGAGCACACTAAACAACATTTCAACCCATTTCTTTTTAAAACTTTTTGAATCACAATTGTTGCAACAGCCTTTGTATTCTGAAATAACGAACTTTTGCAAACCACCTGCGTCGATCTGTACTTAAGACAATAAAATTCGAACATTCGATGCCTTCGGCATCTAAAGAAGGCACCAGAAGGATTATTTTTACATTAAAATAAAACAACCTATGCCTTCGCTAGCCCATTAAACTTAAGGATTCTGAGAATTATAAAAGCAGCATAAATGGAAATAAAAGCATCTTATCTAATTCTTCATTTAAGATGGAACAATTCCATTTTAAAAACAGGAACATGTTAGTGTTGCAAACATCGTTTTTTCGGCACCGTATATATTTCAACATGTATCCATCGAGTTCAGGTATCCCTCATAATATTTCTGATTATCCCAATCATCAGATATCGGATTATTGAACACTCACAAACTTATCGAATAATCATGGAATATCCAAGAGAAGAACAGCAAATCACGAAGAATTTCGTTAGAATGGTAAAATCACAGAGAAAGAAAATCCTTCTCGGCGGGTAAGATAATATTAAAATTTAAAAAAAAAAAAAAACCTGTGCAATAAAGAAAAACGATTCAAAAAGCTCGAGCAGATGTTTTTAGTTATTATTATTATTATTTATTTTCCGTTATGACAAAATTCGTAAACAGACGACTTTAATTAAAATAACATAATTTAATAAGAATTGCCAAAGGATAAATATTATCTGTTCATATTTAACTTTAAAAATAACAATTCATTTATAAAACGTAATTTAATTTAATTTAATGGATGCTTATTTGTGGATTATTTTTAATTTTCATTTCTTACAAAATTCTGCAATATATGTACAATTCAACAAACGAAAAAGATGTAAACAAATCAATATTAGGGTTACTATGAAAATTATTCTATTTACTTCTTGGGTTGCCACATTGGTGACAAATTCGGGAGTACACTAAACTAAGATTCAACCAACAGAATTTAAAATTTATTTATTCATTGATACATTAAATTAATTAAATTTTATTGGAAATAATAATTAACAGAACTTACCAATGCTAATGAAATCCTTTACTTACTTTATTCTAAATATGAAATCCTCTTCATGAGAAATATTTAAAGAATCATAAGAATCAATTTCTTCATGATGCCATTAGAGACTTAATAATAAAAACTTTAGGAACGAGTTAGAAAAGGAATATTCAATAATAAAATCCTTCCTTGCGACCTAGGTGTAGTGTTACTATGTTCATTAGAAATCTCGCTAAATCACGTAATCCTCAATCCTGAGAAGTTCCTTTAATCTCTACCATAGTGGGATATGCATTGCGAACACGGAAATTCTGCTTCCCGCCAATATGAGACTTTGGCGAAATTATATTGTCGTTTTCTTCTTCTTTTTTTCTGTAAATAATTATTCATTCCGCGAAGTTTAATTTACTCTGTGTGCGTTATCGGAAATTTCTTAAGCTATAAAAGCTCAGCCAATCTCTATCGATTAAACAAGAATCTCTTTTGAATTTCTGAATTGTCCTCCACAATCGCAAATGATATTTTGTTTCAAGTTTAGGCCAACAACTGATTGAATTGTTTCGCTTTGCAATCGAGAAAGCTATCGCCCACCAGAATCGAAAATGACATTTTGTATCGAGAAGTTTTCGGCTTATTTATGTTTGATTTATTGTACCGATCTCTGTGCTTACGAGTCCGAATTTGAATTAATTGATAAAAACCAACTTGTTATTTTTATATTGATGATGAAATTACAAGATATATTTGAAAAGGAAATTCGGTCTACTGTTGATACGATATTCAATAGTGAAAAGATTTTTTCTTCCCATTTTTTTCTGAGAGCCGTTTTATCAAGATGTGTAAAACTGTCCGAAAATCCAACTTACATGAATTTTATGCTAGTTTGCACATTGGTTAAACAAGTTATTCGAGCAAATTTTTGCTCAACGAAATGTTTCACTTTTCCTAAGATAGCATCGCTAGCTCTCGTAGCTGTATATAACAGATGTTACAAAGATTTTTTTAACAATAGATATAAGTATAAGACTTTTGAATGCTACTGTGACAATCTAAATTCAATTCTTGCTACTGAATCTAGCAGCAAAGCAAGAAGAAATATGCTATCTTTTGTCATACCACAAATTAACTTCGTAATGATTAATTTAAATGATGTCGATCATATTAACTTCCAGTTGACAGATGATGAGCTCACAAAACTGAATGATATTTTTCTTAAAGTGTGTCCTGAAGATTTAACAGCAGATGATAACGAATCTACAAGAAGTCCAACAGAATCTGAAACTGATTCAGACGAGACAATAGAATATTCGATCCTGGATGACTATCTGCATATCAAAAATTGCTGCGAATTCTGTGGATTCGATTGCAGTAAATTCATTTTAGACTTATGCAATAAGCATGAATCGTTACCAGAAATAAAGAATGAATTTTAAAATTCATTTCAAATGTAAGTTATTTTCTGTTTGAAGATTTAGATTTGAAAAAGAAAGTTTTGTTTGTGTGTATATGTACATTGGCATTCAGTGAATGAAAGCCGAATTCATTAAAGTCATATAAAAAGTGAATAATTGTGTATTTATTGAATATTGTCATTTCAAAAAAAGATGGTTTAAAATAATGTGTTTTGATGGCATTTTGTAATTTAAAACAGCTCGCATGAAGTGTTACGAGGCAGTATGGAGATGTGCACAAATTGCATGCGGTATGCTTTTAAACTGATATTTAAAATAACTACGCGATTATCAATAATTTAATGTGTATGTTATTTTCAC
The DNA here is from genome assembly GCA_026543865.1 of Argiope aurantia. Taxonomy (NCBI): domain Eukaryota; kingdom Metazoa; phylum Arthropoda; class Arachnida; order Araneae; family Araneidae; genus Argiope; species Argiope aurantia. The sequence goes on along the minus strand of JAPMOR010026819.1, from coordinate 239,650 downwards.
TGATATATAATATTGTAAAATGCAGCGATAAAAATTTAATTTATACCAGTAGGATTCTATTTTTTGTAATGATTGCATGTGTTTAGAAGAAAAACAAGTTTTGGAACAAAAAGGAAATTTTTTCCCCCTATCATTCTGTTTTACGCCGATTCGTACCAAATTTAGAGTATTCGATTTCAATTTGATTCGATTTAAGAACAAATTGTGGTCCCCAAGATTGAAATTCTTTTCGCGAATGTTTCTCAATTTTGGTAATTCCGCCGTGTAGATGATCAATTTTTCTATAGCTTTTGATCAATTGGCATGATTTATATGTATTCTAAAGAAAAATGCTTCGTATTTTTAATTTTTGTTCAGATTTTTTAGGATTTTCTTCATTTGAAATCCCTGACAGGCTTCCTTGTTGATCTGATCCCCCTTTCCCCAACATTGCCATGGCAATATTTGTAATTTGTCGTGTCGATAGCGAAGAGGAAAAGTTAGGTTCAGATAATCTCCTTGTCATCAGAGGTCCGGCTCAGAATATCCCTGATATTGTGTTAAAACATGACTCTAATATAACAAAACGCAACTAAACTAGAAAATTGCACAACAGTTCAAATAAGAGATGCAAGAGCAAACGAAACAAATAACAGACAATAGGGTTCAGTTTCTAATAGTTAAAATTTATGGTTTCCTCTTCGATTTTAATGATGTTTTTAAAATACTGTGTTTAAAGATGTTTGCTTTGTATCTCAAAACATAGGGACGGGATATAACCCCTTTCGACAATTAACCAGAGAATGGGAAGTTTCTCCCCCCTCCGTCCAAGTATATGAGTAAAGAAAAAGGTGTGAAAGAGGACAGCTGATGAATGAATAAACCTCAGTGAATTTCCAAGTTAATTTAATTTAGTTATATTAATGTCCAATTAAAAAAACCAAGATATTTTGGGGCGGACATCATAATTTTGAATCCCTTTCAGATGATGAGGACGATATGTGAGGCATTTTCTATCTAAATTTCCGCACCACATTAACGGGAAGACGTTGGACCCATGACGTCAGATTTAATGAATACCATTTCCTCATGCACAGTGAATCTTGAGTGAAATCAAGTTTTGAATTTGGAATTAAGGGAATTATAACAAAACTGCAATAATTTATAAAATTTCTAAGCACTAAGAGGAATTTTTATAATCACATCCCACATAATAAGGCATCTCATTACTTCACAATGTGCAAATGGTTAATAGTATATCAATGGTGTGAATCATTTTCACTATTAAAGATCTTATCGCTATTTCATTTTTTTAAAATTACTGTTTTTTTAAGTACGCAATGAAACTTATTCAAATGTAACTCAGCCCTCTGTTATACTCTTTTATTTCGTATTTTCTATATATATTTTAATTGTTTTGAGTCAAGCTGATTCATTATATAATTTTATGTGTGTTTTGTTTCAAATATGACATTTATGTTTTTCATGAAGTAAATTTATAAAATAAGAATTATCGCCATCTTTTAAACAAGCCTTGTAGATTTAAGATGCGTTAGTACAATAAATACATCAGATCAACAATGTATATCGGAATACAATAAACTTTATGAAATCAATAAATCCGTCGTTTTATAAATAACTATAAAAATCTATACTATAAAATCCGTCGTTTTCAAATGGGCGAGTAAAAATATTAATCTCTTGATGTTTTATTTACTGTGCTAGTTCGATGACATCTTTTCTTTAGGCGTTTCGTTATATTAGTGTCCCGTTTTAACGCAATATCAGGTCGGACCTCGTTGTTTTAAACTACAATCTGATGACGCGGAGGACATCTGAACCTGCATTTTCCTTGCCTTACTTTTGTGCAGCAAAATTAAATCCTGTTAATGCCTGATAATGTTGAAGGTTGTCTTATTTGGTCTTGTATAAAAACTCTTTTTTTTTTAAATATATTTTATCCTTTTTTTTTTGTAAATATATTTAGTGTTTTTGTTGTCTTTTCTTTGAATCCGATTTTCATTCCCCATTCTACCCGAAGTAATTTTCCATTTCGATATTAACCAGTTCATCTTTCCAAGAGGTTTTGTTTCAGAAAGGTAAAAGTCCACACATTTTTGTTTAAAATCATTCTTAAAAATAGTATGTATTGATATAACGCAAATATTACTTAAATAATAAATGCTCCATTTTTCAAACAAGTAAATACACAGAAATAAATTCAAACGTAGTTTAAAAGGGAAGATACAAAAATGGAGATAATTAAGAGTTAAATGCCTATTACATTCTTAAAATTAATTTCACAAACACAGAAGATCCGTTTATCAAATTTCATATTATAGCATAAATATTCTCTTTACGAAAATGACAAAATGTATTTAAATCAAAATTCTATTAAATATAATAGAACTCTTAAGTGTCGTACTTTTAAACATCGAATTTTTCTTCTACAGGGGGAAAAAATGAAAGAAAGAAATAAAAATCTCGTATGAGAGAAAGTAAAAGCTATTCCTTTTTAAACAGGTTAACTGACGAAGATGAAAATATGTAGAAGAAGGTGGGGGAGATTTATATTTTACCTGTTGAATTATCAATTCAAAATTTACATTATTTTCTATTGATAAAATTACTAGGAATTTTCATTATATACTGGTTATTTAATACATTTGATGTGCAATAAATTTCAAATATGGATTTGAAATTAAAAATTTTTAGTCTACATATGGGCGTTTATCGGAATTTTGAGTTTGGATTTTTTTGCCAAATACAATGTTTTCTTCATATTTTGAAAAAAAAATCAAAAACATAACTAAAGAGTTTGAAACATTACTGATTTGTATCCTAAGCAATGGTGGATTTCAGCATTTTACGGCCCTAAGCAGTGCTGAATAGGAGACCCCTCTTTTAATATAATTGTAAGTTCAGTTTCATATTTCAATTTAAATTCAGATTAGTAATATGTTTTAGGGTAATTTTTTATTTTAGTACTTTTGTGAAGATGTATATTTTTTAAGTATTAATTATAGATCATAACTGAGTGGTACCCATTAACCACTCAGCACTATAAATGAAGCACTCATTAACAAAATATAAATGAAGCATTTATAAGCATTAAGAATATTACCGTAAAGACACGAATTAACTAGGTAAAACGCGTTTTAACTGACAGCACTAGGGAGAACCCTTTTATTCGTGTATTGATTGATTAGTTAAACAATACTATTTCTATCTATCCAAAATTATTGCATTAAACTATGCTTAGTTAGACAGTGTTTAAAGAAACTAGGAACCTATCACTGAAGAAAAAAAACTTTATTTGGGTAGTGTTTAAAACAGTACTGTTATTACAAATTATTTATTTCGACAAGGCAAATTACTGTGACACTTAGAATTGCAGAGAGAACGTTACTTCTATAGAAGCATCATTTTGAAGAGCAATCTTTTTTTACAAGAACAGCGGACGATCCCTTGTCCAGTTCCTACAGCCCCTTTTCTTTCTGCTGTTGTTCTCAGCGAAATTTCCTGATTCGGTACTTGTTCTTGAATCAATTAAATTTGCGGTGACACATCAAATTTAGATCTGAAAATCAGTGAATATGATACACTTTTGTATCAAACTTATACCATGATTAGCTGCAGTCTACTGTATAAATACTTATACAGTAAGGATAAAATTAGACAACTTGCTTTGCAAGTTTGACAAGCAACACATTTAGATTCACACGGTTTTAATTGGACAAAACCGGAAATAACTAGAGAAAATCGGTTCTCCCAAATGCTGTCAATTAGAAACCGATTTTACTTATTAATTTGGACTTTCCCTAATTAATCCGTTATCCCTAGTTGCGTTTTGACTTGATTTCAGATTTTCTCTATAACAAAGAAATGGCAAAGTGAATGTAATAAAACAGATAGAAATTTGATTTATTATTCTAGCTAAAGTAATGATATTATCCTAAAATATCATAATTCCTACAATCTGTATTTTTTTACAAATTTATTTAGAATGGGAACTAGGGCTAATAACGTTTTCAATCCTCTTATCTGGGGACCTTCTCGACTCGGCGGTCCTAGTGAGTTACCAAAAATCCAATTCCAAGCCAACATACTGATTTTCTCGTCTTTCTAGCAAAGTCCACTCTTCTCAAAAGAAGATACTGGTTTAAATCCCTCGTAATTTTTAACAGATAAAAACGAAAGATTTAATTGATGATTGATATGTATAATTAGACATATTTTTCAGATTTGTTTGCCCGAGTTTTGTATAAATTGTATTTTTGAAAGCATGGATAAAATCGTATTAAAATCTGATCGGGATTCTATCTTGATTTTGGTATCGTAAGATTCAATCAGAGATCCATCTGTATGGGGGTCTGGTGTTCTTTCAATTTGATTACTAGAATCAAGCGTCTTATCGCTTGCATGATGTTAGCCTTGGAGAGAGTTTGTACCATTTTAGGTGTGGGTTCGTTATCTGATCATAAAATCATATAACTTCATAATTAAATTTTGCTCGAAAAATTTTAAACAAACTGGAGTTTTCAATTGTTAAACTGAAATATTCTATCATGGTAATATTTCAAAATTGATAAGTGTATTTTTTCTTTTCTAGCTTTTGCTTTTAACTATATAAAAATGATAATGTGCTCATTAAAATATATTTAATAGTGTCTAAACGCGTATGGGTATCAACAAATACAATAATTAAAACAATGACAGCCATTATCATAAAATATGCTTTAAATGCTTTTCATAATTTATTAAAACTTTTTTAAAAAATGCTCAGCAATAAATAAGTTATATTAATTTTTTTACATTTTAAAATTTTTTAAAGATTTTTTAAATTTTTTTTTGTAATAATATGCTTTAACGTTATTGAAATAAAACGTTAAAATTTTGATTATTCTTTTATAAAATTTCTAATTAAAAATTCTAACTTTTTTTTTGAGGATCACTTGTTTTTCAAGAAATAATTATGTGCCAAATTTGGTAGCCTTATGTTTTATATTCCACTATATCGATACCGCGGTGGCCTTGGTGGTAAGGTCTCGGCTTTGGAACCGGATGGTTTCGAAATCCGTCTCCCCCGAAGAACAATCATGCAAACTGGTCTGGTGCACGTTAAATGCGTCGAGACAAAACGTCCTCCCGTTCGTGTGGTGTGGAAGTTTGGAGGAGGTATGTTTTCGTCATATGACCGAGGTTCAAAATTACGACGTCCGTCCCAAAATATTCCTAGAGTTGCTTTAAAACGGGACGTTAATATAACTAAACTAACTAAAACTATCGCTTTATCGAACATTTTGAACGATATGCTTCACATGACGTAACTTAGGAATAGTCTGTCAATTTGTAAGCCTTTTTATATTTAAAAATCGATCTTATACAAGAATTAAGAAACTCTTTTCTGTTGGCATTATTTATTGTGCATAGCAGCGCAACGTCATTGGAAATAGCGAATTTCAGGAACTTACTATTTAGGTTGCTGGAAGTGGCAGCTCTTGTGTTGCTTTTTTTATTCTTCGTATGTTTGTCTTTTAATATTCTTCGTCCTTGTTTGCTAAATTGTATGTTTGGTTTCACATATACATAAAAGAAACAACGCGAACTTTATTATTTTAATCTGGGAGTTTTTTATAACCACGTAGTTCAATTTAGCTGTGTATTTATGTTCTAAGCTTGATTCTCCTCTGAAAATTTGATTTAGTTTGCTCCACAGCCAAAAAGAAAAATGACATTTCGTATTGAAAAATTTTCTTTTTGGTTTTGCTTTATACACTCTACGAAGGAATCCTTTCCAGAACTTGACTCTGGACATGCACATCAGCTACCAGTTAATATAAAACGTTTAAAAGAAATTATTGACAAGCTTTCTGACATGTACAGAGACGAATTAATGACTGTTATTTTCAAAATATTAAGCTTTGAGCAATATGACGACTTCTATTTTTATATGATAACTATTTTATCGAAGTGCGTAGAGCTGTCCACGACTCCAGATTACTTGCACTTTTTGTTGGTATGTACTTTTATTCATGGAATCATTTTGCAAAGATTTCGTCGTAATATAAAGTGTTTTACGTTTGTTAAAATAGCTTCACAATGCCTTATAGCAGTGCATGACAGAAGCTACAAAGATTTGTTCAAAGATCAAAATGATTTGAAAACATTTAATTCTTATTGTAAAAGATTAAACACAATCCTTGCCAAAAGACTGACTGCTAAAGGTCGGAAAGCGTTGTCTCCCTTTAACAAACAGCAACTGTCTAAGCTAATGTCTAGCCTAAAATTTATCGACAACGAACACTTCACCCCGACAAATTCCGAGCTTAAAATGCTGAATGAAACATTGTCCTTTCTTTCTGATGAAGATTCCTCCACGGATGGCGACGAATCAACAAACAGATCTGTATCGAATGAGTTCTTTGTGAAAGTAGAAGCCAATACAAATGAAACTGAGTCTAACGAGGTATTGGTGAAAAAAGAAAACATTACGAATAAAACCGAATCTAATGAAGTATTGGTGAAAAAGGAAATAATTACGAATGAAACCGAATCTAATGAAGTATTGGTGAAGAAAGAAATTAATACGAATGAAACTGAATCTGATGAAGTAATAGTGAAAAAAGAAGCCAATACGAATGAAACTGCTTCTAATGAAGTAATGGTGAAGAAAGAAGTCAATGCCAATGAAACTGAATATCACGAAATAGTGGTGAAGAAAGAAGTCAAT
>JAPMOR010026819.1:186508-232928 GCA_026543865.1 Argiope aurantia | reverse complement strand
ATGAATGAAACTGAATCTAATGAAGCATTGGTGAAAAGAGAAGTTAACACGAATGAAACTGAATCGAATGAAGCACGTATCAAAGAAGAAACCAATATAAAGGATGAGACATTTTCGGATGAAGAAAGAAGTTCAAACGATTCCGAATTCGACGAGACATCTTCGGAAGAAAATGATACATTCGTATCTACAGTGAGTTTTGGAGCAGATGAAGACAATTCTGATTATACAAATCGAATTTGTAAATATTGTGGAAGGAAATGTTTCGAGTTTGTATCATCTTACGAAACAGAGCAACAAGTGAAGAGTGAAATTAATTTGTAAATTTTAAATTGATATTTGATGAAGGCATTTTAAAATGTAAATAAAATTGTTTTAAGTAAAATGCTTCACATTTGTTGATTTACTTATAAGTAACATAAGAATGTTATTAGAATCTGTGAAAGACCATAAAAATCTTTTGCAAGATTTTAGATTAGAAATTTTAAAAATTAAATGGCATTTGAAAACAATTATAAATTATGCCAACTTATTGTATAAGATATCTATAATGTGCTGTAATCTTAAAATTATGCTTATGGATCAAAATGCGCATATAAAAATTCCCTGTAAAAAAATTAATTTTTCTTATAGATGTGCAGATCTAGTAAACGTTAAAGACAATTGATTCTTTTTATTGGTCAAATTTAAGTTAAGGAATGTTTAAATTTTCAGTTATTCCAATTCTAAATGCTCGTCAGCTTTCATTGTAATATGATGCGAATATGTACAATATTGGATTGTATAAGATGGGATAGATTAGGTTAGGTTAGGTTAGTACAGAACAGTAATATTGTCTTACTATGAAGGCAATCTTTTAGAAATTTCCGCAGGGCAAGTATTGTCTTAATTATTCTACATGTAGTTTTTTATGATTTTAGATAAGAGTGAAATTATTTATCTGAATACGGCAATAAATTTTTTATGCCATACATTGCAATTAGCAATTTAAAACATAGGCATGTTCAGAACTGATAATGCACGATGACTTTTTGATAACTGATGATGTTCATTATGAAACTAAAAACTAGTGTTATTATGATGACTAATTATGAAAATAAGACTAAATTATTTTTAGTATAGAGATAATTATTTTCTTTTTAAGTAAATTAACTTTCATAATTTTAATGATTTATTTCAAAACATTTGCATTCGGAAAGTAGCAAACTTTTTGTATTGATGATGCAATTTTCGAAACTGGAAATGTCTTAAATTCTTCTCAAAAACACAGAATTTGTAGAGCAAAAAGAGGAAACTGGTGGATTTAAAGAATACATTGCATTTTTGTAAAAGGAAATCTATGATTTTTTCATGATCAATTTTCAAAATTCATTCATTACAATCATTAAGTGTAAAGCGCAAACAGTTCTATTCTGCCCAAAGAATTTTTTTAAAAAAATCAGTTTTTTAAACGTTTATTTGCACAATATTAACCCTTATAGTAAATAGTTCTACGTATTAAGTGGAAGAATACCGAGGATATGACTTTGGGCTGGAATTTTGTAATCATAGAATAAAAAGACTGTATCTTAGGAATTTTATAAATATATTTGTAAATAAATGAACTGAAAATAAAATTTATTAAATGAATTTAAGATAAAAGTAAAATCCACATAGATTTCATGCCCGCAGCAATTTTTATGAGACCGACTAGAGCAAAATGAGTAAGTTAACTCATTACCATTTTTAAAACTTAGATCTTTTGAGCATTAAAAACACAAACTACAGCGGCAGTATTTAAACTCTCCGAGGATTTTAACATCTACACATACAATGACGTACCAAACAAGCGCATCGAATCACTGAATTTTTAGTTTCAAATGCACAATTTGGAGATATAATTAAGTATTTAAAAATCACTTAGAAAGGTTTTACTGTTTCAAAATATCTTTATATTATTATAAGAAACAAAATAACAATAAATGTCCAAAATAGAGTGTGTCATCTAATTCGGAAATTAAATAAATTCGCATGTCAAGGCTCAAAGCGTGAAGCTATTTTATCTCTCCTTTCGAATGCTTTTGCACCATTGTTATTTTGCTTCGTCTACAGTGTAAGTTTGTTTTTCTATTAATTTGTAATGAAAAATTTCTTATGAATTTTTAAACAGTTTCTTGAATTACAAATAGTAAAAATAATAGATTTAGCTTGTCGGTTTGGGTTTTTTTAATGATATGGGAGAGTGCGTCTAAGTAATAACGACAATCAGTCCAAAAAGACTACTTTTGTTGATTTATTGAAATCACTTAGAGATGTTGGGATCAGCTAAATTGCATGTTAACCTTAAAATGACCACAATAGCTTTTCTGGCCTCAGATCTGTTCAGAGGATTGTCCATTCTTGTTGTTTTGAGAGTGATTTATCCAAAGAGATTCTTCCAAAGTGATTTTTCTGAAGTTCAAAGTGATTTGCGGAAATTTGTCTTATTTCTTTGAATCTTTTTTGATTTTTCAGAGCTTCCTTCTTCCTTGATTTTTCGGCCACCCTGTAAAATCATTTCAATACCTGCTTTCAAATTAGTTTAACTCCAAGAGCTTTTATTAACCCTTTGCACTCGAAAAAGTAATTCGATGCATAATTATTCACATAATGCAAGGGCTTGTTTATTGCTCGCAAAAATAAATATATATAATTGTTTAAAGTCGCACTTCTTTGAAAAATTAATTTACATCTTTTTACCATTCTGTAAGCATATTTAACAATAAAAATTCATAAATAAATATGTAGACGTCAAAATGATGCAACGTCTTGAATGGTGAGTGAGTGGATCATCCGAATGCGAAGGGTTAATATGCCGCGTGAAATTTTGAGTCAAATCGATTGAATCATTTCCATTAAATATGGATAAATTGGCTTTTCTGATTAAAAATGCCAGGTCTAACAACATTTGCTTTTAAATTTTAAAATTATCTGAACATGCATAATAATATAATTTCATATACATAATATGAAGAAACGGAGTAAAATAATCAAAATAAAGTTGCTTTAATGTCTATCGTAATTTCATGATTTAAAATAATTTTTGAAGGAATATCGAGTTGTTTTTGTTCATCACTAGTGAAAATTTTTTGCGTTATACTTTATTGATTTACTTTAATTATATAAATAAATATTAGAGCAAGCCCCTTTTTTTAGATGAAAAAGTTCATAATAGAAGGAGTTTTAAGAGTTTTTTTAATAAGTTGTAACAATAATTATTCTTTTTAAGATGTAAGAATTTCACTATATAGGAATTTTCTGGATCCACATTTCATTAATGCATTAATAATCTTTTTTTTTCATTCTAATGTAAAAGAAGATACACGGGCTAACTGCTTTTGCTTTAGAATGTATTTAAGCAAATCTAAATATGAAAAAAATCTCTTGCATGAAATTATATTTCATAAATTTGTAGAAAATATATACGGTGATCATAAAGCCAATCTCTGGTTATTAAATATTATTACAAAAGAATCACTGAATATAATACTATAAATTTTTTACTAAGGACTAGTAAAATTTTTAATCCAATAGATAGAACAACTATTGCAGAAATAGTGATACATTCAATTATTATAAAAATGGTGTTAACGAAGGAAAAAGTACAATGTGCTCTTTGGTTCCATGAATTCAAATATATCATTACTGTTCAATGCCAGTTTGAGGTTTTTATAAAGGGTAGAGTGACTGCAACGCCAGTTGAAGATATTAATATAACATAACACCACTATATGCCTCTGCAATCGTAAGGTTATTTAATTAGAGTCGCGAACATGAAAGGGAAGATAAATCACAACACTGTGAGTAATGATCTTTCTTAATTCTTGTCAATCTACCGACGTCAAAATTTAACTGTTTAAAATAAAAGAAAATTGCATGAATATTGATCACTGTCGAGTATATGAAATTGGACTGTTCTTCTGTACACCAAAATTTAAATATGTTGGTAAGAAGAATAGTGATTGCATAAGAATTACACATAGGCCCATGACAAAAAAAATCACAAAATAAAAACAGAAAGCGGATGAACTGAAGAATGGTAATAAATACTATTTACAAACAAACAAAAAAAGAAAAAAAAAAAAAAAAAGAAAAAAAAAGGAGAAAAAAAAAAGGGAAAGAACGAGGAACACAGAGCGTTTTATTTTCCATAAATTATCATAATAAAGTGCGATTTAATCAGGATTAAACCTTTATATGTAGTTATTTATTTGATATCAAGTAAAAGGGGCGGGGGAAAACCCCACTGATTTTTTTTGTATATTAAGTATAAAGTACAGTATTCGTCAAAACATTCGAACTCAATATTTTGACGAACCTGCACATTTTAGACCTCTCCGAGTTTGAAAAGTCAGTATATCTACGACAAAGATAACTCAAAAACGCTTTGAGCTAGACTGATGAAGTTTCGTATACGGTTTTTATACCAAATTTCTAGGGTTTTAGCAATTTTTGAGCACAATCCATTTAGAGGAATCTATTTTTCTGCCCAAATATAAGATAACGTGATAACTAAAACACGAAGAAAATTACATAAATAACATTCAGTTCACAGATTTAGCAAATAGCGAAGTTGCCCATCAAATTTTGAGCAAACTCCAAGGGAAGGTTGACCTTCTGTGTTGGTCTGTACTTTCAGAAACATGGATACGGATAACTCAAAACCAATAACAACTTAAATATATAAAATTTGGTATATGATTTTATGATATACCAAACTATGACAAATATAGTTTGGTGTCAAATGTCTATTTCAATCGGTTGGAAAGAAGCTCTAGTTAAAATAGAAATAAAGAAACGGTAGAGTTTTATGACAAGTCACTATAAGCTAAAAGCTTAATTTAAATTTTTAGTTGGCAACATCAACACTAATCGGCTGAAATCATTTCAAAACAAAAGGTTTTTTCGATTGATATTTCCATTTTGAAATATTAATAGTATTATTTTTTAATAATAAGCATCATGACTTCTAAGACTGTAAGTTAAATAAAAGTTCTCTAGAAGTTTATTATTTTTTTATTAACTTATCCAAGCATTGCAGTTTTTTTTTTCGAAATTTTTTTTTTCATCATCTATGTTAAATGATTTTTAAAAGTAAAAATTGGAAATAAAATTTACATTTATATGACTCTACATTTTTCATTTTTGTTTGTATTAAAAGCATTATTTATTGGTATTTTTCTCTTTTCCTTTTGAGAAAAAATATATATTGTGGCAAACTGTGCCACACATGGAACTTAAATTCTATTAATAATTTTTATTGATTTGTTGTTTTAGCAAATATTTTCTACTTCTTGATATAAAAAAGGAAAAATATCAAATTATTGGTAAAATTTTGTATATCTAAAATATGTTGTTGCCTAAAGTTAAGTTATTTATATAGGGATAACAGGGTGTGTCAAATAAATGTTACTTTTAATTTTCTTTTCTTCAGAAAATTAAAATAATTACATCTTTTACCGGAAGGAGTTTCAAAAATTACATCTAGAATAAATTTCTTAGTTTGACTGATGAAATTTTGAACTATGAAATGGTCCATACATTGTGTGAGCTTAATTTAATTTTATTTTTTTACATTTCGTTCTTTTATTATATTTTTTAAATTTTACATAATTTGTATCAGAAATTTGTATGAATCTCACTGAGTATCAGAATTAGTATTGCATTAATGCATTAGTACTCTAATTAAAAAGTTTGAGTTAATTATTTCATTCTGATATTGTTTTAAATTTCATATGTTGTGTTTTTTTTAAGTGATTATGATTAATAAAATGTGTTTTAATGCTTAAAATTAATTCTTGTATATTCTGTAAGAGCAAATATGTTGTATATATCAGATTGCATGAGAGGCAATACTAACTACTACTTTGTCAATCGTTTTGAAATCTTGTAGAAGGGAGTTGTGGCAATTTATAAGTAAACAAGTTTTTAGATAGTCTGAAGTAAAATTCAGCATTTCATTTCTTTTATTGTGTTACAAAAATAAATTAAATGCTTTTCTTTGAATTCTAGTACATAATTTTATTTCTAACATGAATTGATATATTAAATAAGTTCCTACTGTTAGTTTTTCAGTGTAAGGTATTGTATGAAACTACGTAATCTTATACTTAGGACCGTGTTGTAGGTAGAACAGTAATCATATTATTAACTGTTATTTTTTGAAAGTTTTTTTTTTCATAATAAATAGAGCAAAAGCCTTGATTATGTAAACTATTTTAAATTAATTTTTGTTTTGGACTGTTTTTAAATGGAAGGAGTGTACATCAGGAACTTTAAATTTGCTTGATTTGTAAAAAATATGTTTCCTATTATTATTTTTGCGGATTATTAATTTATTTAAATAAACATGAGAATTTATTAAAACAGATAATTTTTAAATATTTTTTAAAGCAAAAGTATCATTTAAATAAGGTTTCTGCCATTCATTTTGACTGGGATGATGGTGAATGAGATTTTCACCATTATCCCACTTTTATACTGTGAATTCCTAATTTATCATTATTATTTTTCAATACATTGCTGCACACTTTTAAATTGATTTTGTGCCCAGAAACACATTTTTTTTTCAATTGTTTATGACTGCCATATGAAATTGAACATCAGTCATATGTTTGGAAGTGAAACTCTTCATATTTTGTCACAGTTTTTCCACAAAAACTCTTAATATCTGTAACCATCATTTGTTCATTGCAACATCTTTTTCTTCTCTTTTTTTTTGTCATTTGCCTATATTTCACCTAAAATCAGACAGCTATATTCTAACCAGAGTATTGTTTGGACGTTACTGTCTCAAGGCAGATCAAATGTTCTTATTTCATATCTTGTCACTGCCTTGTTGTGGAAGCAGTCAAAAACCAGTAAGATATAGAATTTTGACAGTTACTCCAGAAAAGAAAGAAACAAGTAAAACTAGCAATTAGAATGGCCAAAACAAAAATGAAGCTCCTGGAAAAAATCTGTGCTTCAGATTGAGGCACCCAAAGAATTAGCAGACAATTAGTCTATTCTTCTAAATCCACTGATGATATGAGTTAAACAGTAGCTGTTATAAGTTGATAGAACAGATGGTGTTAAATATGTAAAAACATCAAAAAATTGAAGAAATTTTCCATTTGATAAAGATGCTATTTATTAAACAAAGAATAATAATATGTTCAAATTGCTAAAAAAATTATAGTTGCTCCAAAGCTACAATATATGTAGCTGACATTTGAAATCAATTTTTCGAATTATAATGTTGAATAACTTATGAAAATAATTGTAATTTCTTAATAATTTTGCACATTGCAATTTAAATCATCATATGATAAATAAATGAATTACCTAATATTGTTACTTTTCTAAAATTTGCAGTAATTAGTATCTGTAATTAGAAGCTAATAGTACTGATGGTGTGATATGCAAAATTGTCAAGTCTGTGTTTTTTGCTCCTGATATCATTTATGAGCTAAATGGTTGATATAGATTGGAAGAGAAAGTTACATTTGAGTTATCTGTAACATTCAAAATGGATCAATAAATTTTTACCTTTAGAAAATTTATTGATATTCTAGTACTTTTGTAGCTCTAGAAATAAATATTTAGTAGCTTTACTAATGTAAGGGAGCTTCACTTTTTAAAACCATATAATTGAAGTAGGATAATTTGTATTTGTGTTGCATTTCGTATTTAAATCGAGCACTGATAAGAATTTTTTTTTGTATTCATTTTGATGGTCTCTGCAATAAATCACCAAAAAATGTATACTCTTGGCAACCATCATGGCAAAATTTTGCCATATTATGAGTAATGGAGTTTACTGATCTTTGCATAACTTAAAAATTGCCAAATAATGCCATTATTTTTGCATGCTTGTCATAATCTGAAAATCAGGCATGCAACCAAATTAGTAAAATTTTGGCATCTTATATATTTTTATATATACATAATTAGCAATATATACATAATTAAGCCCCGTTCCAATGACAAGTGCTTTGATGTTTGTCCAGTTTAGCGACAATTTTTTGGTAAACCAGACAGGCATCAAAGAACCCCAGAAAACTGCAAGACAGGGTCAAGGGAGAAAAGCATACCCCATCTGAAGAATAATATGTCATTGGAATGGAGCTTTAGCAAAATTGGATAAGCATCAAGTAAATCCAGAAACCATAAAAAAATAAGTATTGATTTTTTTAAGACAAAAAAAAAATAAATAAATAAATAACATTAAGATTTATTAATCATAGGAGCAAGGAACTTTATAGCGTCACTGTTATTTATAACAGAAAATCTGATAATTGTATTAAAAAATTAGATCAAATGTAGAAATTGTATGTAAAATTAGATCAAAAATTGGATGTTCTAGTAACCTATTCGGCCTTCTTATTTTAATTATCATATCAATGTAATATTTTGATTATAACTCAAAAATTTTGTTTATCCACATTACACCCATATTAGTTAATGGTAATCTTAGAGAAATTTATTAATTACTTTAGTTGAAAACATTTCATTAAATTTTTTCATTTTCAGCTTTATTAATTAATTTTGCTTATTATTTAAGACTGACAGAAACTTTTGCTGTTAGGTGTTTGCAATCCTCAAAATCTTGTATTTGAGACATTAATCTAATAATCCCACCTCTTATTTATAAGCTTGTCATATACTACCATGTTTTGACCAAATGCATTTCATTGTTTCTTTGTCTAAGAAATCAGTGTTCATTCTCAAATTCCTAAATAATTTTTGACTACTGCCTTTTAACTAAATTTTTATGTCAAAGCATCAACAATTTGAATTATATATTTTGCTCTCATTTATTTTCAATAAAATGCAAGGAATTTGAAAGTAATTTTTATTTTTTTTGGTATTTTATTATTTTTATAAGGTTTTTTTAAAAAATAAAACATTTAAGATTTTTTTAATAATGAAAAAAATCAGAATTTAATTTTATAGTTATTTTATCTTGATTTCAGCATAATTGATATTACTGAAATTGGTGTTTTTAATTAAACTACTACTTAACAGCCTTAATAAAAAAATACAAGATTATAGAGAATCATTTCATAAGTCAAAATTTTTCTTGACATAGTATGCATAATCAAGAAAAAATAAATATCAGTGATATATTTTCTTTATTTACCTTTTAAAAGCTATTTGAAAATTATTTATTATTGTTCACACATTTTATTACATTCCGAGTTATTACTTCTGAATAAAATGTTGTTGTATATTTAACCTTTTTTGTATAAAAGTTATGGTCTTTTTTATACTTTTTAATCTTTAATTTTTTTTTATTGTAGGAAAATGAAATGCATGTATCTTTTGAAGATCAACAAAAAATAAACAAATTTGCTCGTCATAATGCAAGATTAGATGATATAATTGAAGAACTTAAATCTAAGGAAGTGAGTATTAAAAAAATTATTTTTAATTGGTTTTTAAATTATAATTATTTGAAAATTGAATAAATTTATATTTTTATTTTAATTAAAATCTTTTGACTGTTTCAAAGTTTTCAAAATATTCAAGAGAAAAAAAATGTTAGCCTTTTTTGAAGCAATTATTAATTAAGTATTGTTAATAAATACATGTCATATAGAGGTTAAAAATTTAGTATCATGTCAAGTAAATAAAAGATTTAAAACTAAAGTACAAATGTGGTACTTTTTCGTTAGCCGGGTGCAAGCAAAAAATCGCCAAATAATGTTGAATTCCACCAAATTTCTTATGCCAAATTCGCGTTTGGTTCACATTTTACAACATTTGCATCTGTCTAACTGAAAAGTACCATAAATGTTATTTCTTGTAACAGAATAGTTCTGAAAATATTCCATTTATGAAAAATACTATTTTGTTTATTTGCTTGTTTGTAATATTAATGTTTCAAAGTTAATATTTTAACATTTAAATCAAACTATTCAAATTAAAAAATTATGTTCTTTATATTATGAATAAGAATCTCATCTATTGTACAATTGCTCCTTATGTTATTTCTTAAATTTATTCTATTGATATTTTTAATTCTTTTTTGTTGTAATGTTTGTGAATGAATGTAAATACTTCTACAATAGAATGAATTGTTATTTTTGTTTCACTCTTTCACTTACAATTATGAGGTAATTTCTAAATTTACCAGATGCAAGGGAGTTCATTTCATTCATTGTAACTATCTAT
Organism: Argiope aurantia; assembly: GCA_026543865.1. Lineage (NCBI taxonomy): Eukaryota > Metazoa > Arthropoda > Arachnida > Araneae > Araneidae > Argiope > Argiope aurantia. Next base: position 222,752 of record JAPMOR010026819.1, on the reverse strand, counting down.
ATTAAGATTATGAATTAGCAAATTTAAATATATATATATAAAGCAATATGAATTGTAAAACAGTGTTTTTTGTTGATGATAAAAATTTGCAAAGTGTTAGAATGTTTTAATTTTGTTTTTGTCTGTTATTATAATTTTCAAAAATGGAAATTTTGGAAATAATTTTGAAATTATAGAATCTGTTGCATAGAAGTAATTAAATATCTCAATTCTTGCATTTTAAAAAAATTAACTTGTTGTGATAATTATTTTATTCTGTAAAGCAATGTTTTTTTTTATTGTTTGAAATTGTATTGCTGTATTAATTATTTTTGCATTTCTTTTTAATGATTTTCAGTGGGTTGTGATTTGCCTTTTTTTTTAAAGAAAAATTATCTGTAGTTTTCTTAAAAATGCTTTTGCAATTCTGGTTATAAGACTTCAAATATGTATAAAATAATTAGTATGTTAATACATGCAGTAGATTAGCTATAAACATTTTAAATTGTTATATTTTAATAACAATAATAATAATAAAATTTTCAATATTATTATTAATAATACATAACACTTGCTTTCATAAAAAAATAGGAAACATGCATGTAAAATTATTTATGCAAATATTTTATTTGCATATTTTTGTTTTGATCAGTCAGGAATTAATCTGGAATGTAGTGAAACAACTGCTAAAAATTTTGAGCATTAGAAAAAAAGTTGATGATGTATGAATATATTTATTTTATTTTCACCATCTTTTCTCATAAACTTTCCTGTTTTTTTTTTAGTTATTTTGATTTCACCTTTAATAATTTTTGTTCCCTTATGTTGAATAGTGATTGTCATTTCTGATTATTTGAAATTGCAGAATATTGATAAAAATGAAAGAAAACACACTTTCTGGCAAGACTGGTTAGCTAAAAAATTAAAATATAGGGGAAAAAATGTATCTACTGTTGAAATATGAAAAATGTTGATGTGAGTAGAATAGCATTATGCATACTTTGCATTTACTTTATTTATTATTGTCAAAGAAGATTAGTACAGTAGCTGACTGTATAAAAATTAAAAAAAAACATCAAAAAAAGGTTTTTTACAAAAAAAAAAAGCAAATTATTCTTTATTAATCAATTATTTTCCTCAAGCTGATCATCATCTGTAGTAACAGTTACAGCAAAGTTTCCTTTTGCATCAATTAATGTCCCTCTATGTAATAGAATTTTAAATGCAGACACCCATATTTCGGTTGTTACCCCAGTACATAATTTCCATTGGTTTGTCAGAAGACATTGCTTCATGCCCTTAAAAAAATGTACTCTGACTGTAATCAAGTGTCTTAAAGCATGAGATGCATGGTACACTGCCATAGCTGTCAACACAATTGTGCTAATAACTTCTTAGAAATTGATCTTAAATATTGTATAAAAAACTGAAAACATGAACTAAAATTAATAAATCCGTTTTTACATTTTTAGTTAAAATTATTTTTTTGTTGAAGCAAAATTGTGTATTAGATAGTATACAAAAATTTTTAAGCATATTTCACTGAAAAAGTTTCAAAATTGTTCTTGGACAAGTACATTAATAATGTATAAAATATCTCTTTTGTAATGATGAAAGAATATTTTTAGGAAGAAAAAAAAAATGGATCAGTCAATCATGAGAAACATTAACTTTCTGGTGAAGAAACAGCCTATAGAAAGCCAAATAATAAATAAGAGTCAAGCTAATTTATTATTATTTCTCTAATAAAAAAATGTGAAAAAAGCCTATAAGGTCAGTTAATTTTAATTTTGTGAAATTTCTAGACAAAATTTATAAATGATCAACTTATTTGCTTTGAAAACAACTTTTCAAAAACAAGAAAGCAAGAGCTTAATTGAAGGTAAAAAAAAAATTCTTTAATTTATTTATCATTAAGTACATATCTACTTATGAAAAATAAATTTTAATGTTACAAAAAGCATTTTTTTTTTTGCAAGACACTTTAAAAAATTTATAAACCGTAAAAGTTTCATTAAATTTAGATGAAGTTACAAACAATAATAATATGAATTGTTCTTGATTTTAATAGTGCTTTCAGGAAAATATTTTTAAGTTTCAAATTTTGATAGATTTTAGAAGCATTCTGTACATTTTATTATGAATTTACCTAATTTTCTGTCAGCTCCCCTGAAATGAAATATGAAAAAAGTATGGACTCTGATATTTCTTGCTTTTTCGCAATATAGTCTAATTTCTAGCTTGAAATAATTTAAAACTTAATATTTTCTTCATTACAATAGTATTTTAAGTATAAATTTAAATATTTTGTTAATTCTTTTCTGAATTAAGTAAATATATTACTTACTTTTCTGAAATCTGTTTTGCCAATAATGATTTGTGTTGTGGATGGAAGTTTAATTTCACTATTTTGCATATTTTAATTGTTTTTGTATTAATATCAGTAGTAATTAAAATTGCAAAACAAAAATATCTGGTGAAAACATATCTGAGGCTTTAATAACTTTTATCAACATTTTAAGCATTCTTTAAAAATTCTTATATTTTTATATTATTGTTTATGATACATTTAATATTCGTTCAGAATTTTTACTTGTTGGAAATGTTCTGTATGTCCATCTTAGGAATTTCCATAATGACTAAATATTAGAGTAACAATGATTATTTTTAAAGTTAAATATTATAAGCAAGGAAAACAACAACAACAACAACAAAAAACTGAGTATTATTTATCTTCTCTATTGAACTTTGCTTCTAACCAATAATGATTCTAAGAGGTAAAAAAAATTGTATCATACCCTGGGTTACATTTACTTTCATTGTAACATTGCATGCTTAGTAATAATGTTTCTTTTTAAAAATATAATCGTGTTTATATCATTTTTTCTATGTTATTAACAGATTTTTAAAGCATGTCACATTTTATTGCTGCTTTTTAATAAAAAGCTTTATTTACCTGCATTTGTTAGTTTCACCATTAGTTCTTTATTTCTTTAAAAAAAGATTGTGAATTCTGTGTATTAAATGCTAGTATGGCATGGAACTATGAAGATGAGTATTGACCTTTTCATGTAACTGCAGTTTAATATATTGATGTCATCATGTATTATTTTCTAACATGGGTATAAATTAACTATCAAATTCTTTGACTCACCTTGTACTCGAAAATAAGCACTAAATAAAAATTAATTAGTAAATTAACTAAGGAACAAATAAAAATGACTAATTAAATATTATTTCCATCAATTATTATTTTTAAGCAGTGTGAATTGCTTGGTGAAAAAAGCTCTCTGGAAAGGAACTTATAAATACTGGTCATATGTAAATAAGTTATTCAATGAAATATTTACTTTTTGTGATTGTCTTGGTTTCATATTCTTTAGGAGGAGAGGAGCTAAAATAAGGGCATCATAACATATTGTTTGTTTATTAAAAAATTATCACATCAAAAAACAAGAAGAAAATATGGTAAGCATAAACTAAGAAATTTGAAAGCATAGTATGGAAAAAGTATTAAAAAAAATAAAATAATTAAATAGAATTTCTAAGCATTATAGCTCTAAGTCAGAGTGTGCCCAGGTGATAGAAATTAAATCTGCAATTTTTAAAATTCTGAAATCATAATTTTTCTTAAGAAAACTAAAATGATTTCTGTATGATTAGTCAAGTATGTATACCCAGAGCATTTTTTTTGCACCCATTAATTTTATGGATATTTGATTACGGAAGGAATTAATTTAGATGCTTTTTTTTAAAATCATGCTTAAAGATGAGATGCTTTATTTTTTATTTATCTTATGCTTTTTAATTTCAGAATGAATTGCAAGCTTTAGAAGATGCAGAAGCAGACCTTATGCTTTCAATGGACAAAGATAAAGTTCCATATCCTTTTTATAAATGTGTACTTTCATGCACTAATGTATTACTTTGTCCTTTCGGAACCATATATAAAATATAAACTAATGTGAAAAGTTATAGTTTTAAAAGTTATTTTTCTATCTATTTAACATTACATTTATTTGAACTCTGTACTTATTTTGGACTTCAGAAGACTGAAATGTTAAATTACTGGAACATAATAAAATTTGAAAACCAATATATCAAGTGTAAAAAAAATGATTTTGATAAGAAATTTCTTTATTTGAAAAAAAAAAATTAATATTTAATTTTTAGTTGTATTTTTTTTTTCAGTGATTTACTTGCAAGACATAGTTCCCAACAATTTTGTTCTATTTTCTTGCAGAATTATTTATTGAATTATCATATTAACTTTCTAAGAGACAAAATCTATTCCCCCCTCCCCCAATGAGCTATATAACAGATAATGAATTGTATCATTACTTAAAATTTCTTGCATATTTATAAGGTTTCAAACATTAAATTACATATTAAAATGTACACTTTATCAATGGTAAATGCTGATTTCTCGGAATTTTAAAGCTAGTCAATTAAAATATTGTTATGTAATATGATTAGTTTTGATTGACATAAAAATAAAATATTTTCAGAGTAAATAAGTATTAAGTGCTTTCCTCTTATATTTTGAAATCAATTTATATTAACAAATATTTGTAAAAATTACTATGCATATTTGTATATTTTTGTTAGATTTTAAACTATTTACCAGAGTTGAGGGTCAACTCTCACCCTTCCCTTTGTTTTTATTAAGATATATAATAATAAAATATTATGTTGTGTTTTTACTCTTAGAATAAAGAGCAATTGTGATATATATTAATTTATTTGAGAGTACTTTTAATACTTTTTTTGATAATGAAAAGTTAAAATTATTTTTGAGAATATGATCAAAATATAATCAAATCAAAATTTTACTTGAGATTCATAAATTATAATGCATAGAAGAAATTATTTAGATTTTTCTTATATGATTGTGGTGGTTACTTGTTTATTTTACCATTAATCATTTAACTGCAGGATGTACTTAGAAGCTAAAAATTTTAAATATATATGTTCTTTTAAAAATGTAGTGTAGACATTGAATGAAATAGAAGTTTCATTCATTTTCTTTCTGTTAATGTATTTTCTTTGTATAGTATAAAATGATATCTTTTTTCTATGCCCATTTGTTCAAAATAATTAATTTTAAGAATTGCTGGATAGATCAGAATGTAATTGTCATAATTTTGTACAATTTTATATTAGGGTGCAATCAAAACTTCATCTGGAGTTTTTAATTATGTATTTATAATACTTTTAGTTGTCAAATATTTAATTATTCATATCTTACAAAGCCAAAATTGATTTTTTTTGATGTTGTCATATTTAATTCCATTTTATTCTGATACTAAGCAAGCAAGTTGCCAGTAAAAAAAATAACTTTTATATTATATAAATTCATTTTATTGTTTGTAAGACATTATACCATTCTGCTTAGTCATGTTTTGCTTTAATTTTTTCATTCTTTTTCAAAGTGCACATAATTTTCTTTTAAAATACAATTAGATGCCAGATTACTTTAAGTGCATCTTCATCTTGTGTTCATTCATGTATAAAAATTCATTCCTTTAGTTTAGTAAGTAATTTCTTTTCTTTTTAGGGATATCATTTTATTTAAGGTAAAGAAAACATATGAATGTCTTTGAACCAATAGTTTTAAAATATATTTTATTCAACCTTAAACTTCATAAGTGAAGGTATAAAAGGAAATATTTTCTATATGTTTATGAACAAGGGAATTTTTATTCAACTTATGATAAAGGAAGCATCTTAATAATTAACAGAATTACTTTATTTTCTTTACTTTTTGTATATTTTAGTTAATAGAAATAGCTTTAGATTATGATTTAGTGAAGGGGAGGGAGAGGAATTGGGGGATATGGGAATTTTGAAGAAGCAAGATTCTTTTTAAGGGATTTCAAGCTAAAGTCTGCAATTTTACTTGAGTTCTATAGAATTATTATTTTTATTTCTCTTATTAACAATAAATATTAGGTGACTGAATCGGATGGAATCATGTTATGATTAATTAAGTGATAATAATGGTGACAGTTTTTTTAAATAATATAAAATCATAATCTAATCATTTATTGTTACAGTGCTTGGACCAGATTGCAAGTTAAAGTAAAGATTCTGCTAGTGCACATTTTGCTTCTAATTAGAAAAAGGTCAAAGAGCAATTATAAAAAAAGAAGGAAAAAAATAATAAAAGATAATAATAAAAGATTGTAATAAAAGATTTTAGATTTGTATTGTTTAAATCTGTGCGGCATCCCCATAAAATTCAAATTTTTTACTATAATTTTCATTTAATTTCAATAAACAATGTATGCATTGCAAATATGTGACTGAAATAAGTTGATTTAAAAGTGGAATTGAACATTTCTTTATTATTTACAAAAATACAAAAAGTAAAAGCTTGAAATTTTAATGTACTTGAGTGAAATCAGTTAAAATATAATTAAATGTTTTTATTAATTTCAACTTCTTTGTATTAAGCATTATGCTTACCAACTCTGGAAAAATATATAGAGACAACATTAATTTTGTAAATTTATATAATTAACATAAGAATATGTGAATATATCTTGTGACTTTCCTGTGATTACTCACTTATTTTGGATAGATTAATTACGTTACGGCTTATTACTACACTTGAACAATGCATGTAGTTGAGCAAATACTATGCAATTAAGTAAAATAAAAAAATATTTTTTCTACTAAGTTAAGGCATACAAATGGTTATTTACTTCTATAAAATTAAAAAAAAATTGTCTTATAAATAAGGTTATATGATGACATTAATGTAACTAAGAGCTGTCATTTAGAAATTCTAGTATTTCTATTCCATTCTATGATTTGAAAATAGCTGATTATTACTGATAATTTGTTTTCTTTTGCAATCAGTTTTTTTTTCTTAACTGAAATTTACATATAGAATAGGTGATGTATTTGCTTTTATATCAATTGATGAAGCCCAACAGATGCTTGATGAGAAGAAAGAAAATGTTAATCTTGAAGCAAAAGTTTTACGTGACCAACAAGAATCTATTAAACAGATGATGTCTGATCTTAAAGTTCAGTTATATGCAAAATTTGGCAACAACATCAATTTGGAACCAGAATAAGTAAGCACCAATTGTTTAAAATATATTGCAAAAATTAGTTTTATAAGAAAGAAAATTTAATGCTTTTTGACTAGTGTAATGATGCTATATATTACTAGTGAATGATTGGTTTGAAAATGTACTAGTGGCAAATATTTTTAGAGTTTGATAGTATTAATAGTAAAGTTTACAACAAAAATTAAAATTTTTTTGATAATTTTTTTACTTTATTTTAAACTTTGAAGCTGATTAATTGAATATTGTAAGTTGTGTGTAATAGCACTGTTTCAAAATTGATAAAGTGTATTAGTTAAGACAACTACATTTTAATTAATATCATTGTAATATAGTACTCTCTTAGATTTGTTTTTACATTAATTACATTTTTTATAGATTATAGTTTACAGTTTATTATAACATTGTACAGTTTATTGTAAAACATTGTCCATAAATATCTTAAATTTCTTTATTATGTGAAAGATGAAAGAGCCATATTCAGATTTTTGTTGTATAAATGATTCTAATGCATTCACCTTAACTATTCACCATCAGAATAAATTAAAACATTTTTTTAAATTTATAAAATATGGTAATCTAGGCGAGTACAAAAACAACAAAATCATACAACCAAATTTAATATTGTAAAATAATTTATTAACATATGCAGAGTAAGTTTGACCTTAATATGTGAAATAAAAGTGGGTGATAGAAGAGCCCATGTGATCATAAACTACTTCATCAACCCTGGCCTCTCTCCTACTGTTTGCTAGGTATGGCTGATAAAACTTTTATGCTGTCAATAAAAGAAAAATCTTAATTGAAAACAAGGTTTCCTCTGTTTTTAAAAATGCTTGAAAACTCCATGACTTTTATTTTGTTGTACTTGGAAAAACTCAGAAAAATTCTTGATTTTTTTTTTTTTTTGTTAGGTCCTTGAAAAATTAGTTGAATAAAAATTCATTTATTTTACAAATGGGGGGAAAATCCTATTCTAAAAATGTTGCTGTACAATTTCAGATGGTATTATAATAGTCAATTTTTAGGGAAGAAATAATGAAAATTTGACATTTTGGCTTAATTATGCAATCAGAATATATTTTTTAGTGACCATTATATTCAGAATTATTACTTTGTATCAATTTTCAAAATTCAGTTGGCACTAAATATATTTATTTTTTCTTTTTCAAATTTTATTTTCACTTCTTTTTTCGTACAATCGACCATTATTAAATTACCTGAAATAGTAAAACAATATTTTTTGAGTAGGATTTTGTTTGTGGTCTGCGAATTTTAATAGGTAAAAAAATATATTCATTTTTCTTGCAATCCTTTTCGACAACTTCTTTTTTCCGATTAGGTTGAATTTTTCAAAAAGTGATGCAGATATCAATCCAAAGTTTTTATTGGGCATTTCCACCTGTTTAAAACATTTGTAAATAGAATTACAAAATTTTTTCAGAAATTAAAATTATTCCTAATTTGTTTTTAATTATTTATTTTTTAGCTGGTATAATTTAACTATCTTAATATTCAGCAGCTTATTGTATAAAACTTTTTAACATAGATGGTTTTTCAAATTAAGTTTTTCCTCCTGAATTAATAGCCTTTTATTTGCTCGCAGAAAACCAATGTCCTGATATCTCTACTCCAGCCTTATTTGGTAACGTATTCGCATCCAAATTTATAGGTCTCTTTTCAGCCTATAAATTTGAGCCAACTCAACAATTTAAGCCAATAAAATGAATATTATTTATTACACTTTTCATAATTGTTTGAATGGATTATTGGTTTTGTTTTGAGAATTTTACTCGCAGAAAATGAGTGCTAATATATTAGAGCTGTCAATCTTTGATCTTACATTTGTTTAGTTTGACGAAGAAAAGGCGTTTTGAAGGGCAACAGTGGAGCTGCATCTAGGGTTACCATACAATTAAAAAAATTTCATTAGTTCCAGCAGCTTTAGATAATATTGTTATGTAATGTATTGTGCCTTTGCAATGCTTAAATGCAGAACTGTAATATTTCTTTTGTTGAGAGAGTTATTAGTTGTATAGCTCTTGTAAGGAGGCATTTGCATATTTAGCACTGTTTCATACATTTAGGATATTCTATTTAAAAGTTTGTTTCTATTTAAAAGTTTGTTTCTATTTAATGCTTGAGGATTATTCAATAAATTCTTGAAACAAATTAAACCCATTTTATCCTTTACTTTGAATGAAAAAGCAAACAAAGAGACTGAAATTAGATATGAGGCTTTAATTTTAATTAGCCATTCCACAGCAGAAATATTTTATGAAACTTACTTGTTCTATGGAAAAATTGAATTTGAAGATTTTACCTATCTTGATGGATAGTCCTTTTGTAAGTCAGAAAAATTTTGACGTATTGAATGATGAAATACAAAAAGAATTTAGAACTTTGTTAATAAATTTAGGTAACCAGTATAAGTATTTGAACCTGTTTTTATCTTATTTGTAAGATTAGTAAGATAAGATTTGCAATTATTCAGATTCCTCCTGTGAGAAGCAAAAATTATATTTCAAATTTGAGAAAATGGGAAACTCCTGAAGAATTTTTGGAGAACCAGGTGTTTAGAAAATGCAGCTGCTTCTAATCAAGCAGTCAAAATGAAGAGCAATTTTGTATCATATATTGAAAAGGGCACATTTATAACATAAAAATCTAAATCATATAAAATTATTGCTAAATGCAACAAAGATCTTGGCTATCAGAAATTTTTGTCGTCATTGACAAAATTTATTCAATCATTTTTCTACTTTCATTTACTTTTATCATTTTTAATTCAGGATATAAAAAAGATGGTTATTAGATATTTGAAAACTTTCATTATTATGATAAAAGTTCTTGAATGTCTAAAAACTATAACTAGCATTTTTTTTCTTTTGATTTTTCAAATAAAGAGTGATATGCTAATATCAGAAAAGTTAGTACTGGATTCTTTAGGTACAGAATATATATAAAAATGTTTATTAATAAAAAAAATTAAGAGGATAGTCAATAAATTTTAAACATGAATGACATAATTTAATATGTATCTTTATTTGTGAAGTTATGGATAAGTTTCTTCTCAACTTAATGTTTGCTAAAAATATGGCTGTTTAAATCTGAGGAGAAAAGCTATAACAAGATGAAAATTATTCTTTCTGTTTTTGTAAATTGCAATTTCTGAAAAGCAGCAGAATGATATTCTATTTTAATAGGATTGAACAGATGTTTGAATGATTTGGTTTGGAACTCAGTAAAATTTGAGGAGTTGAAATATCCAAAAATTAAATTGATGGGTTTTTATGAAAATATCAATAAATAAATAAATAAATAAAATAAAATAAAAAATTATGGGGAATAATTGAGATTCTGATGATGCAAACCATTGGTCTGATCATAGTTGAAAGATAATTTTTTAATAAGAAAAACAAGTTTTCTACTCTTCTTATCTGAATTTTTAAGTCTTTAAAAACATTTCAAAATATGACTCTAAATTTTGAAATTTGATAGTAAACACCATTCAAGATGCATGTTTCACAAATTAATTTTCACTTGAATTGTGCATTATCAAAAAAGCTTTTTTTTCATCTTCCTTTTGAAATAAAGCAAACTTATATTAAATTAATATATAATTTTTAATATAGTTTGGAGATAAAATGATAAGGAATGCTTTTTTAAATGATTTTGCAGCAATTAATTTTTTTTTCTTTTCTGCTCTCAATGGAAACAGACCATTTTTTTAAATAAAAAATTAGCTTTGTTGATAAAGGCTTATGTTATTTAATAATAAGCTGAAAAATTGTTCTCTTAAATTTTTTTGTCCAACTTAATGACATTACCCTAATGCTCATTTTGAAAATGAACTTTATAATAATTAGTTTGTTTTATAATCGTATATGGTTCTGTTAGATTTTGCATAATATAACAGAGGATATTTGTTTCCTATCTGTATTTCCAGTAATAAGGAAAACAAAACAACCAGTCAGTGAGCTCCAATCATTGGCTAATTTTTATTTCATATGAAAGCTTATGACCTCTAAATACATTCAGTGGTTAAATGCCATTTAACAAAACTCATTTCTTGAAGAAATTTCGCAGATGCTACTTCATTGTATATTCTCTGGATGAAAAGACTGGCAGAATTCTTCAGTGCCAATATCAAATTTTCGTTTCATAATGAAAACTTACAGCCTTGAGATACAATGGCCACCTGGTCTCATTACCCATCAATTTCAAGAGATTTTGCCAAAGGAAACTTTGACAACTCCCAAACTCAAAAACTCTTAATGGGTTTCATTAATCTTATTTGCCAGTTTTACTATTTTGCAAGCATTTTCAATCATTAGAATGCACTATATTTATTATACTAGTATAATTTAAAATAATACGTCCTTTTAGTATGATAAGATGTAGTTCATCAAAGTTGACTGACATGATTAAATTAATATTTCTAATATAATGGCAGAACAGCTAATTCTTGAAGATTGTTATTTCTACTATTATATATTAAAGAAGCATTAATCATTTAAAATAAATCTTTCATTGGCAATATATTAACTCAATTTGGTGTTATTTTTGCTTGTAAAAAATCAATGTGCAGAATAAATATTTGATATTGAGATTTCAACATTTTGTTTAATTCTTTGTGTTATTATAGTAGTTAGAATATTACACTTGAAAATCTTCAGTGCATACCATTATCTACATTTTAGGAAATGATACACGGGAACCATGCTAATAATCTTATTTATGATTAATATCAACATTTTATTATCTGTATTATCTTAATATTTGAAAAGACAATTAAAATGTTTCTAAAAAGATATCAGTATAAGAATTGCCTTATAATATATATATTTGAACCAGAATAATGATTAGCATTAGGCTGATATTTGATCTGTTGCATGTGAATTTTTTTTTTCCTACCAGTATTTGTAATGCATATAAATATTTAAAAGTAATATTACATGAAAGATAGGGCTAGGAAACAAATATACTATTAAGTAAAAAGTTTATTCTGCAAATCTGACTTAAAAAATTTATTTACTTTTTTTATGAAGTTGAATATGATAAATTGTTTTTTCCCCCCTTCAAATTTTTCTTTCTCAAATAATTTGAATTATTATTATATCAGCCATTGTAAATCAGTGATATATTCAATGCTGTAGTTTCCATATTTCTTAGAATTATTAAATATATTGTACAAACTAAAATGTGAGAAAAAAAATTGTAGCATTTATTGAAAATCTTAGCTTTTAGAATAATTATTTGATGCACTTAGTGGATCCTTAACTTTCTAAGTAACCTAACCACCTTTTGTTTTTCCTTCTAAAATTGAACACCAGATTAGTTATATTTATTTGTATATTTTCATAATATTTTACTTATAAAAATTATTGAAGTTCTAAAGTTTAAATAATTTACAGAAATTATAGTTTGCTTACTTAAATTTATTAGCTAATCATGTGTTTGAGGAAAAGCAAACAAGAAACAATTCAATGTGTTTTATTTAACTCAAAAGTGAAGAGTAATTATCCGATAAATAAGGCACTGGGTATTAATGAGTTAAGTCTGCATTTCCAAGATCCTTAAGTCTTTAGGTTGAAAACATGGTCTTCTTGAATAATTAAGATACTTAACTGACTTCTATTCATTTTTATTCAAATTAAATAACAATGTAATTTTAATTCCAAAAAATAATTAAATAATAACAAAATTATTTTAAAGTGAATATAAATCAAATTAGTTCCTTGAATGAATGTGGCAACACTATGCCAAATAAAGACTTGGAAATTTAATAAAAGTATGCACACATTTTCCTTATAATTTGTTAATTTTTATTTTTAAAAAAATTCTTGTGATGAATTAAACAAATTATTATAAAAAAGAGATAAGTGATTTCTTAAATAAACATGATTGTAACACTTTGACAAATTCTTATTTTCAAATGCTCAGATTTTAACCCCATGAACTGCAATTTATTTTCAATTAACACTTCTTAGGCAGGCAATTTTTTTTTTAAATTTTTAGAGGAGGATTGATATAAAAACTTATTTTTGATACAGAAACTTGATTTTTTCATAAATGAAACTTTTCATAGAAAACATGAATAATTTCTAGCAAGTGAGCTTACCTTTTTCATATATCAATTTGCTCAAGAAAGCTCATGTTGATTTGGAACTCATCATTTCAGTTCAAGCAACTTCATGAGAGTGAGTTTCGAATGTTATTCAAATCTTTTTAACAATAATTTATTGATGAAATTTCCTTTTGATTTTTAAAAAATAATTAAATGCTGACAAAGAATTTTATTATATGCATCATTTATAATCATCAGCAATTTTGTGTATACTCTGATAACAACGGTTCATTTTTGTGTCAAGCATCATTTGTAATTGCAATCTTATACCAAAGTTAAATTTGCTGCTGCCGGGAAACTTACCATGAGGTTCTTGCTTTCTTTTTCAAACTTCATCTTTATTCTTAAAGTTTTTAATAATTTGAATGTCAATTTTTATTTTTTAACCAAACAAACAAAAAATAAACATATCTAACATCATAAGTTCATTTACAATTTTTTTTTTTTTTTTTTTTTTTGATTTCTAAATTCTAGCAGGACGCGTAAGTACTTAAAGAAATTTGTTAGCACATGTATTATATATGATCTTCCTGGTCTAATTGTTTATTTATGATAAACAATGTTATAAATTAGAAATCCACTTTCACTTTTGTTTCAATTTCATTTACTAATAGTTAATGTATTGATATCCTTTACAAATAACGATTTTATTTTTACTAATTTATTTATTTTTATTTTAGGTTCATTTTTGGAGATTTATCTCACTTGTGTAACAGCAGAACAAAGAAGAATATTTATGTTTGAAGAGCTTTTTTATATTTACATGCTTTTGTGTGTTCACAATCTGTTATATTTATACTAAAAATGTGCATGTTTTTCTTTGTTCTGATGCTGTTAATTTGTGTGAAGAGTTAAATAAAAAAAATAACCAAATACAATTGTGACTTTTATTATATTTGTTTTAATTAACTGTCTTTAAAAAAAATCTCAAAACAAAATAACTTATTTAGAAGCATTGCAATTCTCATTTTACTTTCAAAATTTGTAATTGAATTTGATATATTTTAGGTATACTTATAAGGATAACTCATATGCAGGATTTCCACTTTAATCATGGCCCAATAACTGATATTTAAATTGTTAATGCTAGGCATGCACTTACAATTGCAAAAATGTTTTAAATGATATATAGAATAATATTTTATATTTTTGTGTTGGTAAATACTACATTGGGAAAATTGCAAAGTTAATTTTATACATTTCTCTAGTTTCTTAGTCATATTTTTGAAATTGTTTTTGGCATATTAAGATTTTTAATTAAAAAAGTTTCCTTCTTTATTTGGATCTCGCTGAATTTTAGTTTTGAGTTTCATTATTTTAAACCAATGAATGATTGTCTCAAGGAAATGTTGTGTAATTGATTGGTATATTACTGATTCTTAAATTATTTTTAAAAAAAATATTACTGATGAAGTCAACGAACTATTTAAAAATGTAGATATAATTTTTTCATTGACATAAGCAACATAAAATATAATTCTGTGTATAATTTAAAACATTTTTACGATTAGAAATTTACATCTATCTCTATTGGCTTAGAAATGAGAAAATGGGTTGTGATTGATTAAATGCAATAATGATTTACCTTGTCCTTTGAGAGTTAGATGATTTTACAGTTACAATAGTTAGTAGTTAGGCAATGTACAGTTACAGATAGTTAGGTGATTTTTTTTTTTTTTTTTTTTTTTTTTTTTTTTTGGAAAAAGGTGTTATTGTAAAGAGAGAATATTGCTATTTCAAGTATAGTCTAATGGATTTTTTTTTGTTTTTGAGATTGAGTGGAGTTTCATAAAAGTTTTAATTAAATTTTAGATTTCTTTGCAGTGTTTTTTTAAAAAATTTATTTCTGATAGGTTTTTAAGTATTATTTTGTATAAATATTTTTCATTAAAATTTCAAGTATAGTTGCAATAATTAAAGCTATAAAGTAGCTGTAGTAAATAGTTATATAATATTTAGTGACCGTATTGAATGCTCACTTCCTCTTTTTTAAAAATATTTCCATTTTTTAAATGATACAAAAAGGCTGTATTTTTAACAAGACCATCTTTGGTGATTAGCTATTTTGCTTGGAATATTGATTGTATTTAATTTCAATTAAGTCTGCTATGCTTAAATTTGGTTATTTTAGTTTCCTCAACAAAATGTCTTTGAGGATCAATTTGTGATAGACATAAAAGCTATTATTTTAGTATCTGACACCTGTTCTGTATATTACACACATGAAGTTAAATGAAATATCGTATTGCATGCAAATGCCCATGTCTTCTTTTTTATAAGCTTTTAACACTGGAAGAAAAATGTTCGATTAAATATTGGTGGAAACAATGAAAATGGTTTTAATTTCAAAGCAACAATAAAAAATATTTTCTGAAAAATTGTGTAAGGGTGCCTTTAAAAATAGTGAAAATTCAGGAAAAATTGCACAATAATTAAATTGGTAATTGCAGTAGCAGCCATTTAATGTGATCATTTTGAGACTTAAGAATTCTGATAACATTAACTTGATAGCAGAAATTGAATTAGATAAAATCAAGTATATTTTTATCACACCAGTGAAACTGAATAAAAACATTTTACTGTGGATTATCCCTAATTTGTTTCAAATTTAATGATTAAAAAGGTTTATCTCTGTTTTTTGACAGTTATTCCTGAGTAGTATACTCATATACGTACTTGCATTGTTCTTTAAAATTTGTTGAATAATGCTATACATCACGTTTCAAAATATTAAGAGCTTGAGACATTTCCACCTTCGTTTCCTTCAACATATGCATTCACATCAGAATCATGATCATATATTAGGCTTGGCCTTGCATACCGAAAACAATTTTACAAAACTATACAAAGATGTGCTGTGAAGTTTTCATCTGCTCCACAGAGTTATTGTTGATTCATTTTAGACAAACTTTCATACCTCTCAAGAATTTTAATTTTGTCTTGAACACTCAAACCAGCTCTTTTTATTTTCTCATAAAAATAATATAAACATAAAAGTTTCCTAAAAAAATTCGAACTCGAGATTTTGACAAATCTTCATGTTTTAGACCTCTAATTTCGAAAGACATATCTTTGAAAAATGTCCGTCTGTCTGTGTGTGAAAAAGATATCTTACCAGCGCTTTGAGCTAGATGAATTGAAATTTGGTATACGATCTTTACATTAAATTTGCATATTTCTATCAAATTTTAAATTAAATCTGTTCAGAGGAATTCCATCTGTCCGGCTGTTCGAATATAAGTTAACACCATAACTAGAAAACGAAGAGAGCTAGGTAACTAAAATTTGGTGCACAAATTCAGCATCTATAGTGTAGATATGCATCAAATTTTGAGCCAAATCCAACTACGGTTTGATTGTCTGTCTGTACTTTCAGAAATAAATAAATGCAATAATTCAAAAACATAAAGACTTAAAATATCAATTTTGGTATGGAATTTTGTGACTACAGACACAGTTTTGTGTCAAATTTTTGTTTCAATCGGTTGAGAAAAACGTGTTTAAAACACAAATTTTTGGATACCATTATCCATAGATTAATCGCTAAAGAACTTGAGAAGGATCGCATGACAGGCTCATTAAAGATACTAAATTCGTGCCAATAGTTAATATTTCGTGACTATTGTACGCCAATGCCATGCAAGGCGTTCTGTGGCATGACAAGTTTATTAGAAAGTATGCGAGAAAATTTTGTGGAGATCACTCAGGCTGGTTTAAAATTCATTTTGTTTTCATAATTTACAATGGTTTCAACTTTGAAACAAAAATGGCAGTGTTATTATTCTTTAAGACCAATCCGAACGCTCAAGCTTAGAATATGAATCTAATCCCATGGGAAAAATGACTCCCGATCTTTCCTTACTAGTAGTGCGAGAATTTTCACGAATATCAATTGTTAACCCTGGGTTGAAAAAGAAGGATCGGTCAATTCTTTATTTCAAAACTGTTAACGTTAAACGAATATTTTTGTGTACATTTGAACGAATATTTTATGTCGGTTGGGGGTCTAAAAATTTTGATATATTAAAACGAAAGGTATTCATATTAGCGAATCGGTCACATTGAGAGGAAGATTTAATTATACATCAACTGTAATACATCAATAATAATAATACATCAACTGTATTATTAAAATATAATTTTTAAATTTTTATTGGTGTAAAAATCGTTTTTATGGGATATTTCCAGAAGTTATCCATGAAAAACTCCAAAATATTGCATAATTTTTAACTAATTAAAATGAAACGATTAAAGCTGTTTGAATTTCAGAGCAGCAACGAAAACTATTTTCAAAAATTAGGTAAAAAAAATAAATAAGAAAAATAAGTAAAATAAAAAATAAAAATTGACAAAATTTAGCAAACATTTTCACGATTGTTAAATTGGTATTTAAATGATAATTTTCTAAAGATTTTAAACGACATAAAAACTATTGTCCTGCAATAATATTTTTAGAAAATTGCGAGAAAAATCAAAAATTTTATTTAATTTTTAATTATTTAAAATTATTTAAAAATCTCTTTTTGACATGCTCATTTCCACATTCCTGATATAGAGAGAATAAATCCCATATATTATTGGAATTTATTTTGCATAATATTCTAACGCCCGCTCACCACGCATTCTAGTCCATCAGTTTTATCGTATGTCATCGAGACAAGTTAGGATATTTTCTTGTTATTCTCCTTTATACTACCTATTGGATCCAAAATTTGGCCGAAGTTTAGAATTATGATGCCTAAACCACATACCAAATTTTATTTGTCGAATTTCTCCCATTGTTGCTTTCTCATATATGAAGTATAGAAAAATTATAGTAATCGTTAAAAAATTTGAATTCGAGATTTTTGATTAATGTCCAATTTTCAGATCTCCTTGAGTTCGAAAAATATATATTTGGCCTTAAACCTGTCCACCCGTAGATTTGATAACCAGAAGATTGACATTTGGTATGTAGAATTAACGCCAAATTTGTAGATTACTATTACATTTTGGAAAAAATCCATTCTTAGGAAGATTGTCTGTCTTGCTGTTCGAGTACAAATGAACTATATAATTACAGAACTAAAAGAGCTAGATACATAAAAAATTGTGACAAAAGTTTAGCATCTAAAAGGTAGATTCTTATCAAATTTTGAACCAAATTTGTCAAAGAGTTAATCGTGTGTCGGCTTATACTTCCAAAAGCATGTAAATCAAAACATTTAAATACCGTGACATAATTCAATGAAATTCGGTATTTGATCTTTAGATCACAACAGTATTTTGTCAAATGTTGTTGAATTTTACCAAATTTTGGTTTCAGACAGTTGAGAAAATTTTTTTCTAACATATTGATTCGAATGATAGATTTAGTTGAAATGCTAGATTCATGTCAAAGATCTATATTTCGTAACTATTTTTTAGCAATGGCATGCGAGGGATTCGCTGCCATGCCCAAGATATCCAATTTTATGTAAGGAGAGGAGGATCAGACCTTTATTGGAGAGTACGCGAGAAAATTCCGGGAGACCACTTCCACTAGTTACTTTCTCGTTTATGAAGAATACATAGAGAAAATAATTAAAAAAAAGTTTTTCTCTTTAGATTTTGAAATTTCTCCACCCTTCAGATTTCCTGAGTCTGAAAAATACATTTTTCGAATTCTGTCTGTTTATAAAGATAACAATAAAAAAAATAATAAAAACTTTGAGTAAGATAAATGAGATTTGGTGCATGGATTTTTCCCAATGAATGTTTTATAAGTAATTTAATAGCTCACACTCAAAAAAGTGTTTTTAAATTTCAAATTTTAACGGGTATGTAACTATATTAGAAGACTTATACAATTATAGCAATTGAGTTATAGATCTCTCTAATTTTTTTTATTCATTTCATCTAAAATAAGAAGTTTAATTTTGAAAGGAAAGCGATTTAACGTCATTTAAGACAATATACGGAATTATACATTTATTTTTTGACAATATACGGAAAAAAAATGTCATTCAACAGTTAAGTTTTGGATACATGTATAAATATTTCAAATTATATATCATGATTTATATATATGAGGATTAATCAAGAAAAATGTCTTTGATTTAAATTTAAAAAAGCCACTTCAATTAAAAATGAAAACTTCAAGTTAAAGGTACAATAATATAAAAATATTTAAAAATGAGGGATTTTTTTTTAAAAACATAATTGTTTAGTTCTGAATTAAATGTTATTTGAAACTGTCATAATATTCCAAAATTTTATTAAAATCAGGCTTTGAATAGAGACCAATTAAATAAGAAAAAAAAAGAGCTTAGTTATCATTATTTGATCATCAGCATTGAGAAAAAAAAACATTAGTTCAACAATAAAAGGATAAACGGTTTATTTTAATAAAGAAACATATTATTGTAAAATAAACGTAAATTATAAAAAAAGTACAAAAATTATACAGAAAAAATTGATATAATTGAAATATTGGAGTTTTAACTATAAATACAACAAATTTCAAAAATTTTATTAAGTATATGCCTTATACTGAAACATACTCAACATAGAAAAATAAGTTGATCATCAACAAAGAAAAAAATAGCCGAAATGAAATATTAGTAGTAACAATGAAAACGATTTGAGATTCATTTCAACAATTAAATATATTGTTTTAAAATATACTTAAAATATTTTTAAAAATAAAAATAATTTTAAAAAAGTAGAAAAATGATTATGTGGCAAAATAATTATTGAGTCTGGTTCTTTAAAAAGGATTTCATATTTTTTGAAAATTTCTTGTTAATATTAAAAGACTGGATTTTTTTAAAAAAATTCAATCATTAAAAAATAGAGATGTCAAGGAAAAGTTCCAATACGGATTTGAAAAGTTAAATGGCCGACTAATCCGAGGTCTTTTACTATTTGCAACAACGATAGTCAGAGTTTACTCATTTTGTATATTGGTATTCAAAGGTGAAAAGATATGTAATTAGGCTTATTTAATAAAATAAAGTAATTAGTATATAATGTGTATAAATTTTTTTTATTGATTTAAAATATATAAATATAATTAAAAACAAGAAGAAATGAGAAATAATCTCTTTCTCTCTTTTTTTATAATGTATTATTTGCTTAAAAGTAAAAAATAAATAAATAAATAAATAAAGACCGATTGAGATATTTTCTTTAAAATTGGAAAGAATAATCAAAACCAAAGGGCTATCCAATTAACCATTTGAACTATATAACTTACCAATTTAGTTTATATAATTTCTTTTATTTGCTTCTTTTTCAGAGTAAGTGATCTAAATCAAATGAGCTCGGCTCTATGAATATATTATATAAGCTGCCTTAATGCAGAGACTGAACTTTCTAATGACAGAAATATCGCAAACGTTATTGGTTTAGATTGCTTGCCTTCCAAAATATCATTTCCTCGATAAAACATATCCTATTATATATTATTGGTAGGTATAGAAAACAATATCAAAATGCACACAAAAAAAGTATGGTGCCATTGAAATGCATGCTAATCATTAAGTACACTTTTTGATGGTACTGGACGAGGAAAGTTTCATAGAAAGTGAAAAAGAAAAATCAAATTAAAAAAGCATTAAAATACGTTAGTAAAATTAAGGAGAGGCTTGTACGATACTCATATCCAATGGTTTCTTTTGTTTATTTATTCACTGCTTCGATTTGTATGTTTTATTCTAAAGAGCAGATGTAAACGATTCGCGCCAAATCTGGAAAGAAAAATATCGTCTGTTCATGCACATGATTGTGCCGATAGATTGCTATAAATTACCGCTAAAAATGACTTCAAATTCGTTTAGGAAAATAGGCAATAGGTTTAATAGGTCAACAACGGTTATTATTGACCATATTAAACTTTTAAATGTGGCCAAAATAATGAATCTGAAACTAATGAAAAGAATTTGAAAGAGGTAAGTTTCTTCTTATTACAATATAATGTAACTATATTTTGAATTTTGCCGTTTGAATCGATAATCCATATACGGGTTTAATATCGGTCACTTTATTGTTTAAAAAAGATTTTCGAATACAAAATAAACGTCGGCTTTAAGCTCTGTCATTTCAAAGATAGTAAACGTAAAAAGTTTTCGGAATAAAGATGCTCGCAAATCATTGTCTGGCGGTATGCCAACAAATAACTTAAGGATAGAACATCGGATTAATAAATTAAAAAAAAATCTATAAAATTTAGGAACTTTGTCTCGCTGGGAATAAGATATTTTTTATTGGACTATTAAACACATACCTATTTTTTTTAATCACTGCAATGGCGAATTTTTGAATAAGCAAAATAAGTAGCTGCCTGGAGTAAAAAAACTCAAGGAAGCCGCCCGTAGACTGATTAAAAAAGTCATCAGTTTAGATGTCAAATAAACAAATATGTTAAAAAAAATACAAACCCTGTGAATGATAAAATATTAGGATTACTGTGTTTGTTTACTTTGAATTATTAAAATCACCACTATCACCGCTATTAATGAAAGAGAATGTATGTGTTTCTATGTGTATGTATTGGAGTACTACAATCTAGAGTGTCTGATCCAGAGTTATAAAAGTGGGCATATATATATTTTTACGAATGTAATGTATACTCAAAGCGATTTTTTTAAAAAAAATTAATGTAAATTTTAGTTAATTGAAAATAAACCAAATTTTTTCCGTGATAACTTTTAAAAATACTATCGCAAAGAAATTATTTTAGTTTCGTTTTCAAATTCAAAACATTATTTTTTAATCATACCAAATAATAATGACGACAACTATTTTTTGCGCAATTTTTATCTGAGTTTCAAAAATTTTTAATAAACTTTTTTGCATAATTTTTTAAGAATACATTTCACTGCTACCTCAAATTTTATTATTTTCACTGTTTCCTCAGAAGTTTAATTCCTTTATTATCTACCATATTTTTAAGGAAAGGAAAAAATTCTCTTTAATCTGTGTGATTTACATGAAGAATAAGAAAATAAAGCTATTGTCCTATTCTACGACAGTTGCTAGATTAACTGAACATTAATTGGAATAATAATTTAATAAAAATCATATTTTAGAAGCAACATGATTTCAAAGGAATGGACTCCAAATGGAAGGTACGTTTTAAAGTTTATCGCTATTAATTTAATATAGCTGTAATGCATATAATATTCCGCTGCTTTTATTCCTTAAATATTTCGGAAATAAATCAAATTTATGCTTAAAAGATTTAATGGAAATTAAATATAGGCAGTGTGTCTCTCTGACTCTCTCTTTGTATATATCTATATATAACAAGTTTTAAAAGTTGTCTTTATTTCATGTGGTTTGTTTGAAATTAATTTATGTATATGTTGCTAAAAAAGTGTGGAATCTGCTATTTCATAAAATAACAGATTGATATTCTATGAAATGATTAATAAATTGTGATACTTCATGAAATAAATTCTATAAAATAATTAAATTATATATTTTAGCAATAACGTATATGTATACATTGCAAATTTATATATATATATATATGAAAATTCAGACTATATATTTCATGTGTAATCATGTTAAATTCAAGATTGTTTTTGAGTCTTGTGAACCAAAAATCTGTTTTTTCGTCTATAAAGTATATAGGGTATCTCAAAAACCTTGACCGCTGCTTTTATTCCTTAAATATTGATCGTAGACATATACTGTAAAATACAAAGTTGCGTTTGCCTATAGGAACTTGTTCAGTAATGCCTCTAATTATTAAATGACGGTCACGAAATGCTGATTCTCTGATCTGATCTATATGTTGATTAAAATGTGAAGTGGAGGGTTTTCACGAGCGTCACTCAATTATGACAAATTCTCTACTTTCTTTAAGCATTTTATTCCTTTTTTACATTCTTGTTTTTGATAATCAGTTGTCTTCAGAGGCTTTCTAAAACATCTCAAATATTTTTTTGTCGCAAGAATTGTTTTGCGCAAACGAATTTTAATGTATATTCTTTGCTTAATTAAAAAGGGCGTTCAAATGAAAAGGTACGAAACGTCGTAACAACTTAACCGATAACTTATTTGCCTATTCCGCTATGGGAAAACGTAGCGAGACATCTAGGGATGCGATTGGAGTCCCCGGCGTAGATCGGAGAGAGCAGAGTAGATGCGCAGGAGAGAGCAGAGGCTCTTATGAAGAGCGCCATCCATTTGACGTCCAAGGTCCGTTACTTGTTGAATTCATCGAGCGCAGAAGAACCATTAACTCCGATGTGTACTGTGAGACACTCCGAAGACTAAGCAGGTATATCAAGAACAAAAAACCGGGGTTACTCACGGAGGGTATGGTTCTGCTACATGATAACGCGCGTCCACACGTCTCCAGGGTCACACACGCGGAACTGGCCAAGTTCAAGTGGGAGCAGCTCGACCATCCTCCCTACAGCCTGGACATGTCGCCCTGCGATTTTCATGTGCTTGGTCCCCTGTAAAAACATCTGAAAGGGAAGCTCTTCAACTCGTACAGCGAACTGAAGGATGCTATGAAGGACTGCGTCTTGTCACGACCATGGGAATTCTGGGAATAAGGAATCCTTCGGCTTATTAAACAATGGGATCGTTGTGCTCAGGCTTATGGTGTATACTTTGAATAAATTCTTCATTTATACCCACAGTGTCGTTTCGTACCTTTTCATTTGAACATCCCTTGTATGTTCGCCGATTTGGAAAAAACCCAACAAAGTTAAAATTTGTATCAAATTAAAAACAAAATTGTTCTCAATAAACGTATCACAATATTCAAACAAACAAACAAATCAAATATCAGACGAAAGAGTGGAGTAAACTCTTGACTCTTACCAAATGTTTATAGAAGTTGTAAATTATTTGATAGAAGTTTGAGGACCCTATATAATGCACATTTATGTATTTTAAACGAGACATTCCGGATATTTTTTCATCTCAATAGTTAGTTTTCAATTCTGAAGAAAAATTGGAATCTGGGTAACAGTCTTTTTCTTGATGTTTCCTTATAGGAGAATAAACTGTGATGATACATTTGAGCGTTTCCATTGGTTACACTTAGAACGAGAATACATATTATAATGTTTTTATTCAACAGGTTTTATGTTTATGAAGATGGAATTTCGTAATTAGTTTTTCAATCACTGCCTGATGTTCTAGATTTTTAAAATTTTTACAATTGTGTGTTCTCGATGAAAAAACATTTTTTAAATTTTTTTCAGAACTTCATGAAAAATCAATTATTATAATTAATATTGATTAAATAAATATGAGACATATCAATTGTTAATGAATGTGAGAAAAAATGATTAAAAGATTACGTTATAACATATTCACATTGTATTGGAATTAGAAGAGTCATTATTAATCTAAAAGTGCGTTGCATTTTATTTCTTGACTAAAAGCATGTAAATAATATATTGTTGTGGAAATTGTAAGGTTTGTATATAGTGAATTAAGTCAAATACATTGATAAATAAAAAACGATGCTTTATTCCTCAAGAAAATACAAAACAGTGATTACAAACTCGTAAACACATACAAACAGAAAATAGTAACGGCCCTCAAAGTGCAATTAGAGAATTCGTTCCTCGATTAATATTGCAAAGATAGAATGGAGTCCTAGTGTGAGTGCTTCACCTTTTATATCGTCCCACGAAGTATGGGATTCTCTAGATCTTGGCTCTTAATAGAGATATCGCCATAATTCTTTTTACTTTTCAGAACTTTCATTTTTAAGTTCAAAATCGTCACCAAATGATTGCGAAAGTCGGGGATCATTAACATGGAATTTATTCTTCCTCCTTTAAGAGTATTTCTAAATCTCTCATTTCAGCGATACTATTAACATTGTGGAAATAATATTCCGGATTCAAAACAATATGAAAATCAAGAATCAATTGGGGAAAAAAACTGAAATAGTTAAATATTAAATATATTAATAAAATATACTGGAATAAATTATTTAAATGTTCAATATATATATATATAAAATAAAATGGAGTAAATTATTTAAAAATGAAATCATTAAAAGCCGTAATTATTTAATTAAGTTTTCTATACAGCAGCATTTTATCAATTTAAATAAAAATTATGATAAATATCGAATTATTATTATTTTATTATTAAATATTGAAAAAAAATATTAAAAATTTGGCAATTACAAATGAAAGTATGAATTGCTGCACTGTGAAGTATTTAATATTGAAGTGAGTTTCACCGAATTGGTGTAGCTGACTTCACTTATAATTTTTGCATCTTCATGTTACAAAAAATAACCTGAAAATATATTTTTATATAAATAAAACAACAGAAAAAATTGTCCATGTGTCATTACTTTTTGCTATTAAAACAACGGCTAAGTGAAACTAATCTGTCTTTAAATTTTCTGGCTGATGGAAAAACAATTCGGCTGGATTCATTGTGATTTTATTGCTTATAAGAATCAAAGAATATTTGACAAAGAATATGAAGCAATTAAAAAAGTAGCTATTGATTTTTATTAAATAAAAATATCTAAAAAGAAAACAAGTCAAGTGACGTTTTTTGATAATGCAAATGATATATAATTGCAATTTTTGGATGAAAATGCTCTAAATATATTCTCTGATCTACACTTAATATTGAAATTTTTCAGTATTTGCAACGTGATTTTTTCGAATGTGATGATTCATAGCTATAAGACGTCTTGAAAATGATTAAATACAAACGACAGTTAAATTAGCACTTGAAAAATCTCAAAGCGTGATTAGAATATTGTGGTATGTTCCTCATTTGCACCAGTTTCTTACATTTATTGTTTGTTTTTTTAATCAAAAATTAAAATTTTATATGAACATCAGATTTCTATGATGAAATGCTTAGTTCAGGGGTTCTTTAAATGCACAACTGTAGCTTTTTAAAATTAGTAATGAATTTTACAAAAAAAAAAAAAAAATTAAACAAAAATCCTATCAATATTTTATGAAAATTGTTTGTACTTCTTATTATTTTTTGTTTGAGAGCACATTTTTTTTGCGACTAGAAGCAAATGATCCTTCAAAATCTTAAAATTCAAAAAACACGCTCAGTCTTCAGCAATTTTTTTTATTAAAAGTTATATATTTGTTCACAGTTTTTTGAAATATATATTAATTTTATTATTAATTAATTAATTTTATTAATTTATTTAATTTTATTATTCATATACTGCCGTCTTCAACGACCACCTTTCCGCCCACCATCTTAATAGAATTAATTAATTTAGTAAATCATTGTGAACCAACTTTCACGAATCTCAAATTATCACACAAAATGAAAGTATTGTTTTAAATAATATTTCGTCCACAAGTATCAAATACTTTTATTGGTTAGTTTACATGCAAAGAGGTGGAATTAATTAGCGAATAAAAGTGATAAATCGGCACAGTTGTTGATCTGGAGAACTGTGGCAAGATTTTATTTTCTAGTATCTTTCGAAATAGAGTGCAAACCAATGGTATGAAATTGTATAATGATCATGATTGGGGAGTTGTTGTTTTTCCTTCGCCCATAACAAATGTTTGTTGAACTATTCCTTCTCCCATAACACTATTTCCTTCTCCCATAACAAATGTTGAGTATTTTCAAAATTTCTTTTGAGAATGGGAAGGGGGAGGTTGTGTGTTTAGGGAAGATGATCTTTGATGTCATATATAGAAGTAATGAACTTTCATGTGTAATAATAAAAATTGCTAAAATTTCCAAAATGGTGCGGAATTCTGTCGATATATATATATCACATGGGGATATAGGAATAAATAGTGTTTTTCTGTTTCCTCCTAAAAAATGTGTGTGGTAGAAGTAATGGCGAAATCGGAGAGATGACAGATCTGAAAGACATGTTCTTTGATTTTGCTAATTATTTGAAATTAAATATATAAAATATTCGAGCGTTCAGCATACTATTTTACGAATAAAAATAATGATATATATTTAAGAATTTAAAAGAAAGATATCTTACTTTTTATTTTAATATTTTTGTTAAATTGAGACTTTGTTATAACAATCAAAGTATTTCATGACAGTATCTTTTAGCAAAGTAAGAGACAAAGCTGGCAAAAACATTTTCACAACAACAAAGATTTTTTTTTTGGCTGAATTTTCAAAAATACTTATTTCTTCATTCAGTAGCTGATTTGTGGTACTGAGAATATCATTTTGCTAAATATGACTTTAAAAATGGTTCTTTATTGTAAAAGGTTACCGCTATCTTGTCTAATCTTTCATATTAAGAAAAAGTGATAAAGTTAAATTAAAAGTTAAAGCTTTTATAAAATTAGTTTCAAATACTAATTACAATTAATGAAATATCTTTAGGATGAGACTGATTGATTGTCTGAATATAATTGTTGTAATTTAGAAGGAAAAATGCACAAAAATGGAGATAACTCAACACTAATTGAAAAAAGGAAGGAATATCTGACCTTGGAACAAAGACCTTTTTCAAAGCTAGGAGAGTTTTGGAGGAGGATTGTTGTATTGTAATTTTAAGCCATGGTAACAAGACAACAACTGAACAACAACAATTACAACAACTGAAATGAAGAATAGACAGATAAAATAATATCGATAAATTTGAAATGGTGAACAAAATGTAAATTTTTTTTCCTTATCCGAACTTTTTTCCATACCTTTCAACAATGAAAGAAAATTTAATATATGTTGAAACAAAGAATTAAATATTCCATGAAACCTTTGAATTTCATTACAGTGATGAAGTCTGTTGTTCAAAATTAAGCAAAAAGCATTCTTTTTTTTTTTTTTTTTGAAAATTGGCGAAATTTAGGAAGTATTTGTTAGACAAATAACGTGGTATTATTAGAAATAATTTTTCAAATTTGAAAATGGCATAAAAATCAGTTCTAGACAATACTACTTGCGTCAACTATCGGGAGAAAACACTAAAATCTTGCTAAATTTTTATTTAATTAAATTTAAAGAACACATTTCCACACTCTAAATTATATCTGTACTTAATCCAATAACTTAAGGTCATGCGTTCTGCTGCTTATAATGGCAAGACACACACATACACACACACACGTGCAACAGAGAGACGCACACGCTCGAATAAATGAATACAGATATATCCAGGAATTTGTTTTTTTTACGCTTTCTTAATTAATGAGATATGAATGCTAGTTTTAATTAATTCACAAATTTGAACTGAAATAACTTTTAAAATAGAGCTATGGATTTTTTTTAATTGAAAAAAAAAAAAGATGCAATATAATTCTTTTGGAAAGCTGTTTCAAAATAAAAAAATTAATAGGTAACAAATTAACAATGTTTAATTAAAATCCCCCCTCCTTTTGAATCATTACCAAAAGTTTCTACTAGAACGGAGCTCTAAAAAGGAACCGATTGGTTTCTGTTTGGTTTTGTGTTTGGGTTTTGCATACTATTTCCAGTGAACCATAATTTATAAAATTTATACCTTGTTAATAAAACCACAAATCCGAGAAAATTCTTTTAGAAAAAATCTGTTGTTTGATTTCATTATCGTGCGATTTGAATGGACTTGATTGATATTCATTTTTTATGAAGAGAATAAAAAAGTATAAAAAATGTAACGAGTGAATTATTAATATCAGTATGATTTTAAATGACACTAATGGTATGATAATATCATAATTTAAATATCAAGCAATATTTTCTTATTTTCTTTACTAATAAGTTACATTCTTTTATAAAACATATGAAATGCATTGTTTTACTAAAGAATATAAAACTAAATCATAATTAAATGAACGCTAAAAATTTATCATAATATAAATATATATTTTAGATGTAAAAAATTCACTTTAGAATGCATAGCAGAATTTTCACAAAATTTGCATAATGCTAAAAACAATTCTCTGAACATTTTTAAACTTTTAACGATTTGATTGCAGTCAGTTACTATTCCAGACAATTTATTGCTCGACATTTAATTAATTATATTTTATTTAATCAGACTCCGTACTAGTTAAATATCTTTTTAAATAGTTTCTGCTATTTCCTGCATTCTTCATTTTTGCAGAGACATGCTTGGGAGCATTAAAACACCCACTCCAAAAATGATAAAAATTGTGCATAAAAGCCTAGAATCCTCCCCTCTACCCAAGCTACTTATTTACGTGCATACATCAATGTTACATAGGGTCACAATTATTTAGCCGGAGTATTGTGCAATTCCCAGATTGGATTCTGCTTTGCATGGTTTCCTAACTCGGGGGCATTGACCGCTAGAGCATTATTTCTGATCGATGAAGTATATTTATCCCAGCAAAATAAAAGATAACATGAGTCAACAGGTCGTAGCTATTCCTCGATAGCCACGAAGTTACCATTTGGGCGGGGGGGGGGGGGTCCCATCTCTCGAATGCATTCGTATAACTTTTCCGAGAAAACGTTAACATGATCTTAAGATTTTTACTTATTTTTTTCCCCCTCTCTGTCGTGTAAGTGACCAAGATGGGCTACGACTCCATCTTTTATTGCTTCTTCCACCCACATAGATAGGAAGTGACAAAGAGTAAAATGTTAGAGAGATGATGGATTTTCTCTCCCCCACCCTCTCTGAGTCGCAGGGAGGTTCGAATGCGTACAGGTTTATTTCCTTCCCCCTTATCCTTCATATCCATCGGTCGGTATTTTCGATAACGATACTGCAGACGACTGCATCGATTTTTTTCCTCTCGTCCTCGCCACGCTACAGCAGCGCCGCGCAGCCAAGATGGCGACGAGGCGTTTGACGTCATTCACTTCCACGAGCAGTGATGCGGGTTGTCATGGCAACGGGTCGAAGCGGAGAGAGGAGGGGGTCGCTTCGCAGTCATTGGCTGGAGCCTCTGGTCGCCTCTCATTATCATACCGGAGGGAACGCGCCCGGGCGATAGAGTGAAAGGGCGAAACCAGTACAGGTAGAAAATCCTGAGAGTAGAAAAAAATAATAATAAAGAAGAGCGGAGAAGTGGAAACCGGTGCGAACCGAAAACAGGGTTGACTCCGACCGAACCCAGCACTGCCATACGACTTACACGTCGGCCTTCATAATTTCTCGTGCGGCGAACGATCGTTCTCCGAGCAGCAGCAGCAGATTGTGAAGATCTGCTCACCCCCTTTTGTGGATTTTTACCGCCTTCCCGGTCAGGGAGGAGTAGCAACCGAATCTCCACCTAGGGTGGAAGAAAAAAACACCACCAACTTTTCCAGCGAGCGGTAAAAGCTCAAACTCTACGGTTCCTCGAGTTTCCCATGAGGGCCCAAGGACCTACAAGTAGGGTGGTTGATTGAAATCCCCTGGGCAGAAGCCTGCAATGGTCTTTCGTCGCCGTCATCTAGACTTCTCGGCCATCATCATTACCACTCTCATCAGCTGTTGAAAAGTCAGAAAGGGTGCTCGTGCCGCCGGTTCGTTTTTTTGGTTCGCTCTCCAGTGGGTGTGTGGACGCCCTCCTCCCTGTGTTGCGATCTGTGTTGATTCGGCGGCCATCAGCTACGGGTACTTTGAAGGTCGAGGAGCGCACCCTTTTTTTCGGCCATGGGATGTGCAATGAGCGCCGAGGAAAGGGCTGCTTTGGCTAGGAGTAAGCAGATTGAGAAAAATCTCAAAGAGGATGGGATACAGGCGGCTAAGGATATCAAACTGCTCCTGTTGGGTGAGTACGAACGATTCATCTTCCTCTCCTCCATAACAGCGCCCCTCGGCCATGGCTAAGCCTAATGTGGATTGGGCATTGCAGTGGGAAACGAAATCAGGTGCCTGCTGGCATTGCAGTGAAATAGAAAATCAGATGCTCGCTAATTGAAAACAAATAAGCGAAATGCACACTCGTTCTTTATTTATGCTTTCTTTATTTAAAACTTTATTTGAAGTCTAATGTGATTGGGTTTTGCAGTAAAAAATGAATTCAGATGCCGGTTAAAAAGGAAAAATTATTAATAAAAATGTATATTCCGTCTTTATATTTGTTTTCATTTTATGAAGTTTGATTTTTAAATCTAATGCGAATTGAATATTGCAATGAAAAATGAAACCAAATATTAGTTAAAAGAAAAAATAATAAGTCAATGATACGTATTCTTGGTTTCTTTTTCTTTTCTATTTTTATTCATGGTTTGCAAAGTTAAAAAAAATTATACTAAATACCTACTGGCATTGCAGGGGAAAATGAAATAAAGTGTCGGTCGGCATTTGGTAAAAATTACAAGAAAGTTATTTTTTCCAAAATAAATAAATAAATAAATAATAGGGAAAAAGAAGCGAAATGCACACACAGGTTTTGACTTTTTTATAAAAAGAAATTTTTTGCGAAGTATTTAAAACTGTTTTATTATTAGTGAAATTTTTTATGTAAAATTCATGTTGTTTTTTGTGGATTTATTATTTTTGCTGAAATAAGATACTAAATTATTTATATGAACCCTAAATGGGACTTCAGCTTTGATTAAAATTAATGTGGACCAAAAACTGCAGTAAAATGTGAAATTAGGTGATGGTTAGCATTATAGCTAAAAAATTGAAGATTTTTAATGGAAAAAAATAATAAAGTAAAATGCTTTTTTTAAAAATATATTGTTTGCAAATGCTAAAGTTGTTTTGCTATTATCAGTTTTGTTATTGTGCATTTTCATCTGGAAACAGCAAATTGCATTTAAAATTATCCTTTTTTTCCTTCCAAATTACTGTATTCATATGGTGTAAAATATATTGAAGATGATTTTTTAATATAAAACTTAAGCATATCTTACAAACTATAACTGTGCATTAATAATGCATATACGATTAAAATTGTCTACATTTTATCAAAACAAATATATAATCATTTACTTAGCTACTTTCAGTTCAATTTTCCTTTCTAATTAATTATTGCCTTCTCATTAATTTTATAATATAATGTATATTCAAAAGGGAATTTTTTTTTTTAAAGTAAAAGAAAAGATGTTTTATTCATGTAGTATAATTTCTTCAAATTAGTTGTCTATATCTTATGTCGTTATTAAAGTCAACGTTCAATAAAATAAATAAATTTTCAGCAGCAACGTAATAAATTTATTGCGTGCTGGTAGAAATAGCTTTTCTACCAGCATTTAAAATGTTACAATTTTTGTGAAATATGCAGAAAAATGTTTTAATAAAATGGCATTTTTTGAAAATACAAGATCGTAGTATTAAGTGCACTAATTTTGTAATGCTTAGATTCTTTTAATGCTCACAGTTAAATATTATTATAAAAACACAATTGTATAAAATATTTTGGCATATTTGAATAAATATTATAAGTATTGTACTGTATGAACGTTAAATAATTTTACTAGAGTAAGATATTTTGTTAAAGCTCTGTATTAGCTGGAAAATTTTACTCTGCATTGTAAAATGAGATATTATTGTTTTTTTCACTTAATATTGTTCAAATATGAAATTTTTGTTTTTTAACTGTGAAAGATTAGTAAATATTATGAAAGTAATTTATTTTATGCTGTGGAATAATTTTGCAATAAAGGGAAATTTTTAACAAAAATTAATTTAATAAAAAAGCATTTTTGAATCTATTTTTTAAAATTAAAGAAATAGTAAATTTTTTTAAAAAAATATCTTTCTCAAAATTTTCCTAGTTTTTCTCTTATTTTGTAGATTTGCTATACATTAAAATTTATTATTTATTCTAAACCACTCATTTTCTTAAAACATAAATAAAAAACAAACGTTTCAATAAAAATGAAATCACAGTTCTTATTATTTCTAAACTAGGTATTAATTTCCACTTTTCGATAGTTAAATTTAAAATTATTATATTATTAAGATTTTATAAATGGGCAAATCGAATAAAATTTTATATTTTAATTTTCAATTTTTTTAATTTTAAAAAGGTTATGATTATTGACACACATATATAATATTTTATTAACATTCATTATGTTTATAATTACTCTTTCATTGAATGAAAATTGTTTAGTTTTTAAAAATATGATTACTATATGGAATTTTGCTTGGTAATTTGAGAAAAAATTAAATGCATTCATATCATGAGTATGTAAATACGTATATGAGTATATATCTTTTCTACTTCATATCATAAAAATTCATATTTTTTTAAAAACATTTTCTTTATTTCTAAGCTTTTTTAAACGAGAGTAAATATAATGCTAAGTATATTTTTGCATTCCAAATATTTAACTTTTATATTTGTTTCATTACTATTTCATATAAATTTATTATAAAATGATATTTAGTAAAAGTTATTTATATTTAAGGTAACAAAGAAGATATAGACGAAGAATTAGGATTCCATTATTTATATATAAATTTAAAAATAATCTGCTTCATTATACACTTTAAAATATAGACAAATTCCTTTCATAAAATTTATATGGCTTATATACATAAGAAACTTAACTACTAAAATTCCAATTATTTGGTAGAAATATAATTTAAATAATATTTTAGGAAATTTTAAAATAGGATTAAAAGCAATTAATTATCTAACACATAATTGAAATTTCTGAATTAGAAAAGGGTTTAAGTATGTTTTTATATTGCTGTGTCAATTTTTAAGTTCATAAGTCTTGACAATTATATCAGCTGTTGATTAATGGTTTAATTTTTATGATAGAAAGAAATGGAATTTTTAAGGGACATTCCTTAAAAATTTTTTATTATACAATAAAGTAAAGAAAGACCATAGATATGAAGAGCAAACATAATTGATTGCTTGAAAAATTATCTGTTGAAATAATTTTTATTGTGAAAATAGAAATTGTTTGTACAGAGATAAGAAGAAACATAAGCTTATAAATCATAAAATGCATTTAAACAATTCTTACTGTGCAAAATAGTCGTTTTTTAAAATGTACTTTAAATTTTAATTAGCAGTATATCTTCTCTTATCAATTATCTTAATTCTTCTAAACTGAGATATGTAAAAACAAAAAAATTACCAAAGAAATGACTGTCTAAACATTTTTGCAATACATTTAACAGATCATTTAGTAGAAAACAGACGTATCATATGTGTAAAGTTTTCCTGCAAGTAATATCTGCTAGCAAAGTAATCGTTTTACAGGGGCACTTCATCATCTGTTCGTTTAGAGAGGCCAGTTCGCGCTCCAATCCGATTCCCCATCATATTGCTCCTTTCCATCCCGAAATAGATATGCGGGAGAGTAAGAAGTTTTAACGATTAATTTGATGCATCGCATTGTATTTCCTCATTACTATAATACATTTATCTTCTAAAGTAGAAGTTGGAGAATCATGTTTTAATGACCAATTTGTGGGGATAATGAAGCCGGTCTCTGCATGTAACAGACTCGAAGTCTAATTTGTTATTGTACTCAATCAAAGGGCTTTTAATGACGTTTATGTATAACAATTGTTTTCTTTAAAATTTTACTTGGAAGATATTTCTTTATAAAAAATAAATTTATTTGATTTGTGAAGATAATGAATTGCGAATATGAATATAAAACTCACTGGAAACCTAATTTGAAATATCAATCAATCTAGAAGTGTTTTTGAATGAATTGTAAATTATGTTTAATTATGGCTGGAATTCATGCTTTTATATTTAAAAAAGATTTAAAATTTTATCTTTATGTATTTAGCTTATAATTTTTTTTTCATATTCTCTCCTTTATTTGTTTTTGAATATAAATTTAACTTAATTTGGCATAGTTTCTGTATGCATTTATGAAATATATTTATTTTTATTACTAAACATAAATAAAATTGGAAAATAAATTTGAAATCTAAATATTTTTATTCAATGAATATTTAAAATTGCTCGCACAAAGGCAGATATAAAGCAGGTTCTAATCTTCTGCATAGACAATTGTTGAGAGGAGATATTTTTGGCAATTTCTAAATGATAAAACATATTCAAAAAATTTTGCTATTCATTTTTAATAGTAAGGGAAGAGTAGTTGTTAGTTTATAATTAACTGATGCCCTAATTAGATTATAATCATTATGGAAAATGGAACAAATGTTATAAAAATAAGAAAAAATTAATTTATTATTTGAAAATTTTTATCTAAGTCATTTTTATCATATAAGAATATATAGTTATAATAGAGAAAAGAAGAGAGCTGCATTTATTAGTTATAAAATATTTTTTGAATCAATTTTATATTAGAAAAATGAACTCATATTATAATAATTATAGCTTATAATAGAATTAATAGAAAAGCTGATTTCAATATTTATTAAATATTCTTTTTTGTAATATCATTACAGCACACAAAATGAATCGGAATGATAGTTAAATTTATTATTTGAAAAATATTATACTTCATGCAGTTTTCGGAGAAAAATGAAATCAATATGCGTGTAAGATAAAAGCAAAATTTATTATTTGAAAATATTCTTTAAAAATCATTTTTATTTTATAAAATAAGCTAATACTTCTCAGAGAAGAAAACTAGATTTTTTATTTGTAAAATATTCCATTAATGTAAAATGTTATATAACTTTAATAAATAGATAAATAAATGAAAATACAAACCTTTTTTTTGTTATATCAGAAGTAATTTTGGCTCTCATTTTCCTCTGTTAACTTTCTTTAAATTTTTTTCCAAATAATTAAATTTAAACTTATTCCACGAATTCTTCTTTGTGCACTACCTAAATAAAGAAGCAAAAAATATGAAGCTTAGTCATCACGGCTTTGAAGATTCATACTGCATTTGAAATAATAATAAATTATTCATAAGGGCTGAAATGAATACAATAAATCTTTTATTTACGTTTTTATCTGTTATGAAGTTTATTAACAGAAAAAAAAACAATTAAAAATGTAAAAAAAAGGAAATAGCTTTTTTATAAACAATTGAAATACTAAAAGTTTTATTTTTTATTAATTCAAATTTACTTTAATTTAATAACTATTCTCTTTATTAATTTTTTATGTACCTACATTAATTTTGATACTGATTTTAAAATTTTACTTATAAATTTGATAGCCAAACTTTACTGAATGGCATAATGCATTATTGGATATTAAAGATAAGAAAATAAAATTCCGTAATGGAATAATTACAAAAAATGAAAGAATACATAACAAAATTTGGTTGATCTGGCATTATA
>JAPMOR010026819.1:99084-186498 GCA_026543865.1 Argiope aurantia | reverse complement strand
AAAAAATGAAAGAATACATAACAAAATTTGGTTGATCTGGCATTATATTTTTTTAGAGGGAGTTCAAAAATTTAACATAAATGAAAAACAAAAAAGAAGTAAAGATGGAAATTAAACTATTTAGCTGCTGTTT
The DNA here is from genome assembly GCA_026543865.1 of Argiope aurantia. Lineage (NCBI taxonomy): Eukaryota > Metazoa > Arthropoda > Arachnida > Araneae > Araneidae > Argiope > Argiope aurantia. Next base: position 186,365 of record JAPMOR010026819.1, on the reverse strand, counting down.
ACGATAAAAAATTGTTTACATTGGATGATTAGAATTAAAGTGCTATTGTTCAGCTAGTGGTGAAAAGATGATCTATATTGGTGGTGTGTATTTTAAACAAAACGAAAAACAAATGGTGCAAGATAAGAGAGAGAGAGAGAGAGAATTCGAAATTTTATTTCGAAACATCGTTTCATAATGATGCTATCATGCTCAAAAGCATTATACATTTTATTGTTCACGTTTCTGAAACCATACAGATGTACACGATAAATATAACAAGTGTAAGGCTATTAAAATAACATGGCCTTAGTGCCTATCATAATCTGATATTTAAACATAGATTTTCTTGAATGAACTATGAATATCAAATTATGCATCAGAGATTTAAAAGTAAATAAGCATAACCAGTATTCCCAGCAGGCCAGATGGTAGACAAAAGCAACTAGTACTTGACAAAATAGCACAATTGATCTATAATTACTTATTTTAGAGCATCTGCCTTTTACTAACATCATGATTTACACCAGTAATATGGTTTTTAACTTCAGGTCATTAGAAAAACAATTTATTTTGAAATTCTTCATACAAAGTGATTATAATTAAATTAATTCGATTCAAAGCACTGTGAGAAATAAGTCATGAGAATACTTCATCTAGTGATATTTCAAAATATATATAAAGAAATAAATAATGCAAGGACTTCAAAAAGAAAATAATAAAAACTGTACTGGAACTTTGACAAAGTGTTTCAAGTATCAGCATAATTGATGAATTGCAAAAAGGTACCGAAGAATAATAGATAAAAGCTAAAAAAACCTATAAAATAAATGTAACTATTAAATTAATCCACCAATACCTTAGTTCTATTTATAGGCCAGTTAAATTTTAATTTCATAATTAAATAGTATGTAATCCACTACTTCTTTTTTCTTACTTTATCTTGGAAACCAATATGTTTACCAAACGAATTTCAACTATCACCTAGTACTCATCAGCCAGGCCTTGAAGTCAAAGAATCGTCATTTTGTAATTTTTTATTCTTTGCTTCTACTTATTTTTGACGTAAAGCAAGGAATTCTATAATAATATGTTTTTTTTAAAATAATTCACTACATTTTCTAAACTTTTTACTATAATCAACGTGAAAAATTTATTAAAATTAGTATATTTTTACCGATTTTTTAATAATATTTCTACAAAATATTAAAACCCCAATTTTTTTCTGAATTTAATTTTACTACATGGATATCTTAGTCTTGGTATTTTTAGCATAATTTAAATGCGATTTATTGAAATGTAAACATTCAATTAATTTGAGTATCAACGGTTAAATCAATGTGCATAGGGTAAAGAATGCAAAGAGAGAGAGAGAGAGAGAGAGAGAGAAACTTATCTCATCAGATTTTTTTTTTAAAAAATTTCCCCTGTCTTCCATCGACCCCCCCCCCCTAATTTCTGAAGTGCAAATCCCTAAAATATAGCGTTCAGACGATTTCGAGATTTTTCTGTTCATTGCTTTCTTTGAAAAAGAATATTCTAGTAATGAATATATAATAAAAAAAGTTGCTGTTTTTTCATTAAAAATATTTTTTAAAATTATTTTTGGTTAATAAATTTTTATTTCTGAGATAATAAAGTTTAAAAAAGAAAGAAAAAATAGAATTTGCGGGAAATATTTCTTTATAGGCGAGAAATATTATAATATTATTTTTTTATTATCAACAGAACAGAAAAGCAGAAAAAAAAATGATACAAATGAAAGTTACCATCATGCGCTTCTATTCATTTTTTTTTGAGAATTGGAATTTTTCATGTGAAGGTCGAATAAATAAATGACTTACAGTAAATCATTGCGAATTAATTTTATTAAGTCATTAAAGACTAGTCGCATAACACAGAACTCTGGAAATGAAATTGTGGAATAAGGATTAGTAACAACAAAATAAAAAATCCTAACTTATATGCAATGATTCATTTTAAATATGTAAGGTTTCTTTAAAATTCGAATGCAATTTAAAGTAAATGAATTTTTTTTATATGCAAAGTTTTCCTAATTTATATGCAATGATTCAATTTAATTATGTAAGTATTTTTTAAAACTTCGAGTGAAATGAAATTTTTTATTTTTCATATACAATACTTTTTATATTCAATATATCATATATCATATCAAAGTTTTCATTTATATAATTTATTTTCATACAATTTCTTTTCATATTCTATATTTTTTGATACGTATTTTTCATTTTCATATACAAATTTTCCAGACGTCGATCCTGAGATTTTGATCCTTCTCATACTTTTCTTCTTCCTAAATAAAATAAAAAGTCATTTAGAATTTCTTCTTATCTCATTTTGAATTTTTTACTTTTCTTTGATTTATTTTTAAAAGCAAAGAATTTAAGAGTAATTTTTTTGCAATATTTTACTATGCTGCAAAATCTTTTTATATATACTGAACGTTATAATTAAAACTGTGAAAAGGTAGATAAATAAAATTTGACAAGTGAAAAGTACAATTTAAATGATAATTTGCTTCAAAATTGTAAATATTTTTTTTTCAAGTTTTGAACTAAATGTGAAGACAAATACAGTAATTCAAAATGAATGTGATGGCCTAGAAGCCTTTGATGTTATTTCCCCGAAACTTTCTCATATATTCTGTAATAAAGATATCATCTTCCTACGTAATGCATAAAATTATGAACTTTGGACAGTTTTTAATTTCTTACACATGAAAATTACAAACTTTGCAGTATAGTAAAAAAAAAAAAAAAAAAAAAAAAACTGGTATTTATTTATTAACTGCATATCAAGGAAGAAAAAGCCTTATGGCCGGCGTCCTGGCCTAGGGGTAGCGCGTCTTCCCCGTGATCTGGGCGTCCCGGTTCGGGCATGGTTGTTCTTCTTCTGTGTTCTATTTGTGAGGTGTGTGGATGTGCCCCCTCCTGAAAAAAGGGGTTGTGAAATTCAATGTGATGCATGAAGTAGCTAAGTCGTACTCGGCCCTAGTTGGAGCTACTGTGAAAACAAGAGACACTCACTCGGCTTCAATCGCTGACAGATAACTGTCAGCGGGCTTGTAAAGTGCCATAAGTCACAACACAATAGTAAATCTTATGAAATATTTATCTTTGGCATTATCTAGTGTGCGATCTTCCTGGGTTCATGTAAAAGAAGATTTTCATGTACAGAATAGCAGGCGGCTATATATATATATATATATATATTGAAAAAAGAAGATACTATCAAAATTCTCTTAATATTGACAAAATTTGGCTATGTAGTCTGAAATATTTATGCCTAGCTTAAAATAGTCTGGTCTACTGCAGTTTGCATTGCATATTTAAGATACCTTTTTTCTTGCCAAAATAAGATTTTGACATATTTGGAATTCTGTACTTTGTTAAAAAATATTAAGTAGAATAGAGTTGTATTTTATGATATAGTTGCATTCAGCCACTCCTCTTCTAATTATGAAAAAAATCTGGTATTTTTCGGCTAGCACGACGCTAATACTAACGGGCGAAAGTATGAGGTAGAATTCTAGGTTACTATTTATGCTACATTGTCGCCAACATCTGGCGAAAAACACACTTGTATTTTAAGTTGTGCCGACTGATACTGTTCTTCCAATACTAACACAAATATGATCTAGTGTCAATACTATTTATTATGACTATTATTTATTGCTACGTTGTCGTCAATATTTGGTGATAGCTTAATGTTTGAACTAATTCTATTATTTGACCTTATAAACGATTAGTGCATATTAATTTAAAGTATTAAAATTCCTGATAACAGTTTAAATTTATGTAATAGTACATTCAGAGGTATAAATAACGCCAAAGAATTCTTACCTCCACCACCCTGCTGCATTGAACCTTAAAATAATTTATATTTTAGAAATCGTCTGGTTTTGAAATAGATCTCATGTCGAAGGCAATAAATAACTCAGATTTATTTTAGAGTTCCTGGAACTTTTTTGGGTTCAAAAAACCGCTTTCCCACCAAATAAAGTATAACTTTATTGGTGATACATTAAAGATATGTTGTTAATACATAAAATGCTTGTGAAATTAGCTGAATGTAATGCATTTACAAGGCAAATTAAATTTCTGACGTTCCATAATCTGTATTCTGTTTCAAGACAAAGTAGTTGCTTCAATTCGTTTAAAATGCTATAACAGTTTATTCAATTACCTCAGGACTTGACCTTCGAGTCGCAAACAGCCCTTCCTACATTCCCTTCAAGGAGGGTTTTTATAGCTTATTTATGCTTTTCCACACCAATAAAAAATGTTATGACTTTCTTGCCATTTGAATTAATGACTTCTTTGAAAATCACTACTTATTTATGTAATCGCTGAGGAGTTTGGAAAAATGGCTTTGGGACTTCAAAATCAACCATGCAGTTTTGTTCAACCATTTACTGCATGCTTTAAAAATGTCAACAATATTTTTTGTTCTGATTCGAATTTTTGAATTAATTTTTGCATTAATTTTAAATTTTATATAATTCGAATTTTTGAATTAATGTTTGAATTTTGCATGGATTTAAATTTTTGCATTAATAATACATTAATTTTGTCCTTTGCCATAAATATTCTTTCTTATGAATTGAGTTGCTTAATGATGAGGTTGCAAAATTTGAGAAAGGCAATGAAATAAGTTTATTAAACATATTAAAAAACTTTCAGTCTTGGATGATAAACTACTACCCCCTTAAATTATTAAATAATTAATTTAATTATGTTCTAACTTCAAATTTTGCATCTGATTAAGAGTTTGGTAAACTGAATACAAAAATTTCTATTGAATGACCAAGAAATGGGATGAAAAATATAAAAAGTACGAAGGAAATGGCTTAGTAAATTAAATATTATGATTGTATCTAAATTTTTATGTATAAACAAAATGAAATTTATGTCTTATATATTTAATAAGGTTAATTGTATGAAAATTGGCAAGTTGAAAATATTAATTGATATAAAAAAAGGCCAAAATGAGTTAGAAATATGAAAAGCATAAAAGAAATTTATTAGTAAATTAAATTTTAAAAATGTAATCAAATTTTGATTCAAATTGGAATAGGAAAAAATGTTTTACATCTAATGAAGTTAATGGCATAAAACACTAGCACGCTGAAAGCCTTCATATCCCCCCCCCGTCACACAAAAAAAGAGAATGCACAGTTTAAAACTGAAGTTAATTTAATGCACAATCAGAAAAATATGTCATATCTATTATCTTAATATCGTATATCTAATGAAATTAATTACATAAAATGATGACAAGCTGAAAAAATTAATTTTTATAAAAATGGAAGAACAGATATATATATATATATAAAAAAACTGTGCCCAGGTAAATACAAAAAGCTGCAATAATAAATTATATTTTAAAGTTAAAATTAGATTTTGATGCAGAAATATAAAAACATGTCTCGCATCTACGAAAATTATTAATCGTGATTCTCATATTTAACTGTGAGAAAGAATTCTAATGCATTATAATTTATATTTAAATTAAAAAAAATTTATTATTTAGCAACTTGTAAAATATATATTTTTATTAATTATAACATGTATTAATTAAAAATTATTAACATCTAAAAAGGGTATTTTGGCGATAGATGAAAAGACGGGTTTAAGAACCCATCTGGAAATGAATTTCAAAACTATCTAAAAGAAGATTTTAAAATCATTTTTCAATCGGTGCAAGAAAAGATAACTCTTGAATGCTGAAAGTCTGGCATTTTAATTTCAATTAATAGAAAAAAAGAACGTTGAAAATTTCATATTAATTTGAAATAATGGAAAAAATGAAAACTGAAAGTTTTACCCTTTAATTTTAAATAATGAAAAAAAAAATGAATTGTAATAATTCCCTGTAATGAAATAATAATTTGCAATCTGTAACGAAGTAATGACCTTCAAAAATTTCTACTGTTTCTTTTTATTTTTTTATAGCGATTCAAATATTATATCACTATAATATTGCAATTTCGCATAACAATAATTTTATTTCCCCGATCTTTTGCGTATAAACTTAAAAATATGATCGTTATACACCTTTCCAAGGATACCAATTTTTTGGAAATAATTTTTTATATTTAATTAATAAAAATTTATTTTAAGCATATTTTATAACAATATATTTCATTTTTGAAGTGAAACTCAAATCGCTTTCTTTGTTATTACTAATGTTTGCCCCGACTCAGGAAGATTCACCTTATTTTTTCCATTTTAGAAAGATTTCATTTGAAAGTATGCATATATATATATATATATATATATATAAGTTTATGTAACTTAGTTTATGTAACTTAAGTTTATGTAACTTAAGACTTAGTTTATGTAACTTATGTAACTAAGTTACATAAGTTACATAAACTAAGTTACATAAAATATTACATTACATAAAATATATTAACACATGTACAGACAAACATATTTTGTTCTTTATTATTAGTAATGTTAATTTTAAAGAACAATATATGATCATTTTAGTAATCAATGACCTTAAAAATATCATAATCGTAAACATAACTATTTACTTTTATAAAAATAAATTTTTGAAATAAAATAAAAAAAAGGTTAAAATTATACTTACTTGGTTAATATTCCATAATTTCTTTCATTAATAAACCAAACCATCATCTACGTCGAAAGCTAAATTAATAAGCATGTAGACAAAAAAAAATTAAATTTAAATGAAGCATTTTCTGTTTTTGAAATAGACTAGTTAGTAGAATAACAGACTTATTTATGAATCATATATTTATATTAGAATGGCTTAAATTTTTGATTCTTAGTTAAAAATAGGAATAATGCATGCAAACATCATTGAGAATTAAAAACCTCTTAAACCCTTTAGTTTTTTTCAACGTGATTTTCTATTATGTCCATTTAGAACGGCAATCTTTTCATAAATAGTCAACAACAATTGTCATAGACTACTTATATTAAAACTTTTTTTCAATGCTTTTTGCGGAAGTGGCGAACTTTTGGCCTTAGGTGCTGTCTTTTCCTCGTTCTACTTCCGGCCTTTCCCAGCACCGGAAAAAGGATTCAATGCAAGACGGTTGAAAAAAATACACTCTTCCATGCTATCTTTCTCTTCAATCGGAATACAACTAAAAAAATATAATATAAAAAATTAACCGATTCTTAGAATTATTTTCAGACGACTTAAATAATGCATGAATTTTATCTAGATATCATAAATGTTTTATAATTTTTTATGCACATCATTAAGTAAAAAATATGGCTATTGGGAATGAAATAGATAGGATATATATAAATAGAAATAAAGAAAATCAAACATTTTTTTATCGAAACATCATGGCGTGATAATGTTGTAGACTTGAGTCATAGTCACACTTTATTTTATTTTTAAAATTTGCTCTTAATTATATAGTAGCGATAGCAAGAGTATAAACAAAAAATAAATTTAAAAATATCGTAACGTGAGAATGTATAAATTCAGTAAAAATAATGGAAAGTATTAAAGTAAAATATGCATAAAAATGCTTTAAAAAATTTATTAAAATTAGGGTAAAGTATTGTAAAAAAGTTATTGAGGAGAAATTTTAACATATACATTTTTAATATTCAGTCAGGAAATACAATATAACTAGAATATGGAGATTTCATGATGATATTTCGAAACAGAACTACAATTAAATAAACTACAGGATCAAATTTCACTTCGTCAGAGTTTATTGTAACTTTCTCAGCCATTTCGCATTATAATAGAGTTTAAAATTTCAGAAAATTACACAAAATGCTGTAGACAACTTTTTCAAAATATGTTCAATTTTAAATCAGTAAAGACGCAATATAAAGTGAATATTTTCCACTCACTTCTAATCCTTTATTTATAAACTGATTTTCGTATTTTATTTTCCATTATTTTAACTTTAACTCTTTTATTACAATTTGATTTCAGTTTCATTTTTATTACTTATGAAACTAAATTTACTTCTGGAAGTGAAGTTAGATATTTAACTAACTTCACTTCCCTTTAAACTTCTGAGCTACTAAATATTATATTTACCATCCTGTCCCATTGACCAAGAGGGATTTATTTTAGATTAAACATAAATTTCTTGTAAGATGTAGAGATCACGCAGAAAAAGAAAGATTAAATTCAACGAGTTATGATAAATTTGGAAACGTCAACTGAAGAAGATAATGAATAATATGTACACTTCTACTAGTGAGAATTTGGAATTTGGTTCATTTTTGCATAACATAATGGATAAAGTGTTTTTTTTCTAACAGCACTAGCACTGACACAGCTGTTAATAATAACTGCTAAAATATATCATTACTATGCCAAGATTTGCATCTTTTAAGTTCTGTTTCTACATTTTCAATCAACTTTATGTGTTATTAAACATTCAAGAATGGCAAATAGAGATGTACGCATTGCTTGTGAAATAATTTTTGAAGGAATTGGCCATTTCTATATTAGTTCCTGACATCTTGAAAATGGTTCCAAAAAGTAAAATAATCCGTTATTCAAAAATGACAATTTTATATCATTGCCAATGTCGCCAATCAGAAGTATAGCTATTGACGAATTAAAGGTACAATTAAAGGTATCTGTACTGTTCTGTACTTAATATTTTAAGCAAAACGTTTATCTATTTGTTTCTTCTAAATATTTAGATAATATTATTGGTTAAAATTTCTGTATGAGTATAATTGTTTTATGATCTCTGTTATTATTTGAAAATTCATACAAAAGATATCTAAACACATATTTCAATTTGATATTCTCGCTTGTTCAGTATCGAATATAAGAGTGTCAAAAGGCGGAAGAGATTCTTCAAAACGTTTTAAAAATAGTTTTTACATTTTTTATACACTATAACAGTTTCAATACTCAAAATATTTGATCTAGAAACTTTTAATACAATAATGTTTTGCTGAACTTATTTGGAAATTTTTAAAAAGCATACTGTGTTTGTGGAATATATTTTTTTTTGTATTCTCATCCCATGCAGAAGATAATACTACAACAAGATATTGTTTATTCTTCCTGACAAAATCCATCATAAATTGACTTATCAGTGTTACCAGACGATATTTAGTCTTCCAATCGATTCCAGCTAATTTATTCTGTTATTTTTGTGTAATACTAAAACAGAACTGCAAACAGAACAGAGGTACTAATGAAAACAAAAGGCAATTTTAAATTGTATAATTATTATATAATTATACAATATTATTATATATTATTTGTATAATTATTGCAGAACAGATTGCATTTTAATGTCACAATTTCTCGGCTATTTTTAAAAATCAATTCTTTAAATTGTGTATGGATTTTATTTATTTTTGGCAAAATTTAATGATGCAAAAAAAAGTCTTTTCACATTTTCTATCAAAATATCAGATCAGAAATTGACATGTCTGAATGCCACCAGACGATAATTTGTCCTCCAGAAATTTTAACTGATTTCTTTTGTAGTTTTCTGATTAGTACGAGAGCAATGTTTCAGAACTTTTAATGAAAATAAAAAGAAATATTATATACAACTAAATCAGAACTATTTGATCAAGAGTTATATTTTATAGAATAGTCTCTACTAGACATTCTTTGAAAATAGAGATCAAATAGATTTTTCTCTTTCAATCATAGCTCATTTTCCGTTCTTCGGCTTAGTGGCAATTTATGCTGATATGAGACTATAATGTTTAATAAAAATGCATGTATTTGAGTTATTTATTCCTTGGCGTTATATTTAATGTTGGTTCAATGCCGTAGTTCCCAACATTTTCTCAGTGGTGCACTCTTGGGAACTTCGATTTTCGCAAAGGAGAGTAGCGCTATATTATTTAAAATTCACGATTTTATTTAAATTTTTATTTCAGTTTTATTGGTCATACAGTCAAATATTCTCTCAAAGATATAATATCGATAATTTTGCAGGGATTCAAGAGCCAATAAAGGCCACTGTTCTTTCTGCAATTATTGGAAAGAAAAGGAAGAAAAAAATCTGTTTGAGCTGTCTTTTGACTATTTAAAAAAGTAACTTGTGTAGAATTCTCTGAGTTTCTGTTTTGAATAGAAGATAACATTTAATCTAAATTAATGAAGTTCAGATCGTTTTGATCCTATTTGCTATTTTTTTTTATTTGTACAAGAGAAAACAACTGCTCTCATAATCGATAGAAAGGTCCAATTTAATTCGGCGGTTTGAGAAAAATTGTAGTGTTCAACAGTTTCACCCATCCCATTGTTTATTATACCTATTAAAATTTGTTTTATAAGATTATGTGGTCTAAAAGGCTCTTTTGTTTATTTTTACATGATGTTCATAAAATTTTTTGAATATCTTGCAGAGGATGACCTTGAAAAATCTGGTGTATATATATATATATAATTTTGATTAACATATTGAATGTTTAAAATATTTATAGAAATTAAGAAAAATATGATTTTTTAACATGCAAAATGTGTTAAGTAATTTCAAGAAAACTTCGTAATGATATCATAAACCACATAGATTATGCTTATGATAACATTTTAAATGAAATTATCTGTGTAGAAAAACAAAGAAATTATTTTTGTTGGTATTTAATTTATAATCTGAAATTTTTCTAGGAAAATTAGGAAAAGTAAAATATATGTATTTTCGTATGATCTAAATGCTGCTGTGTTTAATTCATACTCATACCACAAAATAACTGAATCTTGAACTGTAAATGTCGCTTATCACAATTCACTAGACGATTTAGTATTTTTGTATCATAAGCAAAAAGAAATTCCACCACGTATCATGATGGCTTTTCTATTGAGCTTAATATTAAATTACATGCTGGAATACACATCACATCAATTCACACATAACGTTAGAATAGATATGATGAAGAATGTTTATGTATTATGTACGACAAAAATTTTGTAATATTCTGATTAATAAATGAACTTGAAAAAATTAAATAATATTTCGAAAAATTTAATAATTTAAAGCCTTTGTGGTCTTTTTATAATTTTAAATCCATTATTGAGTTTAGTGATATCTATCCATAAAAAATATAATGAAAGTCTTACTCGAAATCTCAATTAAAATTTTTATAAAGAGGAATTAAACTCACTTAAAAACGTACCGATTTACACACCTAAATCGGTAAAACGAATCTTGCAGTCAATCTGTGAAGATTTTTTTTCAGAAATATTAAGAAGAATTCTATTCAATTTGTATACTTTAAAAACATTTCTTCATATAATTTATTTGTTTGCTAAATGATATTTTTATAATAATTATGAATTTGACGCTATCTACATGAAGATATTCAAATTTCTTTGCATACAATCATTTGAATGCTTTTATTTTATATTATCAACTAAGATTTCAATTAAATAATATAGAATTAAAAAATGTGTAAACATTTTGTAAATGAGACCGCTTGATTTGTCCATATCTCTTCTCATTGATTTGCCCTCCTATTTCATTTTGCAATCTGATTATTATTTTTACGGATAATTAGAATTCATATCACTGCCATAATAGATATTCTTTCATTCAAATCTCTTTCTATTTACGTATTTAATCCTTTTTACTTGATTTCCCTTTTTATATTTGTACAAATCGGATTCTGATTTGTTATTGATTATTTATTCTCACTTTTTGATTCTCCAGGATTTGGAAATATAGTAAACTATTATTTACTGTTGATGAAAATATATAATTTTAACAATTTCATGTTTTAACTATTTATTCATTATTTAAATTAATTAAATTTTGATTCGATAAATGTGGCTCCACCTGTTAGTGAATTTGAGAAAAATATAATTTCTGTTTCAACAGTATTTCAAATAATAGATTATAAATTAAAAATCATTAAGAAATAAAAATTTGTACTCTTTGGTACAATAGTAAAACTATGTTTGAAATTTTTTTTAATGTTTATTTGAAAGTAGTTGTAATTTAATTAATTTTTTTATTTCAAAATCTTTTAGAACTAATAATATTACTTAAAATAACTGCTACATGTTTTCTGCATTGCATTCTGTAGATTGATAAATAGTTATTATTTATTTCAAAGGATGTTTTTGATGTTTGTTTATTTCGTAAATTCCGTTTCATAAATCATAATAATGAAAAAATTTTAATTTTCCCTATTGTGTTTTATAGTTTTAGTTATTTGAAATGTTCAGTTTCGTTAGGGAGTTCTGAAAATTAAGATGCAAATGAAATATCAAAAAAATTATTTTTTCCCATTTTAATTTTGTGAAATAAAACATATGGGGATAAAACATTTATCCCCGTATGTCAAATTTTATTTATCAACATAAAGGTAAAATAAGTTTTCTTTAAGAATATAACTAAATTTATCAGAAAAATGAGTTACAAAAATTCAATTTATTTTTTGGCTTTGGTACAAAAATTTCAACGTTTCTACGTTAACTCAAAGAATGGTTTTTTTTTTGTTTTTATTGCTGCTTTTTGTTTAAGTTGCTCTTAGAAAAAAGTAAGTAATTTAATCACATTTTGTTCGAAAACAATTTGTTTTTGCTGCAGGAAAAAAAAGAAGTTAAATATGGTTTCTTGTATCAAAGAAAAACAGTTATTAACTGAAATTAATTCTTTTGGTTACTAATGAGTGCAGTTCATCATTGAAGTTAATTTACAAACTGTTATAATTGATCATATTCATGTTCTTTTCCGAATACTATGGCTATTATTTACGGACAATTTTTCTGCGCATAGACGTGATTCATAGTGTGTGAGAATAGCACTTTTTGATACTGATTTTTGTTTTGTTTTACATAGAAAGATTTTTGTTTTAATTTCAAACTGTGCATTGTGTGTGCTTGTAGGTCGATAAAAATATAAATTCTTCTTCCTCCTTCATCTGCTATTTCACCTGTATTTTGGAAAATTCTAAAAGAGTCGGTGCATGCTCAAAAATGTGAAAGCTTTCTATATCTGAAAACAGAAAGTATATACTTTCATATGCACACTGTTTCGCACATTACACACTAAATATAATGGAATTAAATTAATTTAAAAGTGATGGATGCAATAAAAATTGATCTGCCTGAAAGTTAGAATTAAAAATAAAATTAGGTCTAAAAATGAGAAATGTGAGATAAATGGCAATTTTTAAACTGAAAAGAACAAAGGAATTCCCTTCAATATTTATTAATTCTCATGAAGAAATACGCAAATAATAAATTAAGTAAAAATAACTGTTGTTAAAATTTTTTAATAATATTAAAAATATTAATTTCTTGATTGAAAATATTGCACAGAATTAAAATCCTTAAGTGAATTAAAGGCCTTAAAATGAATTCATATAAGCAAACGTGCTTATTAAATGAACGAAGAGAATTCAGAAAGAGCATAATTCTTTGTTTTGAATTCATATTAATCTAAATAATAGACAATTAAAAGAACCAGGAAAAAATTATAATGAATTGCTGAAGAATTCGAATAAAACTTGCTTGAATTAGTTAAATTCCACTGTATATAAATATAATAAAATTGAGTTAATTTAAACATCTATGATACTTTTTATTTATTTCAAAAACAATTTAGGGATAGTTTAGATAGTTCTGCTGAATATTGATCGGAATAAATTTTATTGAATAATCTCAATCTTAAAGATCAACTATGAGTTAAATAACAATTTATTGAGATTTCTTTATATTCATTTTTTTTGTTTTGCATATTTATAATTATTGAAATAAGGACTGATTGATTATTCTTCATTTTACTAAAATTATTTAATATTCAAACAGCATTTAATTTTTTTTGTACGAAATGCATAAGAAAATAGAAAAGCATTTTCAAACTTTGTTGGGAACTATTTATTAATTTTTTTTATTAAAAATATTCCGTTTTTATCTTTTAAACTATGAGTGATGCTTTACTCTTTTCTTTTATAAAAGCTTTTTTAAATCGCTATTAAGTGCAGCTTTCATTTACAGACCGTAATATGTTGACAAAGTAACTCATTGATATTTATAATAAACGCTGCTACAACGTAGCTTGCTGGATTGTATTTAGTGGCTGACAGGCGATTTTTACATAATCTGAGGTTAAATTTTAGTGATGTTTTACTGAAAAAAAGTAATAACTTTCCAGGGTTTAGTGAATTTTATTAATTATAAATTTATCGCCGTCGATATGCAAGTTCTTCCATATTTTGTTATTTGATTTATTTAAGATTACTTATCAAAATTAAAATCAGTTGAAGAATTCTTCCTTCGACTGTCTTGTATGTTTAAAAAATATGTAAGAATCAAGTGTGTTAAATATGTAATTTAGTGAATCAAGTATGCTTTTTGGATATCTCTCTAAATCAGAACGAATTTAAAATTTCAGAAAAATAACACTTACATTAAGAAATACGCGAGAAAGTTTCAGGAAGATCTGACCTCCTGACTTGCCATCGAATTCATATGTATCAAAAAAGGCAGATCGACAGACAGTCAATTAGTGCATGGTTTTTATTTAAAGTTAAAGACATACTATAGTTAAAGTTAACGACATATTATAGTAATAAAAATAATCGCCATATTTTATCTATATAGTTCTTTATATTTTTGAGGTATTATGTTCACATACACGTGGACAAATAGATATACAGATTTGATGAATTTTAACCCAGATTAAATGAAATATAGGAATTTGAAAAAAAAAAGGTCATAACAAACTTTACTTGTCCGGCTTTCTATGCTTTTGAGTTATCGTGTTCAAAGACAGGCAGAAATAATTCCAACATTTTTTCTTCTTCCAATTTCTAGAAAATGCAAAATGTGGATATTCATGTATTTAAAATCTCTTAATCTTAAAGTTTACATCGACTCAATTTTTTTTATTGACTCAACTCGACTCTTAAATTTTTATCAACTTTTATGTGAGAAAATATCGATTTTCTCCCTTAAAAGTTGTAAGTTAAATCATATGAAAGAAAGGAGAAAAAGTTTACTAAACAATTCTTCGTTGAGTTTTATGAATATAAATTAATGTATAAATATCTTTTACGGAAGAGAGTCTATAACGTTTTAGAAAACATGAAATGAGCTGCATCTAACTCCCAAATAAAGAAGAAGAAAAAATGAATTCGAAAATATTGCGCCATTTTGTGTTTGTCAAACGGTTTTGTTGGCAAATTTCTCATCTTAACATTTATGAAAATTCTTCTGGGAAATGCACAGACTAGCCAATTCCGAGTTAGTTGGCATTCTTCCAACTCTGAATCAATCGAATTTTTCTTCCGTAAGAATACAAGCAATATATCCTACTGAGTTGCTGCTTACAATTTTCATCGTTTTTTGGCGATAAATTATTATTCTTTAAATAAAAATTTGGTTTTAATTTCTTCAATTTTTTCACTAACGTATACCTCATTAGTATTAAAGTATTCTAATAGTGACATATTCCCAATCCAGCAAAGGAAAGATTTAAGAAGATTCGAAGCTTTAGTTCGAAATATCATAGAATGATAATACTGATATTATTATGTATGTTATATTTTTACAATTTATTCTTAGTTATATGACAATAAGCACAAAATATATATTTCATGTCGTTTTCTGTTACATAAGCAATGAAATTTTTTTTTGATTTATTAAAATATTTTTAAAATTTATTAACATTAACAAAAAAATGTAAAACTAAAATAACTGACAAATTTATTTTTGGTATTTAAAAGTGGTTTAAAAGCATTTTTAAGCAATAGTATACTATGAAATTATTAAAGAAAAAAATAATAAAATATTTATGAATTTGAAATTAAAAACCATATTAATAATTTGAAAACCCCGTTTTTTTCACCTATTAATTACCCAAGAAGCAATTTTTACCAAATTTGATAGCTGTAAGTTCAGTGATCTATTTTGGAAAATGAATGTTTTCATCATCAATGTTGCATTACCGTCGCAACTTAAGACTGCCTGCCATCTTATAAGCGTTATAAACTAGATAATTATCTTTTCTCTTTTCTTTTTCTTAACTTTTATGTAATTTTTTACAGACTAAAGATCGTGAAAGAGTTACAGAAAACTGAGAAACAATTTGAGTAATATAGATATAAATGTTTTAGTGAGTATATGAGGGCACTTTTATTTTTAAATCATGATATCAGTAGATGAATAATTGAATCCGTGAGTAAAATTGAGATAAAATTTAAGCAAGCTTAAGGAAGAGTTTTTTCCTTCTTTTTAAATCATGATATAATTGCATGGATTACTTCTAAAGTTTGAAGTAGATCTATAAATGTGATGTAAAATTAATACACAGAATTCTGGCTAATTATCTGTTTAAGCACAGACATTTTGACATAATACCAAAATTTTGATATTATGTCAAAATGTCGTGCATTTTGACATAATACCAAAATTGAATTTTTTAAGCTCAGAAGGTGATATAGGGGAAATTTAAAACGAGGATATTCATCAACATCTCGAACTTTAAAGTTTACGAAGATTTTTTTTTCTCTTTGTAAATTTAGAAATGTTTACTGAAAAATAAAAAAGTATAACTTGCAAAATAATTTTGGTAAATAAAAAAATATTTCCTTTTCATTAACGTAAGAGCTAAAAGCATATTATTTATTATACATTTTTTACAGTTAAAGTGTTCTACTTCCTGAATCTGCAAGCCCCTGAAAGGTTAAATTCCATCTAAATGTAACTACAGGATAACGGTCCAACAGTAAATGTCAAGCGGTCATATCAATAAAATGGAATTTTTTTTCTAATGACCAATATTGCATGTTACACAGAATCCATCCCATTATCAATGCAACTATATTATTTTTGAAAAATAAAGAATGCTCAAAAATTAATGAAGGCGTAATAGAAAGAGATTGCACTAAGTGCCATACTCGTTATTTCTTACAATCAAACGAGGAATTGGCAACCATTTGTATTCTCTAGAATTTTTAAAATTTAAATCTATCGAACTTGCCAACGCAGAATTATTTTGTAGGAAAAAACTATTGTTATGTTCATAGAAGATTTAAATGTTAAACAAGAATATTAGAATGGTAAAAAGTTTTGTTAATATTTCTATATATAAAAACACTTTGTATTTCGGCTGATTGACTCTAAAAATTTTTTGTCATATTATAATAAAAGTTAGTAAGAAACGGAATTATCAGATATAATATACAGCACCGATTTAATAAAATTATATTTATACAGAGAGTTTTCTTATCATGTCGTTTATTATGTCACCTTACTGATTTCAATGTCTCATGCTTTTATATTTTTTCTTTGTTATTACAAAATATTATTTTCCTTTTTTTTTACAATTAAAGCTACTTTCAAGATTCATTAGCATAACTTCTATAAAATCTTAAAATTGACAATCTTTCAAATTTTCCAATAGATGGCCCCACGCATATAGAATCAAAATTTAATTTATCATGTAACTGATAATTAATTTTTGAAAATAATACATTGTATTAGAGACACACAATTTTACAAAATTTCAAAAATCTAGCAAGTAAAAAATAATAAGGAAAAAATTAGTAATTAAATTTTACCTCTACAAACATGATAAAAATTGAGTTAAATAAAAGCAATTGAGAACGGCAGTGAAAAAATAGCTTTCGTAAAATATCATTTTCAATGCCTGTAATAATGTTTATAGATGTCATTTGAGAGCGTAGGTTGTAAAACAAGTAAGCTGAATGACTTTTAATGATTTGAATTGCTTGTTATATGTGCTATCCTTATGTGGGAGTATAGAAAATATTAATAGAAGAACACCCTTGATTTTTCCCCCTTTATGATCATTATTGCACTCCATTATTATATGACCTTGTTTAATCACTTACTGTGATATACTTAGATCTCTAATTGGGTCATTAGAGCTTTAGGTGTTGTCTGTACTGAGCCATCACCATGGCAACCAATTCAAACAGGTATATAGCTCTTTGATTTTGGAACAAATGTGCCGACAAATGTAATGTAATATAACAGTTTTCGGGCACTCTTTTAGGAAATTCTCTAATTTGAAATAAGAAAATCTTAAATAATTGATACACTAAAGTTAAGCCTATGAAGTCTGTTCAGTGTCTTTCAAGACAAGACATGAATGTAAGCGGACACTAAAAAAGAAGGAAGAATAAAGAAATCCTTAAAATTAATGCTCTCTTTTTACAATAGACTTTTATTGTTTTTATAAGTTTTGTTATTTGAGATAAATCTTTTTCTTAATGATTATTTAAGGTGTTCTCAAATTCAATCACTTTAATAATCTTACAGATTCACAGTGGTTCAATATTTAATGTAATTTAATGATTTTAATGCCATTGGCAACCGTATGGAAAATTCAAAAGTAGCACATTTTAACTTAACGATATGTAAGACAGTTGATAATTTAGGATAGCAATAGTAACTAATTTGTTTTGAATTTCTTCGCTTTTTAAGAACTTGCAGCTGATATTTTAATTATAAAGTGCCACGTAAAATATAATTACTAAGCATTCTTATTTAACTTGACTTCTTTCATGTTCGTTAAAATAAATTCAATGGAAAATTCTCTTCTTACTTCCTAGTATGCTAAAGTTTTGAAAAATTTTATCTACTTATGTATTCTCAATGACAATACACTAGTTTAATGTTTTTCTAACTTTATTTATAACTGATTGATTAATATAAGTAAATTTTTATCATGATAATTTTCAAATGAATTACATCAATTTCAAAATATTGCGTTTGTACTTAGGGAACTCTAAAAGATGAAGATTCATCAAAACCCCACGAAAAATGTTGATGGTTACAATGCTTTTCCTTCTTCTCTTTGCGTATGAGAAAAGAAAGGTTACAATTTTATGAACAGATATGACTTGAGAATTCTGCATAAAAAAAAGATTCAATAATGCGATAAAATCCAATAGCTTATAATAATTGAAACTTTCTTTGTCAAGAAATATCAATTACGTACAAAAACTTGCTTGGAAAAAGCTACTGGCATCGTGCTGTAACTAATGAGAAAAAAAATTAAACATTTAAGGTATTAGTGGATTTTGAATTCATAAATATCTCTTAAAAACACAATACTTAAATCTTTTCACAACGTTTTTGTTTAAAATAGTTCCTAAAGTTGTTTCTTTTTTCAAAGCGTTAATGGAAGGTAAACTTCACAATTAGGGACGAGTGTCATCTTGCAAGAAACAATCTGTCATTCTTTATTCTTTTTTGAATGCTATTTTCAGACATCCTCCTGCGTACAAACGAGGAAAAGGCTTATTTTCTGATTTGAGGATTTAGTTCCCAGCACTGTCCAATAACATTTTAAATTCTAGTATTAGCAGCTTTTCAGTTTGCTTCATCTTATTTTTTTGCTGTAAAGGATGAAAATCATATAATAAAGAACAATCTGTAATATTCCTCTATTCCTTGAATGCTATTTTCAGCTTTTCACCTAAGAACAATCGAACAAACTATGTTCCCTTTTTAAATTCCAAGAATAACAGCTCGTTAACAGCTTTATATTTCTGACTTGTTCTCGATGCTCAGTATTAAAACAATACATATCTTTTGTATACACAGGGAGATTAATATATGCAGGGATATATAGAGAGATTTAGGTTATAACGTGTCCCGTAGAAGTGAACATTTTGAAATTTTAAATATTTACAATATGTTTGGTGCAGCATGGCCACATTTGGCTTTTGTGCCATTAAAATCCAACTCATAATTTTGATTTGATGTTTTATGTTGGAACATTAACATTCCGTAATTTAAATTTGTTTATAAGTATTAAATGGCAGCTCTACTTATTTCAATTTTCCAAATTTTACAATGGGAAGATAAAATGAATTTTTCGCAATCAATAATGAATATTTCTAATTTCTTTGCACAGCTGATTTGAGCATAAGATAGTGCGCTTCAGCCTAATAGAACAAAAAGGGGGGGGGGGGGGAGAAATATTTGATATTTGTTGACAACAATTAAAATCTTCTTTTTTTTTCATTTTGAAAATTCAAATAAGCTGTGCGTCATTTTGGCTAGACTAATCATCAAAACGATTATTACTGCAGGTCTTTTGAATCGTTTTAACCTCCATAATGAACCATTTTGTCATGAGTGTAAAGCATTAATGACATTTATTATACAGTTTTTCCATGTAAAAAGTATGCTTATTATGGGGATAGACTGTGGACTATACTAAAATTTGATAAGCAAGATAACATTTCTTTAAAAAATGATTTTTGATTAAAATAATTGCGAATAAAACCAATCTTTATGTCTCTCTTCAAGCAATGCGGCACATAAGTGTCTATTAATTTCATCAATCGGTACTTTGGGATTATCCCATCCACCATTTTCGCCAAAAGGTAGCTTTGCGCCAATAACTGCGAATTACTTTTCATTATGATGGCGTCAAAGGATTAGCGCATTTTCGCCAAAATGCGCCAACACTTTGGCGCCATCATAATGAAAAGCAATTTGAACGCAGGTCGACAGGATAATCCCAAATTACCCATCAATTTTATCTTGTAGTGACCTCTATGGGCTTTTTAACCAAGTCTTCTCTCATTGCTGCTTTGACTCTCTACAATTTGCTGTACCTCTAAACCTTTGAAAGCAAAAATATGGATAGAAACACATCAAAGATACTATTCTGCAATTGTAAATGGACCGAAACTTCTTTTTTGCTTGATTTTATTACTGTAAGGGCATACTGATGAATTTGTTCTATGTCTTCGTCTGAAAAAAGGGTATAACATACATTATTGCTACTATACGTTGATATAGAACTAAAAGTAACCGTCTGAAAAAGAAGGAAGATGAGTTAACATTTTCAGATTGTCTGAAAATTTTATCTTTGTAATTAGAGAATCATGTATATTCGTGTATCACACTATATGAAACATATATTTTTGATATGCGTCCAGATACAATGCGCATATATAATATAAGTCGTCAGTATACTACTCATATATTAGTATGCATCAGCATACAATCCGTATGCACAAAGTCTTGTCAACACACAATAAAAACATTGTGTTTCTCAGACGTCCCTCCCCCCCCCAAAATTTGCATGGTTTAAGATCTGGCGAGTAAGGTGGCCACTCTATACCATTGCCTGCTCTCACAACGGAATCCAACCCGATCAGTCTATCCTGAAAATGTTATGCTAAGAGATCAAAGTTTCGCTGAGTACAGTAAGGTCTAGCAATATCTTACATAAGCCAATAATCGCTTATCTTGTTTATGTCATGAAAGAATGGGATGACACCGTCATTCAATACGTCAAAATAAGCTTCATCGGTGACATTTTCGATTAAAAAAACTGGCCTAATGACGTCTTTATAGGATAATGGACATCAAACTGTGAGCCTAAGTGGATGCAATGGCTGAACTATTGCATGACATTTTCAGTGGCCCAGAACATCCTGATCTGTTTGTTAACATATTCTTGGAGGCGGAAATGCTCCTCATCACTGAACCATATCCGATTAAAATCAATTTCACCACATTAAACCTTATTAATCATCGTGACTTCAAAATCAAGCCTCCTTAAACCATTCAAATCGGTCAATGGTGATTGGTTTGAATTTTGTAAGGGAACAGAGCCACATAAGAATTTGCATATTCACTTACAGGCTCGCCTTTCCTCTCATAGGATGCTCAAATTACCATAGTCACCTAGGAAGCTTTCATGTTGTGCAATCGTCTTATGCATCGTAATTTGGAATACAAACTATTGGATTCGTAACTAACGTTCTTCGTGTAATTACACTATGACGCTATATTCGGGGATTTCAAAAGACCCTTTTACAATAGAATATGGAATCGCAAACATAAAGAGAGATTACTAGAGAGGATAGTAGATCAATGAATTATTTGATATAGATATCTGTTTTAGTGCGAATGAGTGCCATTGTCAATGCCCCTTTCCACAGCATTAATGTTAAAAATGACCCTTCTGAAAACTTGACGAATCCAGTTAATTAGTATTTTAAGTTTAATTGCAAGAATAGCATGGAATTTAAATTAGAAGCGAGTTGTAAAAGGTTCAATTAAATTCGGAATTGTTGTAAAAGACTTCATTTGTTTCAATTTATGAACTCAGAGATATTCAGAATTTATGAACTCAGAGATAAGATATTCTTGTTTCGAATTACGATAGTTTGAAGGAGAAGCGATCTTATTGCAATCACAAAAACAAGGGGTGTTCAAATAAAAAGGTACGAAACGACACTGTGGGAATAAATGAAGATTTTATTCAAAGTATTCACCATAGGCCTGATCACAACTATCCCATTGATTAAGAGCCGAAAGATTCCTTGTTCCCAGAATTCCTGTGGTCGTGATGAGGCCCAGTCCTTCACAGCGTCCTTGAGTTCGCCGTCCAAGCCGAAGCGCTTCCCTTTCAGATGTTTTTTCAGGTGACCAAACACATGAAAATCGCAGGACGACAGGTCCAGGCTGTAGGGCGGATGGTCGAGCTGATCCCACTTGAACTTGACCAGTTCCGTGTGTATGACCTTTGAATGTGTGAACGCGCTTTATCATGGAGCAGAACCACATCCTCCGTGAGTAGCTCCGGTCTTTTGTTCTAAATATACCTGCGTAGTCTTCGGAATGTCTCACAGTACACATCGGAGTTAATGGTTCTTCTGTGCTCGAAGAATTCAACAAGTAGCGGACATTGGACATCAGTTGAATAGCACTCTTTATAAGAGCCTCAGCTCTCTCTTTGCGCATGCGGGCGCCTGTGCATGCACCGATCTACGCCGGAGACTCCAATCGCATCCCTAGATATCTCTCTACGTTCTCCCATAGCGGCATAGGCAAATATGTTAACGGTTACGTTGTTACGACATTTCGTACCTTTTTATTTGAACACCCTTTGTAAGTATACTTACTTTCATGTACTATGAACGAAGAATAATTAATATTTTAAATGACTCTTGATTTGGCTGAAGAAGTTATAGTACTTGTTTATCTTTACAGCAAAAATCGCCAAGAAATCACCAAAAAAAAAAAAAAAAGCAAACCGTCGCCATGCTGGCCATAGGCAATAGGCAATTCAGTATTAAAAATCTTGGTGCAATCTGAAAATCGTCACATAAATTTAGGAATTAAATCATCGTGGCGAAATCTTAATTTTGTATGGTTAAGGGAGCTTGGAGATCCCGGCAGAAACTAAAAGTCGTGTGATAAAATTATTTAATGTTCTTCTTATATCTCACAGTAAATAAACTTTAACAGAGAGATTTTTATTCCATAAATTTGAAATTTTATTTCCTGGTGTTGTTTTACATAATCTTCTCATACTGTAATAGTGAGTGTCAAAATTCCACAAAATATTTGCTTATAAAGCTTTATTTTGCTTTATTGCTTAATGAGGAGGGGGGGGCTGTGCTTATCAATGAGGGAAATTATTTGATTTCATCAAAGGACGAAGTATTTTTTTTAGATAAAATGTAAATCGAAAATATAATGGAATACAAATTTATAATGGCCTGCATTTTAATACAACATCACATGCATAACTGCACGAAATACGATATGACAAGCAGATGCATAGTTTTTCCGACAAGTCCTTTGGACATTTATTTTAAATGTTTCCAGAATTTTCTTGTTGAACCTGTCTCTTATCTGTCATTGTATCTCTCATACCGCATACACATTGCAATTCAGGTTGCTGAATTATCATGATACTGGGAATTTTTTATACCAAAAAACTTGTGCTATAGAGTTTATTCGTTATATCCTTTTCTTTTACTTAATCCACAATCAATGAGCCCCTTGTAGTTCGCACCCCTTTTGTTTACTACTTTATGTTCTTATGGAAAAATGCTTGGTACACATCTGGCCTGCCCTTAAATTTATATAAAAACTTTTGAATACATAATTCACAGCTATTTTTCAAAAAAATTGCAGATGAAATTATCGCTTAAAGTAGCTCCTGTTCTAACTGATCTTAGAATTGGCAAAAAAGAGCCCCTATCTAAAGCTATACTCAATCACAGGAGAATAAAATATGCCTATACATTCATACCAAATTTCCAATACAGAGAAAAGAATATCAAACTAGATATTTCAATAAAGATATAACTAACATTAACTGCTGCCAATATAAAAAAATTAGTTTGTGGAAAAAATTCTCATCAGATAGGATCTATTTACTGAGTAATGTTTAAACAAATGATTTGTAGGATTGAAAAAATATATATGTAAAGGAAAATATTTGTAAATTGCCCTAATTTCTTTTTAATTTGCATAAATAGTAAATAAATTAAAGATAATAATAAATAAATACTTGCCTAGCCTAATTATCTGTCAAACCGATTGATTGCACTGACAGTAAATAAGGATTCAAGCCGGTTGCTCTAGGATTAAATTGCATTATGCTCACTAGAAAGACAGAGCTGGAATCATGGCTAAAGATAATAACGAACAGATATTTTCCTAAATATCCACCATATTCATAATTGTGGTAAAAGCAATTACATGTTCAATTTAGGTTGTCCGACAATCAAATTTTTTGAGGGTCATATGAACAACATAACAGGAATCATGTCTTAATCTTGAAGCCGGGAATATACCACAATGTAACCAAGGCTTTATGAAAACTCATGCATGCCTGCTGCTTGGATTTTAATGTTGAATTAAGTGTTCGGCAAGGCGCAACATAATTCGAAACGATTGCAACTCATGAACTGTGAATCGTCACTGCTCCTGACAATCACGCATGAATGAACAAAATATATCAAGGGGAACTTACTACATTGAGATTAAATTATGAATGGGTTACGTTTTTCTTTTTTGGTCACATTTGCACGCTTTTAGCTGATCACTGTCAAAATCAAGACCATGAAGTTTCTGTTGCTCTCTCCAGTTGATGTATAAGATTTGGAGTACATTTAGATTTTACATAGAGACTTTAAAATTGTAGTAATAATATCAAGTAATCATAAAAAATATTTTTATTACAATTTTATTGACTTCACATTCTAGTTTACTTCGATTGTATGTTCATTTTAATATATATTTTGCGATTTATTGCTTTTTTGTCATAGGACATTATAACTGCATTTTCAATAACGTGTCGATTAAATCCCTATTAATAATACAAACATATGTGAGAGTTGAACACACGTGTCTGCAGTAAAGGAAGATTAATCTGAAGTTATTAAATATGGCATAGATATATTTTGGAAGACGGAAATGTATGACTCGCAGTTTTTAAAAAAATTTAATCAAAATTCGTAATAATTAAAAAAAATTTGATACTTTTTTGCCTTTCCACGATAACTTCGGAAGATATTATTACAAAAAACTAATATTTATATCATTTTAAAATTAAAATTTTTTTTTAATTACACCAGTTTTGTTATAATGCAAATGTTTGATAGATTTTGACAGATTAGATTAGGTTTTTAGATTTTTAAAAATGTCTTGGTAAATATCCAAGGATAATTTTCATTGTTACGATGCAATTAAAATAATTTTATTTGTTTATCCAATATTTATTCGCATAATTTCCGTTCATTTCTGTATGAGAGGAAAGAGAAATTTCTGAAGAATGAGAAAATGAAACAAGAGAATTGCGAAAGACAGCGTTAGTTTTTTTAAGAATGTTCAACCATTTGACAATACTATGACGTTATGGAATTCGACTTCATTAGGATGGTTTATGCACACAAGATGTGGACATAAACCATCAAATGGAGATTGAACATTTATTAGAGAGCGTGCAAGAAGGTTCCTGAAGGACCATTTTCGTTGGTTTCATTTATTATGATCATTGTAATGATTTTATGTATTTATAATTCAAATTTTTAACTCGTTCGTATAATCAGAAGGGCAGAAATTCTGTAGAAAATAATCAGGGGAAGCATTTTCCTCTCCGCTGCAGGATGATAATATTTTCAAAAAGGCAATGTGGTTAATTGCCTATGGGTCTCCGAAATTTTGATATATTTCTTTAAAATATTTTTTGATTGCATTAATTTTACAAAGGTCATGCGCTGGAACTCACTCAAATTCAAATCAAATATCGATTAAAGGCTAAAACACTGTTCTAATATTCTTAATTGATTATATCTTATTAGTTTTACATCACATTATCATGCTGATTAAAATCGTTGGAGAAGTTTATTGCTTTATACATTTAAAAATTGCCAATTCCATAATTAAGTAATATTAAGCATGTTTAAATGCTTATTTTTTTGCTTTTTACTACTTTGTTTTGATTTTTAAAAATTTTGAATCTTGATTTTTTTTATATAAAAAATATATGAGTATAAATAAGTTTTCTCGGAAAACACACGTAATTAAATGCTTTGCCCAATTATAGGAATTTGTAACAAAAATTGCTTACATGAATAATTAAGACCAATAAAAATATCTGATGTAGGGTGTTTGTGATTAGAAAAGTGGTCAACTAAGACTAACATTGTTTTAAGACTCATAGAAGGCTTAATCTGACCCTCGACTAAGCATAGATGATGCAGCATCTTTTCTTCGATTCATATGAAAGCCTGTATTCCTTGATCATATCGCTGGGAGGGGGTGGAGGTGTGAGGGAAAAGGTGGTAAATTCTCAAAGGTCACGGGGATTTTAAATGGGCGTGTCCCACTCCCATCGATTTCCGCGTGTATTGATTCGGTATTCAGTGTTTTATGCTTTTTAGTATAAAGAAGGAAAACAAATCAAAATTTTGGTTGCCTTACTTTTTTTTTCAATTGAATTCAGGTTTCGACGCAGATTTGTTACATGGTCGCAGGATTACATACAAAATTTCATTTATTTCCGTTGCTATATTTTTGAATAATAGCGTTCATATGCGCCCGGTTATACTGACGAATAGGTAGTCATCAGTTTTTGGATTCTGTTCAAAATTTAATGTACATCTGCATTTATGATGATAAAATTATGCATTAAATTTAATCTATGTGTATTCTTACGTTTTAGAGATACCATAAACACATGGGTTGCCGGACGGATAGACAAAAACTCTTATAGAAATTTCCTCCAATATTTGATATAAGTCTATAGATTTATATTAGGTTCATATACTAGATTTCATTCGCCTAGCATATTGTACTATGATATCATGGAATTAGGAAGGTTCTTGTACACAAAGTGTAGGGAGATGTAGAGAATAACACCTTTATTAAAGAGTATGAGGGAATGTTTTAGAAAACCCACGCCGTTTGGTCTCAATTATTATGATCACTGTAATGTATTTATAATTCCCAATGCCGGCATCCTGGCATAGGGGTAGCGCATCTTCCTAGTGATCTGGGCTTCTCGGGTTCAAGTATGGTTGTTCTTCTTCTGCGCTCTAGCAGTCCCCCCCCCCTTATAAAAAGTGGTTGTGTAGGCGAATGTGATGCATGAAGTAGCTGAGTTGTACTCTTGACCCTAGTTGGCGCTACTGAAAAAGCAGGAGATACTCATTCGGCTTAAATCGCTGACAGATAACTGTAAGCGGGCTTGTAAAGTGCCATAAGTCACAGCAACAGCAACGTAATTTTCAATAATCAACTCGTTCGTATAAAAATGAAATGAAACGAAAAGCTATTTACTGCCTTTTTTAGATAATGAAACATAAAATTATTATTTGAAGCTTAAAATTATTGGAAGCTAATGAAACATCAATATGCATGTACTTTTCAGACTTCTGTATGTTCTTTCCTTTGTTTTACAATATATCGTTAGTCACAATTAAAAATGTAGAATTCAAATTTTTATGGAGTGTTGTTCATAGAAGGCGTGTGACTGTCGTTAATATCGAAGTATAATCCAAAAAGATTTATTTATGTACATGGCCACAGCGAAAATTTTATTTCTCATATATTTTAATTTTTCTTCTTTAATTTATTTGCTGTTTGAGGTTAGATTAATTCACACCCCAAATATTAGATGACAAGGAATATATTTGAGGTGACTCCCCCAGCTCCCAAAATGACCATATTAATGTAAGGACATTTGGTCATTTCACAGATTTCGCTTGTACTAGAATCATATGCCAAATGATGTTTTGT
This sequence comes from Argiope aurantia, assembly GCA_026543865.1. Taxonomy (NCBI): domain Eukaryota; kingdom Metazoa; phylum Arthropoda; class Arachnida; order Araneae; family Araneidae; genus Argiope; species Argiope aurantia. Next base: position 158,390 of record JAPMOR010026819.1, on the reverse strand, counting down.
TGAATTGAGTCCAATCAGTGGCAATCTGGTTCCGATGCTGATATTCTGGTTGAAGCCTTTTATTTATATGAGTGAAAATGTCAAGCCTGACGAATAAATGATATTATTGCATTGACCAATCAACTAATGGTGTCCATGTTGAAGTGTAGGGAGTATAGGGTGTGAAGTTTTCAGGTTGAAAACCATGAAGAATGCTCAACTTAGTAAAAGAGAGAGAGAGAATAAATAGGTTCTACTGTATGAACAACAATAAAAACATTAGAGTTACTATGAGTATAAGAAGTATCTGACAAATAAGATAATTCTCAACTGTCCATGTTGACAAAGAATATGGTATGGGCGTATTTTATGACAGGGCCTCACACGTATAATAGACTGGTATTTGCTTGAGGTGAGCCGCAATGTTATTATATATTATGACCATTTCTTTCTTTTTGTGTATGTGTGTGTGAATGCGTCACGGTTTTTATTATTATTATATATTTGCTATATTTATTTGCTTAGGAAACGCTAATAATGTAATTTAATTTAAATTAATTATATTTAAATGTGAATTGTATCCACATACATAAAAAATCTTATGTGGACTCCATTGTTTTATTGTTAACATCTTGATTGCCATATTATTAAAAAATGGTGATATCCTGTGCCCTTTCTATTTTTGCTATAATTTGTTCAATGTAGTAGTTGACTAGTATAATCAAATATTATATATATTTTTTTATTCAATTAACGAAGTAGCTTTGAGAAGAGCAAATCACGAGTATTTCGAGGGATCTCTACAGATTTTCTTTACTAAGTGCGGCGTACACGTGAATCGCGCTGATAAGTTTCGACAGATTTAAGCTTGAAAATTTATTACCAGTTTGCAAACAGTTACAAGCATTCGTTGATTTCTCTAGAGGAGTAAATCGCTAGGATAGATAAGACTAATGCCTATAATAATGGAAGAGATTTGTACCAGGAATAGAAAAGGATGTATATTTTGCTACAAAATGTTATCAGAAGAACTTAGTATAAAATATGTTATATCTAAGGCACACCAAAGAGGTTGAAAATGCATTCAAAGGGAAAACTTTCACTGTGTAGATGCTTTACGATTGTGCATGAATATATTTTGTGATTTATAGATAGTTCCAGTTTCCTTTTATATCTATTTGCTATTTTTTTAATTCTGAAGAAGACAGAATTCTGATTTGACTTAGTTGTAAGTACATATATTAATATTGTAATTACATATATTAATAGAAGATTTGATCTTCTGGCATGATAATGTTTTAGATTTACTAGTTTGATTAGAAGAAAGTGATAGATTTAAATAAAGATAGACATCTTTATTTAATTTTAAATACTTTCTTTTAGTTCTTTAAGTTACGAAAAAATATGCGCTGCAGATGTGTGATGAAAATATCTAACAGCTCATAACGACATTTTATTGTGCATAAAAATACAAAAACCAGGTAATAAACAAAGACGAAGTATACGCAAAACAACTTTTGTAAATTGTTATTAAAAATCTACTTTGTAAATTGTTATTAAAAATCTACTTTGTAAATTGTTATTAAACGCCAAAACAAATTGAATATAACGAGAATCTGGAGACGAGAATATATCTGGAACTCTTAGTTAATATAAGCCGTGTAAAGAATTGTATATCCATGAAGTACAGTTTTTAAGAAGAAAATTATACTTCATAGATGTATTGTTTTTTGCAATAAAGAAATATTTTGTATATGCAGTCTCATAGAAACTTTCTCGCATACTCTTTAATAAAAATGTTATTCGTCATGCCCCCGTAAAAAATTGTGACCTTTGTCAAGGGAATGAACATCACAAATACGCAGATTTTTACATTCAGAATCTGGTAATGAGAATCTTGGGCTTCTTAATATAGTAAAAAAAAACAAAATATGGAACTTGGTATTTTTTCAACCCACTGAAATCAAAATTTTGATATTTAATTATAATTGTGATCAAAGAATCACTTGCCAAATTTCATTTTGCCTGGTAGGAGCATTTTTAAGCTATAGCGTTTACATGCATGTGAAAGTACATATAAAAAGATAGTTAACCTTTGGATGATTTTGATTTAAAATTTGATAAAAAAAAACATTTCAAATGTAAAAGCTGTATACTAAATTTAATTTTATTTGGAATAATTGGGCTTACATGCATGTGTTTGATAGTTTTGTTTCAAAGTTTACGTAACCTATGTATTAAATTCTATATCCCTCTAGCTCTTTGCGTTTTGTAGCTCACCTATACAGCCATACAAACCGACTTCCTCTGAATGGATCTCATCCAGAATTTGACAGAAATCTATAAATTTGGAGAAATGTTAACAATTTTGTCGATCTAGTTCAAAGCATATTTGAACTTGTGAACTCAAAAACAGTCAAATTGAAAGACAGACACAATTCCAAAAATGTGTTTTTCAGATTTAGGGAATTTCAAATGTGGTGATTCGTCAAAACCTTGAATCTGATTTTTTTTGGCAATTGCAATATTTTCCCTTTGCATACTATGCATATGAGAAAGTAAAAATATGGTGTCCTATCTAGTGCAAGAAAATTAAACACCCTATATAAATGAGAATATTGAGACTTGCATTTCGAAGCAAGCATATGTAAGCCATGAAATGATTAAATGTACACGATCCAAACTCGTATTGTCTATAAAAGTAGACACAGCATGCAGACGAGCATCTAAAGCATTTTCTGAAAGAACTGGAATTTATGTATCAACTCCTTTAGGTGTTCCCATAGGAAAGTAATCGAAAAGAGACATATTTGATGATTTTAATAGTCACCAGTTACTCCCTCATATTCAACCAGCGACCAGATTTTTCTATAATTTTAAATTGAGCCGAATTATGGCTGTCATTTTGCATAAGCGTATTGCCCATTAAAAAAAAAACACTCCCTATCGGAAGTTTATGAGGATTCAATTTTTATTTCTTTTTAAATTTTTTTCCATCCATTATGTAATTTTGTCAGGTTTTAATAAAGCTTAGTTTCTCTCTTAGAGGTATGATTATTTAAACAATTTTTATATACTCAGAATCAGATCTCTCATTCTACAAAATTGTGTTCGAACACTGTGTATATTAAACAAGCTAACGGAAGTGTTTTTTTTCCTTCTTAATGTCACTTATATTTTTGTGATATAAGTGATTGCTATTACAACAAAATATCACTGTGTCAAATTTGTCAAAATGTTTTATCGTCTCAATACTTTGGTATAGGCTATCAACATCCTCTCTTAAATCGGTGCATTTCAAGAGGAGTCAAAATGCAAATCTTGCTGAGTTTATCTGGAAGAACGTCAAAGATTGATTCAACAGACGGTCTTCAAGTAATTGGACATTGATTCTTTGAAGTTCAGATTTCAAATATCGTAGTGACCTTGTAAACAGGTTGCCAGATGTTGGTGTAGATGTGAGAGAGAAAGTCAACAGTTGGTCATTTTGTAATTGGAGATCAACCACCACAAACAAGAAAGCAGCAAAACAGATAGTGAAGACGATGTGCTCGAGGCATTTTTTCCTGTCATTAGAATCGAGTTTAGTTTAGTTATATTAACTCCCCGTTTTAAAGCAACGCTAAGGCTATTTGGGGATGAACTTCGTAATTTTGAACCGCTGTCAGATGACGAATACAGCACCTGAGCTGGCACGCCCCTCTCCAAACTTCCGCACCATACCAGCGGGAAGACATTTGTTCCCGAAGGATTTAAGGAGCACCAAACTTGAAACTCGCTGGTTCCGAAGGCGATGCATTACCACCAGGCCACTGGGCTCGTCCGTTGAAATGAGGAAGGGTTTCAGCATTTTCTAAAAAGACTACTGAACCTGAAAAACGATTCATTCCAAAACGTTGAACACGATTAATTCCAAAACATTTTCAGCTAGTCGGAAGAAATTTCGCATGTGATTTTTATAGCAGACTTGTAGATTTCCGTCAGATTCCGAGTAGTATCCATTTAGAGGAAATCTATCTATCCGGTTGTCCGATGACAGCGTAAAGAGCGGATAGATAAAATTTTAGTATAACAGGTTTAGTATCTAAATTATTGATCCATATAAAATTTGAAACCAAATTCGTCAAGAGGTTGATCATCTCTTGATTTATACTCTCGCGTGCATTCCATTCGGTAACTCCAAAATGCAATAACTTAGGTAAATAAAATTTAGTGCACCGTTTAAGCCTCTAACGAGTAAGTTTTTATCAAATTTTTAAGGATATCCCTTAGAAGGACTTCGATGTGTACTTTCATATGCACATAAACCGATAACTTGAAAACGCAATGATTTAACTAGATTAAATTTGGTGTGATTTTATGGTTACAATTGTTGTTCTATGTCAAATTCTAGCTTAAATATTCCAAAATTGCTTGTCCAAAATCGCATATCGATTTTTTTTTGCTTCGAAGAACACAAATAATTCTAGAAATAACTCTTGCACTCTCTAGAGCAGTCTTGACTCTCGCGACCATACACGAGGTTTATAATTTTATGCTGGGAGGGGCGCGGTGAGAGTAGTAACACCCTTATTAAGAAGAACACGAGAAAGTATCGAGTGACCACTTCTGTTGATTTTATTATTATTATTATTCGTTTTTTTTGTTTATTGGAGACTTTCAGTGCGAAGAAATAAGAATAGAATAGAAATAGGAATACAAATTTTTAAAATAATGAACTGCTATCATTTTCTGAAATGCTCGTAAAGAAAAGTTTAATGAACTTTCAGACTGGCGTGGTCAAGTCTGGCCCTTGTACATTTAACAATGACATAATTACCTACCTTTGTCCCTTATACTTCTCTCTGTTACTGTCATCATGTGGGCCATTAAGCATGCTTATATTAACATGACATCAAAATTGGTAGAGCGAGTTTCCAGTTTAGATTTTGTCTTTCTTACTCAATCTCGATTTGAAATTCAAAGATTGTTTGTATCGAAATAACTATCGTGATATTTTAGAATATTGTTTTAATACAAAAAGAATCAAAATAATATATTTATCTCCCCTTCCACCAATTTTTTCTGAAAATATTTATTAATAAATGCTTCTTTCTCTTCAAATTCTTACTTCGATAATAATTAATATTTTTTTTCTAATTGGCAATGGCTGTTAATTTATTTATTAGTTATCTTTGGTGACCAGTTGGTTTGCCGAAGGAATTGAAGTGAATTTTCAATTGAGTTTGAGTTTACATTCAATAAATCTCTCACTCATAGCTTAATAATCATGATTATCTCAAGGAAATATTTTTAAGCATCAAATTGTAACAAAAAGCTAAGCTGTATTAGCTTATCAGACTAATATTTGTTCTGTTCCTTGTGTATATGAACCATCCTAATGGAGTCAAGCCTCATGAGATCTTAGTGTTTAAAAATGTAATTGTCTAGTTCATTTTTCTTGATTCACGGTACAGTAATTTCACTTTCTCATTTGTTAAAAAGAACTCTTCTTCTTTTCTTTCAACATTCAACGAAGATAACACTATAAAATGTTTGATGAAAACGGTTTGAATTTCAATACATTAATGAAATCTATTTTTTTAAAAAATAAGACAATAATATTTTTAAAATTGCCAAAATACAAAAGAAATTAACACGAGGATTTAATTAGTATTAAAAATAAAATAAAAAGATAATTTTTATATTATAGATGATTTAAAAATCAATATTTTGCAATAATATTTTTGGGAGTTATCACATGAAAACGCGAAAAATTAACTTCATTTTTTAATTGTAATTAAAATTTTAAAAAAATCTCTAAAAATAATGAAGATGCATATTCTCACCTTCCAAAATATATCTTGGCAAATTTCGTTTTATGGCTATTGGTATGTGCTGTAGAGCATCAATACCTATTTTATTACACACTCAATAATTCATATTTGACAATAAATGTCAGGAAATAACTATAAATATTTTTTTCAGAATGAATTAATATTTTTAAAAATATATAATTTATAACGTTTTTAAATATCTTTTGCTACATGCGTATTTTTAAGTTATAATTTTCTAAAGGAAAAAGTATTGTTTTGGATATAAGCCAGACTACAGAGAGCAATTATGCTTTCAAATCTAAGCCTGAAACTGGGTGTCTCATATAAATACGATTACATGTTGCAGGGCACTAAATAATTCCGTTTGACAGCACGACAAATGCGATTAAAGGTTCAAGAAGACTTACATTGTTTTTAAGGAGACAAGTGAAAACCTACACAATTTTGAAATCTGATTAATAATTCATGAGTAAAAAGCCGAAGTCCTAAAAGTTCTTTGTAACTCGGCTCTCTTGACAGAAAATTGAAAGATGACAAGAATGAAATCATGTTCTCATCATTACTGGTGGAAAAATTCAACAGAAAGAATGTCACTCCTCTACTTAGCCTTAGTTTTGCAATTAACCGCCGATTCAGTCCAAAATTTCAGATTGAGATATGATTTTGGAGCGACATGAATTACCAGGTCATAGGATAGAAAAAGGGAATCGAATATGCACGTTGACCTTGACTCTTTTACTGATTCAGTCAGAAATTTCAGATTGAGCTATGATTTTGGAGCAACATTCACTTAAGGATCAGATTCCATCTCTCAAGCTCATTGTTTTTGAATTATCGCATTCTCATGCGCACAAATCGACAGATCGACAGACAATTAACCTTTTGATATACGTAATCTAAAATCTGATAAAAGATTTTAATGTAAAGGCAACCTATCAAATTTGAATAATTTAAACCGATGCATTTTTGAATTTTGACGGCCACAGATAACTATAAATACAAGAATGAGTTTTATTGAATGTGTAAATTCAACAAAATTCCAGATATGTTTCTTTAAAAATTGAAATGTTTTTTCTTTGAATGTTTGGTAACAGAAAAAGTAAGAAACGGTGTGTTCTCCCATTATACATAAACAATATATCATCTTTTCTACGGTTTTAATGACGACAAATTGGTCCCAAGCACCAGCCGCTTCATAATTTAAAGTAGGGGTATTTAATTTGTAAGCTTAATAAAACATTAAAGCTATTTAATACAATTAAGACCAACGTATAAAGCTCTAACTTCGAGTTTCACTTAATTAAAAAAAATTTAAGTTGCTGTTAAATAAAATTAATTATGGGTGAAAAATTTATGTAATGAAATTTCGTTGATTTGTTAAAGGAACTGATTCTGTTTATTTGTGATTATTTGGTAATATTTTTAGGAATTATCACATATAACCCCATCGTAATTATCTTCAGCTTAAACAGAAAACAATTTTGATAAAATATTAATCCTCCTGATGGGCAAAAGTACACTTTATTATCGGGTCGTACAATTTTTTATTATAAGAGCTGACAATTAATACAGACACTGTATAGCACAACTCTAGAAGGGCCGTATGCTGATCATTATAGTAAATCGTGGCGAATTTAGGATAATTTTTTGAGGAACCTTTCTGATGCCCATTTAATTAAGTCGGAAACAGATTTAATTTGAAGATCACAGGGCATGATTTTCGTCCTCACGAACCAGGTAGCATATATCCATTGTACCTCATTTCAGTTTAAAGCGAGCATCCCTTGAATGTATGGAGGACTGGGGGAGGAGGAAGGGAGAGAATTTTCAAAGGTCACGGCAAACTCCAAATGGGCGTGTCCCTCTTCTATTGACTTCCGTGTTTAGTATCTCAATATAGAGCGTTTTAGGGATTATAGTATAAGGAAGAAAAATGAATATGAATTTTGGTCGCCTTATTTTCCTTCGATTAAATCCAAATTTCAATGCAGATCTACGATCCGGTCGCAAGGTTGCATGCCAAAATTCATTGATCTCTGTTTCTGCATTTATGAATCACACATGAATTGAAATTTACAAACATGAATATAAATATACAGACCATCATATGGATATTCCATTGATGTTTTTTTTACAAGATTTAATATATTTTTACATAGCTGTTGAGCAAACTATACACAAAATCTGATAGTAGCAATAATTTTCAGTTTTAATTTTGGCACATACGATTCTTATAATTTGTTATGTATTTTTCTAACATTTGCATTCTTATAAAAAGCTAACCTTAATGCCTTAGAAAATACAAACACAGTTATATGTGAGATAATTTGAGTTTCAATAAAAAAAAATCGCCAGTTTACACTTTCCGTCTGGTAAATTTATATATTTGCTTTCAGATTAAAATTTATATAGCAAATATTTAAAATTTTTGTTTAACAAACTGTGTCTAAACTGTAAAAAAAGATAATAGTAAGGTGTATTAAATTTAATTTATTGATTCATATATTAGAAAATTTTAAAGAATGAATACATTTTTCCGCTTATATGTAAAATACGATATTAAAATATCTTAGTAATATCCTTTCCTTCTATCAGATATAGTCCTAGTGTTGTTTTAAAACGGGACGTTAGTATAACTAAAATTAAACTAAATTAAAATTCTTCTGTCAGATGTAATGCCAGTATGCCAGTGCAGGAGAAGAAAGATTATTCTTTTGTCAATTTTCAGCACTTTCAAATATCTTAATAGTATATATATATATATATGCCAGGTGGGGCTGACCTTGAAAATTCTTTGAATTTAATTTTTGCTCTCTCTCTCTCTCTATATATATATATATATAGATATATATATATAAAACTTAAATGAATAAAAAAATTAACAAATTTGAAATCTGAGAAATCTACCTTCTTTAAATGAAAAAAGAAATGCAGATGTTATATTAGAGTATATATTCCAAATGTATATCTTTAACACTTAACTGTTACATAGTCTTGATATTTCTTCAACTAACTACAAAAGAGTTAGTGCAAATAAGGTCGATATTGTTTTTCTCTTACATCCGTTCTTTTGGGTGAGAAATACAAATAATCATATAAATTGAATCTACCGAAATAATAAATTGTTATTGCTGAAATTGAAATAGCAGATTTGACTTGCATTGGGTGAGCACAAATGGGTTCTTTTACAGAATTTAGCTCTTTCCCTTGTCGAATCCAGTCGGAAAGACAAACGAAATAATTATATTTTGAAAATTACCTTTATTTCCAAAAATAAAAAATTCCGACAGTTTCACAGCACAACGTTTAAAAGTAATATCAGCACATTCCAATAATAAACTAATCGGATCTCAAGAAGTTAATTCTATATCTTTAAAAGTGATTCACTCGAATCCTCATAGTGATTAAAGTGTTTATGATGGAATGTGCGCTTTAAAATAGGAAGGGAAAGTGTCGTTTAGCTTATCTGTTATATAATCCTCTTGTGAAGTCTGTAACGCAAGATGGAGTTAAAAATATCCCTGCACCTTTGATCTGCGTCATTATCAGATGCAGAAATTCTTTTTTTTTTTATCAAGAACTGAGACAGATTTTTTAAAATCATTAAATTTATTTGTCTTTTTGGGAATAAGCCTAAACAGAAATAAAAATTAGTTATCGGATAGTAAACTTCACATTTTATTTAATTTTTTGTGCTGGATTATAGCAAAGGATAATGAGCCGAGGTCTGTAATTTTTATTATTTTACATTCATGCTGATTCATAATATTTAAACTTGAGCTGTAGGTTATATTACTAATATTTTCTTCCAGCATTATCTATAATCTGAATTTGATATTAGATTTTTTTCTGTTAATGGATCATTATTTGTTTCAATCTGATTTTAGTGATTAGTTTTGATTTGAATATTCGTTGACATTACGGATGGAGAATATTCCATTGTAAGAAAACAAAACTTTTAACGTTGTTCTATATTCACATATAAAGCATACCACAAATAATAATGTTTTATTATTCACTTTTTAAGCACTCTGATGATACGGGGAATTTTCAAATACAGCTTTCCTTAATTAATCTGTGGCAATTAGATCTGAAATATTGTAAATAGGATAATAGCCTGTCCAGACGGCCACATTTTCTGGTAATATGATACTTTCACCCTTCATTAGTTGTACAATAAGGGTAAATGGCACCAAGTATGTGGTTCCATTGCTTTCCCCGCTTCATAATATTTAACTTTAAAATGTGTATAAAGCTAAGGTTGTTTTTTTAAATCTCCATGCCACTTCTTTTACTTACTTTAAGGTATATCCTTCTTGTTCTTTTCGATCGGTCGCTAGCCTACTGCATACGCATTAAATTTTAGAAATTTTTGACATGAAACATTCATTTCTGAATAATGCTTCGAAAAACATGGACTACCATAGATTATTTTTACATGAAAGGGGAGATAGTAGAATTTAAGATCTAAAATTTCCTTCATTTACTATCAAGTACATATGTTACCATTAAAATCCGGAAATGTGTTAATGTTATTATCTAAGTAATTTTCAAATTAACCAGGCTAATCATTTAAATGCGGCTAATTGCTTCGTTTTGTACATTATTTTGTTATTTGAGTATTACCAAACAATCTGTATATTTAGCATTGCCAATATAATCTGCACAATAATTATTAATATTGATTACCAATACAATGTGTAAAATTCAAATTTCTGCTTTCCTAATCTATTACCTACTATAATTGTTAACTCAAAAACTCGAATATAAGATAATATAAAAATTATCTTGATAATCGTTTTCTTACCTTAAATCAAATCTCTTAAAGTTTGCTGATTACTTCTAAACTCATTAATCTTTGATGTTTAGATTATATTGATAAACTGCAAAAAGATATTAATTACTGATTTCCTATATAATTTGAAAAATAATTATCATTTCTAATTACCAATAAAATCATCGAAATGTAAAATTCTTTCTTTAACCCTTTAAAGGGCCATTTTTTTTCTAGTCATATTATGTTAAAATATTTTGAGGCTTGAAATTAGAATAAGAAAAAGGATTCATTTAGCTTATTAGATAAATTTAATTTGATTAATTAATTAATTTGGTTAATTAATAATTAAGTACAAATCAAGACACATCAAGTGTGAGAAAAAGAACTGAAGTATCTTAGTCTCTGTTTTATTAAAAAAATTGTCAGAACTTATGCCAAACTACATAATTTCATAGAAAGATTGATAAATTTGGTGGGAAGCATACTTCCCAAGGCCCTAGAAAGGGTTAAATTGTTATCTAGAATATAATCATTATTTAAATACAGATATTAGATAACACTTGTTAAATTATCTCAGTCCTTTAGATATGACCTGGTAAAAAGCAAGAAATGTTTAATTTTCATATTTTCTCGTAAATTTGTAGATTTTCTAGATAATCTATACATTACCTAATAGGCATACATTAACACGAAAAAAAGATACTTTCTCGATGTACAGTGATGTTTTATTGTTTCAATTAATATTCATAGAAACTTCAGAAATAATACTGCACACTATTTATTTAACAACTCTTAATAATTTCATTTCATAACCCTATAAGAAATATCATGATTATCAGCAGAGTATTAGTACAATATATTAAGAATTGATGAAATATAAAGTTATTTATTTATTTTTAACTATTTGAATTATTTATTGTATAGAACCAGTCAACAAATAGAATTTGATGATAAGATAGTTTAAACGTTTAGGGGGAAAAAAGAGAGACAAAACAGAAAAACAAACTTTTGCTCTTTAATAATTCAGAATACTTTGATGCATATATATTACAAAAGTGAAGGGCAGAAGTATGTCTTTCATTTTGGTAAAATAGACTAAATATCTAAATAATATTACTAAAAGACTAATAATAATAAATTAAATAAATAATATCACTGTAAAGATTTCCGAATTTTATTGGTGATGTAAAGATATATTCAGACATTAGAGTGGATTATTTGGTTTTACTGTACCAGCTGCAGATCTATACTGATATTTGATTGTACCTGATACTTTTATCATGCACTTTTGTACCTGATTCAGCAAGTAATCAACTCTTTTCCCGCCAAAATGAGCCCAGGTGATTGGTGGGTATCAGTTCTCGCACTTGCACCGAGTCTGATAGGAATATAATTTCAAATTGAGTTATTTCTTCTTCGGAAGAAGTATTAATGACAAAGTACAAGTGATCTTGGTTTTTAACAATGACTGAGAGTGGTGTAAATATATATGTATATAACGATATTTCTTAATTTAATTTATAGCCTAATTGATTTCTTAATTTTCATCTTAAATTAACATATGTTACATTGTTCTAAAATGTTCATTTATTTCCTGATCCGAATCCTACTTCTTTATTTCATTATTTCTAACACGCAAATGGTATTAATATTTTGTATCAGAATGATATAGTGTCATCCAACTGAAAGATTACCAATCGGCATCAATCGAGTTCTGAAACTGGTATCGAGTACCTGATACTCTTAGTCTATAGTTCTAATATTTCTGCGTACCTGATTCAAGGAATCAATTTGATATACAGTGTCACCCAACTCTCTCATACATTTTGACATAAAAGTCTAAGAACGGTTTTGAAGATAAAATTTATCTAGTTCTAAGCACAATGAGTTTTTTATATGATATGATTCTTCATTTACTATATAATATATCTAGAATCTAATTGATGTCGTGTATTTTGCAGGAGCTGGTGAATCCGGAAAGAGTACCATTGTTAAACAAATGAAGTAAGTACTCTACTTTCTATTTTTTTACTCTTGCCGCATATAATGAGATATGGGAATTGTAACTGCGAAATTTTGGTTGAAATTACCAAATAAGATAGTTTTACAGCAATATAAAGTAATTTCTATTACTTCAGGAAAAAGGGGGGGATATGGTATCATTCTAAAGTTAATCGATTCATTCAGCATTTTACTCAAGACAACAATGGACTGAAAAAATATGCAGGGATACAAGATGATACAATATAATACACAGGGGGGGGTACTAAATAATGTTGACAAAATGAAAAGTAAATAAGGTATACTTCGAGAATCAAATGATTTATTAGGACCAATGAATGACCAATTAGGTATTAAAAATTTAAATGTTTAAGGTTACCTATGCTTTTTGGGTGCTCGAGATATCCTTGAAGACCATGAATGATACAAGAATGTCAAGATAAAATTAAAGAACAAAGTTATTTTTACAGTAACAAATTGCACTTTTAAAATAATACTATAGAAAAATTGAAACATTTTACCAGCAGCAATCGCACTGCATCGAATCCTGCCCTTTCTTCGAATTCCCAGAAGTATATCAAATATACAATACTGTTGTTACCAATCTTTTTGCTAAATCATCATGAACCAAATTCGCATCAATCATTACTTGAAACTTGAAATTCTACATGCTATTTGTGAAGAAACCATATTTTGAGTGAAGAAGGTTTATCTATCTTCTGTTCTTTTAGTTTCCTTCCCATCACGATTTTAGGTCGCGGTGCCCTGGTGGTAAGGTCTCGACTTTGGAACAGACGGTTTCAGCTTCGAGACCCGATCCCATCGAAGAACCGTTTATGTAAGCGGGTCTGGTGCACTTTAAATCCTTCCGAAGCCAAACTTCCTTCCACTGATGTGGTGTGAAGAGGGGTGCGTCAGCTCAAGTGTCGTTCTCTTCATCTGACCGCGGTTCAAAATTACGAGGTCCGTCCCAAAATAGCCCTAGTGTTGTTTTAAAATGGGACGTCAATATAACTAAATTAAACTAAACTCCCATCATGCTTTTATCACAGTGCTCTCTTAGTATGTTTTTCGACAAAGTTCAAAAGTTATGAGGATTATATCATTATATATTATAAAATGCTTCGATTATTAGACTATTTATTCCAAATTGTAAGAATTAACATACAATAATAATAAGTGAATACTCTACAACATTTCTGCAAATTATATTTATTAGTTTTTTTACTCTGTTGCCAAGTGGACAAATCTAAAAAACTTCATGCAGCTGGTGAGCTAAAATTAAAATTTAAATGGAGTACATTGAACTGAAGCAGTGCTGCATTTACTAGATTTCTCTCTCAGCTATGAACTTGTGTATATCAATTTCTTTCTTTCTTTTTCTTTTTTTTCAGAAAATTTTCAGATGGGACATGATTTCATATTCTTTGTTGTTACAATTCAGCCCTTGTTACAATTCAGTACTTCTTTATCACATCAGTGAATATTAAGGATTGAATTTACTAAATAAGATTTGGAAATAGGATTTGTATTTATTGGATAGAATTATGTTATTAAATATATTAAAAATTCTACTGCTTCATTTGGCTTAGAACAATGGAATATTAGTGCAATTTACTAATCCTAATCAAAAGTAACGATGATTTTGAGATTCTTTTTCCCATTGATCTAGCAAAAATACTTCAGTTTCCCAGAAAATACAACTGTTTTGAATAAAATGCATAAATTTAATATGGGATATTGCTTTCACTTTTGAAAGTCACACTTTTTAAGACAGAAAAATACTTTATTCAATTAAATATTTACATCTTGCAAAAAGTTTGTGGATCTGATTTCTTTATCTTCATAAAACATATTTTTCAGTGTTTGTAATTAGAAAATTTTCTTGATATTTAAATCAAGTATATATTTCATTTTGCAATGCGTTCTAAAATGACTCAGTATACTCAGAAACAGATACAAGGCATAGGTCACGAGGGTCATGAATCACCCATTCACCCTCTATAAAAAGCAACATTAACAACAACTAAACCTTTGAAAATATTTTGGACTGTGGATGAAATGCTGATAAAATTGATAGTACTTGAACAATTGATCAGTTTATATAGGATTGTATGATTTAAAAAAAACTTATCGAAACCAGTTAAGTAAAAGAATTAAATAGATTGATTTAATTTTATAATCCAGCTTTTTTTGGCCTTACATATCCAATCGTCTTAAAAGATAGAAAGAAAGGAAAAAAAAAAAAAAACTTTCACTGATGAACAGTCAATTCGCCATCGAGGACTCGCGAGTAAAGTTACAGTTATGAACACTAGGTGTAATATATTTTACACTTTCGAGTCAAAGCATCGAGGAGTATCTCTAAAGATATTCTATGTTATATACTATCAAAAATGTTGTAGTATATTCTACTTATTATATTAATATTCTAGAGTATAATATGGGAGAATCCCCGAAATATTGATGGTTGGCAATCATGGAAGCTTTAAATAACGGTTTACACCAATACTTCCTTTTATTTCTCCCGAAATTGATTAATAAAAGCATGGAAATATCATCGCTAATTTGAATTTAAAATAAATTACTGCGTATAATTGCATAGATTATTCCTGGTCGATTTGGGGCTGTTTTACTGATTCCATCTTCCAATTCACGCCAGAAAATTTCCATGCTCAAGATCATATTCTTGAACAAGATTCACCCCCCCCCCCCCCCCGAAAAATATGTTTATATGTGTCCTTTCCTGAATATACCGAGATAAAAGAGTTTCGTTCTTCCTTTTTTAAATTCAATAACATTTGCAAGTATGAGCATTTGTAATAATACCGACTATAACAAATTTGCAAACTATTACTTATTAATTTTATAGAGTAATTAAGGAGATATCTAACAAGAATCACTTGATACTTTATATTGGAAACAATATGCTTCTGCTATTATTTTTAATAAAACAAATATTAAAATACTTTACGTGAATATATTATTAACAAAATATGAAATTTCAACTATTATTCTTAAATTAGACTGGTAATTTGGAAAAAAAGTTAATTCTTAATCTCGGAAAAAATATTTACAAATGAAATCACTATTTTTGCTATTAGAACATTGTAAAAATTCATTCAAATGCTTCAATTATTAAAAAAAAAAAGAAAAAAAAGACAAAAATTCATTTTTAGTTGAAAACGAGTAAATATTTTAAAAATGAATTTGTTGCCGAACAATTAAACCAAAGGAATTTTAATAAGCAATTCTTGCATCATTTTCAAGAATGCATTTGGAATGCAATCAATTGTTGCAGTCAATAATTCCGCTATTATTTGCTTAAAAAATTATAATTTTTTAAAGTTAAAAAATAAAATTTATTTGAATGACTCAGAGCAATATATTTTCTATGATTGATGTGCGAACGTACATAACTGAAAACTTTATTTAGTGTTCCTTATTTTAATTTATTCTGTATTCAGTATCAATGGATTTGATAAAGGACGATCTCGATTAATCTAAAAATTCCTGATAAAGCTAAATTTTTATTCTGTCTACTACAGAATATTTTTTTATATTTTCCTGAATATTTGAAAAACTTTTACATCCATTTCTGATTTTAGTCTTTTTTTTCCGCCTATAATAAGAAACCGCTTTGAAAGCTAAAAAAGTATAGAATTCGACTAATATATAAAATAATTGACGGGGATAAGGAAAATTTTCAAATTTGCCTGTCACAACACCTTTTTTCCCACTCGAAATAAAAATTATTGATATCTAGTGAACAATATTAAGGCAAAATACATGTATAATTTTTTTAGCATACATCTATTAAAAATTATTTGAGGGTTCATTTGAAAATTATATTTAAAAATAAGTAAATTAATCGTTTTCTCCGAGAAATAATCGAATTTTTTTTTTTTCTTCTCATGACTGCTCACTTACATTTTACTGATATGAATCACTTTGAAAACGATTGAGACCTGAATGTTTTATGCCACCTTGCAAAGGCATAAAGAACGGAGACAGAGTCCATCCCGAGATCCGGAAGAGTCCATTCGCTACGGTAGCCGCCACCGCAGAAGGGTGTGGCAGCCCCACGCATGCGCACTGCAGCCGTCGTGTCCGCAGCCCTGCTACTGTTTAATTGGACGTATGGGTAGGAGCTCCAGCAGACGGCTCGCTCTCTCTTTTCTCTAACATGCAAATCAAACGATTGTCTGCAGGTTAAATGACCGCACCTTTCAACGAAAAACTGATGGAAGCTGTTATATCCAACAGTCTGGGGATTGAATATAAAAACGGGGAGTTAATCCAATCCAGATAAAAGCTAAAAATAAAGCAAACGATTTTCTTTTTGTTAAATGTATAAATTAGACTGGAAGATGGCGAAATTTCGTAAAGAAAAAGGATTATATTAAAAATGACCTCCCTTCTCAAAAAAAAAAAATTAAATAAATACATTCTTGTCTGATTCAGAAAAGAGTATATGAATTTTTTCATCTGTCTACTACTATAAGATTAAAATAGATGCTTTTTTTTAAAATCGAAAATAAAATTAAAAATGTAGCAAACACTTTTTGTTTTGAAACACAGAGATTAATTTGGGATCTAGCGGAAATTCGTGAAGGAAAAAGTTGACTGAAAAAAAAACCCTTAGAAAATATGTCCTCAAATCTGACATAGGAAAAATAAATTTTGAGTTTGTGTTAGATATTAAAGGAGCACATGTCTTACAATCAGAACCATTTTGATGGAGATACAGATCAGTAAATGATTTTTAATTTTGTTAAACCAAAAATTTTATTAATTTATTGAATTTATGGCAATAAATTAATTAAAAAATTTAATTAAAGAAAAATAAATAAACAAACAAGTAGTATCTTTATAATTGAGACTAAGTATCAGAATGACTTTGTTGATATATACTAAACAAAAACATCGTTCTGTGCCAAATAAATCAAACGAAAAAGTAATTATTAAATTCTTGCAAGTAGGTAAAATGAATGCTATTTTCAACGAAATAAATATAGAGCTGCTTTATATCACGAATTAAACAAAAATAAATTGAAATATAAAGATAAGACTTTAAAGGAGAATAAAACTAGATATATAATAAGCCAGTTTTGTTTCTTCTATATATAAATGTAAACTTGAACAAAAATACACGATAAAAATTCTAATTTAAACTATCTTTTTTATTAAAAGAAGTATTTGCATATCTGATTGACAAAATAGCATGAATAAATCGGCATTCAAATGCTGTTATTTGAATACCGATTAAATGCATTAAAAATGTAAAGTTAAATGGATGACAGAATATCAAAAAAGAATAAATCAGAAAAATAGCAAATGTCTATTTTGTTAAAATTTAACAGTTAACTCAAATGAAATTTTCAGATAAAGACTGTTTACAAATAGCCTTTTTTTAATCAAACAAATCAATGTAGAATATATTTATGTATGATTCAGCAAATAAAACTTTAGAAATAGGAAAAAAAAGTGTTTTCAATTGAGCATACATTTAATAATATGGCAAACGATTTTTATTTTGTTTGAATTCAGAATCCCATTTGAAACGTTGCCAAAAAGCAGTGAAAGGAAAACAAACTAGTTAAAAAGCTCTTTTTATAAAATAAAATTGATAAATATTACATAAGATAAAATATGGAAAATATTTTTTGGGTTTAACTAGCTTTTGTCTTTATTTACGAATTTGTTGCATACTATTCTACAAGGCAATAAATTGTGGTTTGAAAACTAAATGAAAAAAATGATGAATGCTTTCTTATACTCAGTATTCGGCTGCTTAAATTCAAAAGTAAATGGCTTCCAATGAAAAATGGAGCTAGTTACATAGAAAACATCATTTTAAGAAAATTTAGAGGTTTGAGAATTGAAAATGACATCCCATATCCAAAAATTTGTCTGGGTGTTTTGATTATAGCACCAAAAGCTAAATTGAAAACTTTTCCATAACTGAAGAAATCATAGTCAAATGATAAAAAATGCACATAATTTAAATTAGACATTTTATGAGGACTCATTATTTTAAAATAGGCTGATATCTAAAACTAAGAACTAACTTATGTAAATGACCTCTAATGAATTGACAAAATTTTATTTATATATTGTTAGATATATTATTATTTGTAGACATCTTTGGATATTTGCAGTTTCAATTATTATACTTGAATCCAATTAAAATTTATCTACTGTTCTTTTTGTTAAAAACAAGGAAATAGAGGCAATAACTAGATTATCAAATGGATCTTTTTCATCGATTTGCATTTAGTTCGTTTTTATATTTTTCAAATGAAAAATTTATAGTGTGAACACGAATTCCAAAAAATGTTTAAACAGTTTTTGAAGCAGAACCTTTTACATTCAAGTAAGAAAGGGAGAATAAAAATAAAACTAATTTAAATTGCATTCTTTTAAAAGAATACATTGTTTTGGGTTTTGATTCTAAATCAGGGGGCATAAAGTTTATTGTTAATTTTTATGATTATTTAGCATTTTTTTTAGCTTCTCTAAGATTTATATCGATTGGTGGTGATATTTTCTCCTACAATTACATATGCAAGAATCACTAATTAACAAAAAGGTCTAAATAAAAGTTTCATTTAATTTTTTTACCGAATCTTGCTTTCAAAAAACAGATTTTACTTCTTAGATATAATTTTACTATTCTCTTTTTTACATACAGCATGGAAAATTTGTTAAGTTTTCGATACTATTCCAAATCAACGGAGTAATTACGAATATAATTAATAGTTACTTATAATTAGTAATTTCTTTCAGTAATGCATTTTTTTTTTCATTTTGATTGATGTATTATAGCAATAAGATGTATTGGTTTCTAATAAATGACATTTCTGAATATATGTCACATATAGATGTCCCATTATAGATGACCTATCTATAAATCAATAAAATATATTTTTTTTATCTTGTGACCAATCATTTACAACTGTAGACGGTAGCCTGATGGGAAAAACCAGACTTCCGTTTCGAAATGCTCAAAATGTGAGTAAATGGACTGTCCCAAAGTGTATGTGATGTTCCAGACAAGATATACTGCCGTTAACATCTGCCTGTGGCAACTATTCCCTCCCTTACTCCTCTTTCTGTTTTCTTGCACAGCCAGGCAAGACTATTTCGTCTCAGCATCTGGATCTGAAGTTTGCAGCAACAAATGAACGGTTCGTATACCGCTGGACGATAAGACGTTTTAAAGCATTCTGAGTTGATCTTGATTGCAAAAGACCTTGAATAATACTACTATGGCTCTGTTTGTTTATATATCTGTTTGAAAAAAAAAGAAGAGTTTTTGAAGTGAATACGAGAGAGTACCTATTTAATCAGTATGTTGCTCTTGCCTTACATAAAATTCTTTTATATTTTACTTCTTATTTCCAAATATCCGTTCAGAGTTTCGCACCCTATGGTGTGCGCCCTCTGGGAGTACGTAAAGTACCAGTTACGAGTAAGAGAAAAGTAATGCTAATAATGGTGATAAATAAAAACAATCGGGGATTAAAATGAAAATCAGCGAGGGAAGTCTCCTCAAAGCTTTCTCGCACGCAACCTAATAAAACATTATCGCCTTCTCCCAACATAAAAATTGGGAATCATAAGCACGGCTGTGAATGTTATAAGTCTTAAAATTTTTATTTTTAGAGTCCCATACATGATCTCTTCTTGCTTCGTAGTACAGTGATGAATAGTGGGTATGCATATTGGACGGATTTTTTTTCAACCAATTGAAATCTAAACTTAACGTAAAACCGTGATGTTAATTATGTGATCACATGCTAAATTTTAATTGCTTAAGTCACTATGTCTTTGAATTATCGTGTTCATATTCTTGTAAAGATATAGATAGACTGGCGGTCAATACTTTGAGAGATTTGGTTCAAAATTTGGTGCAGATCTACATTTCAGATGCCAAAAATTTGTGCCAAATTTAAGTTATCTAGCTATGTATGTTTTTTTTGTAGTTATCATGTTTACTTGTATTCAAACAAACTTCTTTAGAATAGGTTTCGCTCAGAATTTGATAAAAATTTACAAATTCGGTATGAAAACTATATACCTAATTTCATGTGTCTAGCTAAAGTATTTTTTAATTATTCTATTCATGGAAAGACAGACATAATTCTAAAATTGTACTTTTCGGACTCAAGTAGATTTGCAACATAGAGGTTCATCAAAATTTCGAGCTCGAAATATTTGATAATTACAATATTCCTTTTTCTATATTAAATATACGAAAAAAGTATAAAAAAGTCATAGAATTTTATTTCCTCCAATTTCATGTGGAAAATGAAAATAATTTAAAGATGGAAAATCTACTGGATGATATTGAAAGAAGAGTACCAAGAAATAATTGTTTCATACAGTATAATATTTAAGACAATTCAAACCCCAATGAAGAAAGAAAATATTCATTCGTATGTATATATTAATAATAAATATCTTTTGAAGTTGCTCTCTCTCTCTCTCTCTCTCTCTCTCTATATATATATATATATATATTTATATATATATATATATATATATATATGTGTGTGTGTGTGTGTGTGTGTGTGTGTGTGTGTGTAATGATAGTTTTAACTCTAATTTCAATTCTCATCAATTTCAAAAGTTTTATCCTAATGCAGTCCATATTAAATTCATTCTTAAATATTCTCTTATTTCCTGATCATATTGCACTTTTTCTAATTAATTAATTAAAAAAAGAAGCTTTGTAAAATACTTTCATCAGCGGTTCCCACGCTCCGAGTGAAGGGATATAAAAATCGCTGACCTAAACAGATTCTTCTAAAAAATTCCTATGATTCCCTTACAAAATTCGACACGTGTAGGAAATCCCTATCAGAATCTCATAGTATATAAGCAGTGAGAAAAATTTTCTCCCTCTCTTGCCCCTTTTTCACTGTCTTCTGCTTTTGTGCCGTGCTATGAGTGGACGTGTTTTGTCCGCGCCTCTTGTACATAAATCATGCCTCCCGGGAGGAAATAAAACGAAGTTGAAAATTCAAAGTGTCATTTCTATCTTCGACTACAAACTTACTCTTGAAGACAGTGAAGAGACTTTAGCTTCTAAATACTATTCGACGTTTTAAAGAGGAAAGACACACTACTTCATTATTTTCTATTGATCAACTGCAATTCTGCAAAATCAACTTAAATAAAAGTAAGGAAATCGAAAAAATTCTTTTTTAATGTTGATTTAAATTGATTACCTAAATATTGCCACTATTAGCGATAATTTATTTTCTAAAATTGATTTTATTCATATCAAAAATATGATAAGGAAATTTATATAGGGAAACGACAAAGATAAGAAAGAAAAATATATAAAGAAATATATAAAATTTCTGAAAATTCGGAAATTTTAAATTAAAATTTGAACAAGTCCAGGATAAATAAATCCAAATCCCATATACCCCCGAAATTTCAGAACATTTGATTTAGAATTTTTTATTCTATTAATTACTTAATCTTTAAACTAATCCAAAATATGAATTAACAATTTAACAAAATAAAACAAAAAATTTGGAATCAATGAAAGAATTAATTAATAAGAAATGAAGAAAGAAAGAAAGAAAAATAATTTAAATAATTTGTCATTAATTTTACTAATTTTTCTTCAGATTGATTCATTTTTAGTTTATTCTATTCAAAGGAAGTTAAGAAAGAAAACTCCTTAAGATATAAAACTTTAGAAATTTGATTAATCTTATATCTACTGATAAGTTTAATTTAGGATAAAATTGGAACATGTGATTTAAACTCGGTAGATTGGGGCGATTAGTGTTCTACCAACTAATCCTTAACGTTTGGTCGTTTTCCAGAATTCGCAATTTTAGACGCTTTGATCAATCAAATCAAATCAATTAAGTTAAAGGTGATAAATTAAAGTTTGATCCAGCGAAGCAAATCAATCCGAGTAAAGCTGGTAATTCAAAAAGCCCAGCCCTTGAAATCAAAACATTTCACATAAACTGAGATAAGACTAGGACATTTGATGAAGCAAATAAAATCAGTATATGAAAAGATGATAAGTTTAAGAAGCTAGTAAATAAATCAAAATATGTAAAGGAAAAAAATTGTTTTCATCCAGTAAATCAAATGGATACAGGTGATACGTTTCAGAAGCCATGATCCAACTAATCAAATCAATATAGATAAAAAGTAATAAATATAAGAATTTCTATTTATGTATTCAAATTTAAATAGATAAAAGTGTTAAATATATGAAGCCCTTATATAATTAATCAAATTGATAGAAATAAAAGATTGATAAATTATCAAATTGATAAATAAAATTTAAATAGTCCTGTTTTACTAATAAAATTAATACAGATAAAAATAAGAAATATACGAATCTCAGAATTTGAATATCTTAGATATTCAAATCAACACAGATAATAGAGGTAAGTTTCCGAAGCCATGATCTAGCTACTCAAATCAATAAATTTAAAGGTGATAAATGCAAGAAGTCCAAATCCAAGATATTCAGATCAATGCATATAATGGGGATAAACGAAATTCTGATGTGGTGCATCAAATAGATACAGATCAAATACAAATGATAAATCTAAGAATACCTATTTTTATTAATAAAATCGATACCGATAAAAGTACAAAATAATAAATAATTATCTCAAACCAAGTACATCTTATTAGGTCATGATCTAACTAATTGGATCAATATAAATAAAGGTGATAAATCGAAGAAGTTTTAATCTATTATGCTCACATCAACACAAATAATGATAAGAACTATAAGAAATCCTGATGTAGTAAATCAAATAGAAAATAAAAGTGTTACGTATTAAAATTTCTGATCTAACTCATCAAATTAATATAGATAAAGAAAACAAATATAAGAATCCATAACTTAACAAGTCAAAACAATATATAAAGATGATAAGTGTTAGAATCCCTGATAAGAATCCATGATCTAACAATTCAAATCAATACATAAAGATGATAAATGTAGATCATCCTAAGATAATTAATCTAATCAATGTAGATCCCTGATTTAATTAATCTAATCAATGTAGATAAATGTAAGAAGCCCGAATATAACTAATCATATGTATACCAAACAAAAGCGATAAAAATAAAAATTCATTATCTGTTATATCCAATTAAGGCAGATAAGAATTGCTTTTATAGCTGATAAAATAAAAGCTGGTAAATATGATAAATATAAGAAATTCTAATTTAGGATATACAAATCAGCACAGATAAGGGTGATAAATATAAAAAATCTTGATGTATTAAATCAAATAGATACAGATAAAAGTAGAAAATGTTAAAAACATTGATTTGATTAATCAAATCAATATACATAAAGATGATAAGAATCTATGATCTAACAAATCAAACCAATTCAGATAATTTATGTCAAAAACTCTGATTTTGCAATCAAATCAATATAGATAAAAGTGACGAATGTAAGAGTCTCTGATCTGGAAATCTAATTAGCTCAGGTAATAATTATAAAAGCTCAGTATAAAACTTCTTGAATTATTATGAGAACCTTAATATATTCAATGAAATAGATGCAGATAAAAGTAGAATATATTAAAAACTTTGATATGATCAAATCAATACACATGAGGATGATAATTGTAAGAAATCCATGATCTAACAAGTCAGACCAACGCAGATGAAGTTAATTTATGTAAAAAAACTGTGATTTAGTCAATCAAATCAATAAAGATAAAAGTGATATGCAAGAATCTCGGATCTGGGAATCTAATTGACTCGGGTAATAATAATAAAAGCTTAGTATAAAACTTCTTGAATTATTATGAGAACCTTAATATATTCAATGAAATAGATGTAGATCAAAGTAGAAAATATTAAAAACTTTGATATCATCAATCAAATAAATATACATAAAGATGGTAATTATAAGGATCCATGATCTAAAAATCAGATCAATAAAGATAAAGTTAATTTATGTCAAAAGCCTTGATTTAGTCAATCAAATCAATAAAGAAAAAAGTGGCAAATGTAAGAATATCTGATCTAGGGATAGAATCAGTACAAGAAATAATGATAAAAACTCTGGAATAATACAGTATCTCCAATGTAGTGCCGAAAATGTTTCAATTCTGTTTAACTTTTCAAAAAGTAAATATCGGCATAACGAAAGCACGCACAATGAATCAGTCTTAACCAAGAGTGGAAAGGTTGTGAAAAAAGTGAGTTCTTTGCATTCATTGAAGTTTGTATTCTGTGCTCCTCTGTGAGGCATAGTATATGCGGCGATAAACAAAAGTCCTACCATCTTCCGTTATCGTTTGCTAAAAATAAAGACAGCCCTTGAGTCATCTATCAACGGTTGCTTATGTGAGAGCGTTTCCCCAGTCCTGTGTTAGGGCAAGATATGCGTAATATGAGCAGAAACAAATAAACGCCCCGTTACCCTCTTCGCAGGTCTTCCCCTGCGCTTGGAAGTCTCCCGTCTGTTATTGGAAAATGTTCTGTGTATCCGAAACTGAAAGTGTTGCTGTTTCGGTTTGGCTTCAGTTTCGTTTAAGTGAGGGAAAAGGATGATGCAGAAGGGAGAGGGATGTAAATATGTGGAGCTGTGACACAAGACCTGTTTAAATGATTTTTTAAAATTATTATTTCGATATTTCAGATTTTTATATGAAGTATAGAAATAAATTAATGTTGTGATTTTGGAAAAAGATTAATATCAAAGCAATAACGTTTGGCTTTCAAAGATATTGTTATGTAAAATAATAATAACGGAGAGTACGTGTTTGTGTATGCCATGGTCCTGGCAAAAAGAGTTTGGGCCTAAGAGAACCAAATTTAACAGAAACAAACTTTGGAAAACGAAAATGTGCAACTCGGAGCGATTTTTTAAACAAATTTTAATTAGAATTTTATTTAATTAAAAAATAAGCGAGATTTGGGGTGCTTATCTGCGATTATTTCAGAAAATATATTAAGCAAAATTAATTTAACGCCGTTTTAAAATGTAAAAATTGTCTTTTTAATAATACCATTTAGTCGTCGTGCAAAAAAAAAAAAAAAAAAATCTGAATTTTGTCAAATTTTTAAAAATGGATTTTTGCGTTATTTTCAACGATAAATTTCGCTTTTGAAATAGCATTCAAATATATTTCATTGTTTCATAAAATATTTAATGATAAGATTTTTATTGTTAAAAACTAAGGAAGAATGATTCTGCTCTATTTAAACGAGGGATAAGGGAGTGAAGTCCTAACATTGCGAAATATGATGTGCAATCTGAAGAAAAACTATCCGTGCAGATACGCTTTTGATAGCACTATGATATTATGGAATTTCCATTAAAAAGGTTCATGTATGCAATAAAAAATGAAAACTCACAAGGCTATTAAAATAAAATAGGTCACGATAAGAAGAAAAAATCTGAACATAACGCAAACGGATTTCTTAAAGTTTTCTTTCTGTGCATAATAGTTGCTCTGCGTGATTTGATTACAAGAACAACATCCGTAAGTACTCCATTTAACTACTGTGTGAAATTTTGTTCAAACTTTATTTCAATGCTTTCATCACAGCAGGTATCAATATTGCTTTTTAGTTTCTTAAAGAAATTTATTTACAGGAATAAAAAAAGGGTAGGGGGTAGGGTCATGAATAGTAATAATTGCAAAAAGAAATAAAGTTATGAAATTTGATGGAAAAAATTCGCTATCGCTTATACCATATGCTGTAAGACAATTGTTTTAGATAAGGCCGCTTACTTTCAGCAATACGACTTCGATGTGGCATTCTGTATGTGCATTAAAATTAAAGATCTGTATTAAATTTTGCTGCAAATCCGTACAATAAATGATTATGTGCCTCATGGTTTTGTTTCAGAAATACAATAAATTAGATGGTGAACTTGTAACATGATTATTACATCAATATTTATATTGTATCAACTTTTGTATCAATTCTGGGTTCAGATAGACTTCCATACATTTGTCTGTTCTTGTGTATGTGAAAACGATAATTCAAAAATTTTATCAGCTAGATGGATTAATTTTGACCTCCCATCTTGATATAAAAAAATTATATAAGAATAAAATTTTAGAAAGTTTCATAAGGAAAAACAAGATCCAATCTTTCATTTGCGATATAAATATGATTATTTTCCCTCCAGCTCTACCATTCCATAAAAATAAATAAATAATGGCTTTCAAAATGTGGAAAATAATTTATTAAAATGAAATTATGTTGACAAAATAATATCCATTTTCGATCCAAATGCATATCATTTTAAAGATAAACAAATTTTTAGTTGAATTTAAATCTTATAATTATTTTCCACCAACGATTTCATTTGACATATAAAAATAGAATAATCATGTTAAACTTCAAAGCATATAGTTCACATTTACATACAATAAATATGTAAAGGGTAATATATAAGGACTTCCAGTTTTATGCCTTTTTTAGAAATAAATGAATTTTCTGTCGAATGTAAAATCTTAATATTTTTCCCAATAAATATAGAAACTTTTTATTTTCCATGCAAAAGTAGAACATTCATGGTAAGTTGTTAAATTATCCTCACACCAAAAGAATGAATTTTAATTGACAAAAGAAAGCTTATGGTTTTTCTTAAGCGTATGGTTATGAAAGCTTACGGACAACAATGTAAAAGTTTCTACTATTTTTTGTGTGTCTTTTTTAAGAGATAAAGCAATTTTATGTCAAACGCAAAGTCCTATTGTTTTCTGCAACGAATATTGAGTCCTTCTATTTGGTATACTGATGTAGAATAAGTATATAAAAATTTTAAACTGCGCTCTCAATAAAGAAATGAACGAATTTTAATTGTCAAAATAAATTAAGGGTTTATCATTTACAGGTAATAAGTGTATCAATATTCCCTATTCAGTTAAATGATCTTTTAGAGATAAATGAATTTCCCGTCGAATGTAAAATCCTAATATTTTTACCAATGAATGTAGAATCCTCCTATTTAACGTATAAAATTAGAATATTCAGTCTAAACTGTTCAATTACTTTCTGAATAAAGGAATGAATGAATTTTAGTTACCAAAACAAAGCTCATAGCTCATCATCTACAGATAATAAATATATCAATATTTCCTCTTCCGTCGAATGATCTTTTAGAGATGAATAAATTTTCCATCGAAAGCAAAATCTTAACATTTTTGCCATGAATATATAATTTTACTATTTTTATAAAAAATTAAAATATTCTTACTAAATTGTTAAATTATTCTCCCAGTAAAGGAATGAATAAATTTTAATTGCCAAATAAAGTAAAATTTATCATCTACAGATAATAAATATATCAATATTTCCTCTTCAGTCGAATGATCTTTTAGAAATGAATAAATTTTCCATCGAAAGCAAAATCTTAAAATTTTTGCCAATGAATATATAATTCTACTATTTAACATACAAAATTAGAATATTCAAACTAAACAGTTAAATTATTCTCCCATTAAAGGAATGAATGAATTTAATTACCAAATCCAAGTAAAGGTTTATCATCTACAGATAATAAATATACCAATATTTCAACTTCAGACAAATGATCTTTTAGAGAAAAATGAATTTTCTGTCGAAAGTAAAATACCAATATATTTGCCAATGAATGTAGAATCCTACTATTTATAAAATTAGAATATTCCCACTGAACTATTAAATTATTCTTTCAGGAAAGGAATGAATAAATTTTAATTGGCAAAACAAAGTAAGGATTTATCATCTACAGACAATAAATGTATCAATATTTACTCTTCAGGTAAATGACCTCTTAGAGATAAATAAATTTTCCGTTCAAAGAAAAATCATAATAATTTTCCCAATGCATGCTGAATTTTATTATTTAACATATAAAATTAGAATATTCCCACTATACTATTATTAAATTGTTCTTACAATAAAAAAATTGAATAAGTTTTAGTTGCCAAAAGAAAGCTTATAGTTCAGACAATAAACGTACCGATATTTCTTATCCAGTTGAATGGCATTTTAGAGATAGATGAATTTCCCATCGAATGCAGAATTCTAAACTTTTTTTTTATCGCATGTATGAAAAACAATGGCATTAAATTTTTTTTAACTATTCCCAATCCAAACGAACGAATGAATAAAATTAGCATCCATCAAGCCAGTCTCCATTTCACTCCACCTTCCCTTGAAGAATTTGAGAAGAAATGAATTTCTTCTCGAATCAAATGAAACTCCAACAATTCTACCCCTGCTCCCATGAAAAAAAAAAAAACTCTTTCTGCCCTTTCCACATTGTCAAAAGATAAATGAAATGTAAATAACGATGCCGAAGAACTTGACTGCAGACCACGGAAGATCCGCCCTTAACAAAACGTAGAGCTATTATTCATTTTCGAGCAGAATTTGTAAAATGAGTCTGGCAGCAGAGGGGGGGGGGGGGGGAGATTAGACAGAGAAAAAGGGCGGCTGGGGGGAGGGGGGTGCGCAGAGACCACGTTTCCGGAATTCGTTCTAAAAAGGTCCGATCGATACTCGGTTGGCGCCTCTTCTGTGTTAAGCAAGACGACTGTCTTTTTTCCACGAAATAAAGAAAAGGTTTGTATTTGCAGAGACAAAACCGTTTTGAGGGGGTTCTGTTCGATAGGAAACTGTTATATATTTGCTGAGAGTATTTTTTTCACCAATCTCTTTGATTCGAGTAGGTTTTTTGAGTGTTGGTTGCTAAGAATATGGGGAATGATTCAGGTCGTTGACTTGCCATTCCTTGTATGTGACGTTGCGGTTGCAAGGATTCACTCGAATTGCCGCATCAGGAGCCTCGTATAAAAGATCAAGACAGAACGCCCAAAAATTAA
This sequence comes from Argiope aurantia, assembly GCA_026543865.1. Taxonomy (NCBI): domain Eukaryota; kingdom Metazoa; phylum Arthropoda; class Arachnida; order Araneae; family Araneidae; genus Argiope; species Argiope aurantia. The sequence goes on along the minus strand of JAPMOR010026819.1, from coordinate 128,970 downwards.
TTGAAAATGAGATGAGAAAATCATTTATTTGATAAACAGAGCAAACTGCATGATCATTTTGATGGAATTTCATGAAAGTTATTTAAACATATTATTATTATTATATAATTTTGAGTAGCATCTTCTGCAAGCAACTTGTGCACAAACTAGTTTAACGTTTCCAGATTTGATGAAAATATTGATAGAAATCTACAGTTTCAATACTAAGATTCATTGAACTAATTCATTTTGAAGTTATGTTCTCAGGTAGACAGACATGATTATGATTTTTTTTCTGCACCCGTAGAAGTCTGAAATTTGGAGATTCATCAAAACATCCATCAATTTTCTTAAATTTTTAATTCTGGTGTCGTTGGATAATTATAGAAAATAAGATCGAGGTCATTGACCCTCTCTTGTCTTGGCATATAACATACATATGTGTATTTGCATATGCATGCATGCATAATTGATGACATCCATCGAAATAAATTAAAATGGAATAAAATAAGGCAAGCGGATAACTGACGTCAAAAGAAACCAGTTGTTTGTGTAACAATGTATTTTTAATGCAATTTATGGAGCATTATCATAGTACGTAATGCCCTAAAATGCATTCTGAGCATCTATTATACAAATGATTAATTGTAAACCGAGTTAACACGAATGGATTTTATGGTTGTTGCTTTTTTTTCATAATTTCGTTGATTCCATTTATTTATTTAATCCTTTTGATAAAATATTAGTTAACCTCTAATCGTTCAAATTATATAGGCATTTCTTTGCATCTCCATAAAACAAATGAAATAAAAACAATTTCTATTGTATTAATTTCTGTCCTCCAGTCAGGGCTACTATAGAAAAATAACATTTCACGACATGATTGTGAAACCTCATTGAATCAAAGCCACTCCAGTACTTCACTTTTTACCTATAAATGTGCACATTAGTGCAGGATGATTACTCAACCTTTCTCTGCCATCGAAACTCAACTAGAATTAATAATCTCCAATGTCATTTATTTCAAACAGTCCGAAACACTGAATTTTCTTTTACTTTTATCTAAAGTTCTGTAAGAATGGTTGACCAGAATTCCCACTAATATTAGTCAAAATTGAAATTCAGCATCATAATAAGTCAGTGATGGTTTAGTAGTAAAGTCCTGTTTTCTGAATCAAAAGGATTCAACATTGAATTTAAATCCCAACATGTCATATGTGATACTTATTTGTTGTTATTATTGTTACTTATGGCACTTTACAAGCCCACTTACGAGCTATCAGCTATTTAAGCCGAGTGCGCAGCGGTTTCTGAAGACAAAGGCCCCTGAGACCCCGAAGGCAGAAGTCTGACTTCTAGCTCATATGAAGAGGGGCTCTTTCACACGCCTCGCAGACAGAACACAGGGAAGAGAACAACCATACCCGAACCAGGACTCGAACCCTGGACACCCTGAACAAAGGGACGACGCGCTACCTCTAAGCAGGTCGCCGGCGAGCCTTATTTATTTCAAATCTGCTTCCGACGGCCGAACTGTAAGAATTATAGAGAACCACAATTCGCCACTATTTTTTACCAAAGATCGTACATTAAATACGGTTGAAATAGATTAAATTGTATCTCTTCGAAGAGCTACGAAATACCGAGACACCATTATTTTAGAGTGACTTATGGCCACTTTATGGCTTTAGTAACTTGGCTTTCAATGGCGATATGAAGGGGTACCGGCTAGTGGATTTCAATTGAATTTAATCTTAATATATGATCTTTGGTATAGGGAGAGATAATTTTATGTATTTTTAACATTATGAGCAATAATTATATGTACATGGAGTGGATTTTTGTATTTTACTTCCGACTTTTATATGAACTAAATTTAACATGTGATATTATCAGCAAAATGTAAATCTATGACTTTTTAAATTGAATATGTGTTTCTATGAGTATATATACAATATACAAATCTGATAACAGTTTTAATTATGTAATTGAAGAGGATTTTAATAATGATTGCAATTTGTCTTTATAGATCCATACCTTCCTTAGTTAGCTATTATTTAGTAAAGCATTTTTAAATTGTTAATTCAATTACCTAAATGATTTTCCATAATTTTTTTCATATTAAACATAATTTGATTTAATTTGATAGTTTATTCTTTGTTTAAAACCTCTTTTTGCACTAAGTATGGGCAGGATTGAACTTACAAGAGCGTGATACCTGTTTTAGTGTAATCTTGAGTAGAGTTCAGACTGACGGATTCACATGATAGCTATCATGCTGCTTCGAAATTGGGTGTTAACTTACGTGAATCTTTTTTCAGTGAATGTGTATACAAATAAGATAACTCAAAAACGGAACAAGCTAGTATAAACAAAAATTAACATGTGATAATGTCACCAAAATGTAAATCTACGAATGTGTAAGTAGACTAATTTATTTCTATGAATATATACGCAAATTTGATAATTGTAAAACAAAGCAAGGTAGGAAAACGAAAATTAATAAGTGATCTTGTCTACAAAGCTGCAATTCTATGAGTGCCTATAAAGTTTATGAGTGCATATTCAAATGTGAGTGCTCAAAAATGAAACATGATCGAAAAAAATTATTATGTGATGTTGTGTCCAAAAACTGCAAATATTTTTATGTGTGTATAAAAGTTGTAATTGAAAACAAAAGAATCAGGAAAAATGAAAGTTAATCCATGATTTTGTCACTAAAACTGTGAATCTGAAATAAAACTTTGTATATAGATTATGAGTGTGTTTGCAAACGTGGTAACTCTAAAATGAAACAGCTGTTAAAACAAAATTTAATAAGTTATCTTGCCACTAAAATTGTAAATTTGTATAAAACATAAGACTTATCGGCCAAGGAGAAGAGTACCCAATACATATTTAAGTTCTGCATACCATTACATATTTCTTACTATCTATTTCTACTAATAATAAAAGTATTTCGTGTCTATCTATACTAATAATATAAATGAATATGTTATAATTTGTAATTCAAATTTATATTTTTTAGTTATATTAAATTAACTGACGTATATTTTCCGCTTAAATTTATCAACTTTTTAAAAAGCAGTTTTATGTATAATATATAACAATTATTAGTATTGCTTGATTAAATTAGAAGCAATTTCATATAAAAACCAGAACATTTTCTTCTATTAAAAATTGTTACAACATTGACATATATCTTTTGGATGTAAAACCTTTCCTCGATGTAACAAAATGAAATGAGTTTCGACATTTTTTTTTATGTTTTTTGTTTAAAGGTTTTTCATATTTGAGATAAATTTACCATTTAAGCAAAGTTTTGAAATTATATTGATAGATATACATTTTAACTACGATTGTAAAACATTTTAAGAACAAAATAGTCTTTTTCTTTGAAGAAATGTTAATCATTCATTTTTAAGATTTGCCTTACATACATATTTAGAATTAATCTCTTGTATATATGTTAAGTAATAGTTATAATTTAAATTATAATCTTTTATATATTTAAAATGCTGAAAACCAATGAATCAGTTACCCATCCCCGACCACTTGTCTGATTTCGCCAGTTCTTGTTTTATATGAAATCTTATGCCTTCTATTTATGTCATGGAGGTTTGGATGCCATTTCTGTTTCAATACTTGAAATGATTTTGTCGATTTTGGTCACTAAATTGATGATTTCGTCATTAGAAATATAGCTAACAAATCAGAATGCTATATAATTATTCCACATTTTACTTTTACTTAGATTACTAAAACTATTCTTTTATTATACTTTTGTTATTATAAGACGTAGTGGAACAAATTTGGCTGAAATGATTAAAATAAGGAAGGTTTTGAGGAAGTCAGACCCTTTTATATTTTAAAGCCTAAAAAGTTGCAAACGATCGCGAAATTTCATGTTGATCGATAAAATATTAAATACAATTTTTATTCGTTTATTCTTTTTTCGAATTAATTTGATAAAATCTTTTTTTATTCTCCTTTTTCCTTAAATAATTTAATCAATTTCCTCTTATTTAACATTTTATTTTTAATTTAATTATTTTTGCTTCTTATTGATGCTTGTTCGAGTCCTCAATTTAATATTCATCAACAGTTAATTCCTTTTCTTCTTATTATTATACTGAAATGAATAAACTAGAATTTTTAATAGCAAAGATTGTCATCCCCTAATGTTGGAGTGTCACAGTTCATTGCTATCTAAAAGTTTCAGTAAACGAGGGAAAAATTGTAGATACCGCTTATGAAAAAGAGTTTTTAGATCAAAACTTTAAGAGACAATTTCTTGCAGACTTAATTCTTAATTAACTTTATAATTATTATAAAAATAATAAGGTAGTTTTGGAAGAGTAAAGTATTATAAAATAAGCGCTTCAATTATAATTTTGCACGAAATTTCTGATTACTTTCGATAGCACTATTTTCGAAATCAAGCTATGGCTTCCAAAGTTTGATATTGAAAATTGATTCAGGATCATTTGAATTCTAACTAAGTGAATTGTTTTTTAGAGAATTTGTTGGTCAACAAGCACTTTAGAATTGTTAGAATTCTTAGTAAACAATCTAGTTAGAATTGCCATAATGTTAGTCGATAAACGAATAAGAATTGTTAGTCAACAACAAAAACATAATTTTTAACAAACAAGTTTTAATTTTCAGAATTTATAATAAATTAGAATTGTTAGTCAAAACACAAGATAGAATTGTTCATGAGGTAATCAACGAGCGAGTTAGAATTGCTAGTCAACAAGCAATTTAGAATTATTAATCAAAAGTTAAAATTGCTATACAACAAGAGAAAATATTCTTTCACTTTGTTCGAAAGCAGATTGAAATTAATTTAATGTGAGACCGCAAAATATTTAAACAATCATGGGAATTATTATCTATTAGGATCATAACTGAAAATTTAACGTCTTTCAAGCCGTTAAACCCCTATCCATTTCGCTCGGGAAAATAAAGTACAAATAGCAACTGGTTATTCTAAAAATAATTTAGTCAAAATATTTTTTTAATCTATAAAATGAATACTTTTAATTTAACCCTTTATATCATGATGGCATATAAAAATATCCTTTAAATCATGCTGATATCTTCTTAATGTGACTATTTTTCGAACTGCATTTAAAAGAACACTAACAGCAAGCAATGAATATTGGCTATTCTATTCTAATCATGAACTAAATTAATGAAGTTATTTTGATTAATTTTTAATAGTTTTCTCTTCTTTCTGAATGTTATGTTGCACCAAAAGTTTTTCTAATGATAAAAAAAAAATTGAAAAAAATTATGGTAAAATAATTTGGGAAAAAAAAGAGTTCAGTTTTAAAATCTAAATTTAGAAGTAAGGGAATTTCGTTTATTGCGATCATCTAATTATTTTTTTAATGTACAGTGATAAGAAAATAATTTTAATAGAAAAATTGTAGTCGAATTTCTTTTTTTATTTTTTTACTAATAAAATATCCTAAAAATTTCCAGGTTCAGCAGCTCTACTATATAATACAGACTGAGTCGTGTTCGTCTGAAAATTATTTCTTCATCATAGAACTTATTATCGAAGTTACAGCAGAAGTTTAATTTGCGCTATCTAGGATATCAAATATTTTGTTGTCTCTAATAGAATTTATTCTTGATTTAAGAATTAAGAAAAATTTACATTCAATTTTTATTTTATCCTGAAAAAAGAAGCACATGTTACAAAAAGAAAATGTAATCGGCAAAATATTCGACTACGTGATTTTGAGGAATCTCCATGTTTCAGCCTTCGGTGTGTCTGAAAATTCTATCTATTTTGAAATTCCATCTGTCTGTTTGTTATGAATATTACAAATCAAAACAAAAACAATCAAAGATAAAAATCATGAGCTAAAAAGTAAAGCTTTTAGATTTCTTGAAATTGTGAATGAAAATCGTATATAAGAACTCTGTCCGTCCACCTGCATAAGAACCTGATGATTCAAAAAGGCAACTAGTTAAATCAATAAAATTTGGTATCTGATCTTATTATAAGATTCCTAGATTTAAATGAAATTTTAGATAAAATTCTTTAAAAAGTGGAGATGTATCAATCTTTATGTACATGAACGAGTATACCCAAAAGAGTAGTAATCGAGATGTATGAATGTTTGCATATTACCCTAAATTGGTTCTTCTGAGGGGTACAATAAGTACACCATGCAATAATTAGATTCTCTCATTCTTACCAGGAAAAGCATTGGAAATATGGTCGTGTTAGATACATCCTGATTTTTGAGATGTTAATGTTGCTTTATAACACATCTTGTTTACAATTCGCAGTGGCCAGTCAAATGAAAGAGGGCTTCGTGCCAATGGGAGATTATTTTCTAAGAGTAATTTTAAAATCCATTCCACGCTTGATATGAAATATTGGGATAAAAAGTTAGCACATAAGTAAGCAGGTTCTCGCTTGAAAAGAGGTGAACAAATTATAATTCCTTTTGTACAGAATTAAAAATATATGCTTTAGAATTCAGCAAAACCATGTATATCCAGAAATGCAGCCATGGTAAAAAGTGATCACATATTTCTAAAAGGCATTAACAGATGCTTGAATAATTAATATTTCGTGTATATAGAATCAAATTATCTTGATTAAACATCAACAAAATTAAGGAAGTCCAAAGATGAAAGCATGAAAACGAAAAAGGCCTTATTTAGAGATCAAAATTTCACTAAAAACAGAAAAGAAAACGGATGTGATTAAATATATAACTGGGTGAAAAATATGCTATTATAAATATTACTAAAGAAAAAAAATCATTTTCAAATTTAACAGAAACAAATCAAAGGTAAGCCAAAATCAAAGTGCCTTAAAATCCAAAGAATCATAATGGGAATTTTAGTTATGATTAAAAGGGCTAAAATAATAATAAGAAGAAGAAGAAAAAAGGCATAAAGAACGGAGAATGGAGTCGAGTAAGCGACCTTGCGGAACTCAGTGACATCACCCCGTTCTCGGAACCTATTTAAAGAAGCGCTACAGTTGTTTTTCCAGCTAGGCTTCCTCGGCGAAGCGATCTCGTCAGGCACAGACACGAAATTGATTTCATCGATCGCGTTTTCGACGACGACGGCTGAATCGACCGCGTTACTGTCGAATCAAATCTCAGACGGCACGTGCCTATGATAATTACTCTTTATATTTATCTCTGTTCGTAATATAGCTTCATTTCCTACTCTTATCTGACAGATAAAGGATAGAGGACGAAGATCCTTAACCTTTCCTGGCATCAACAGTTATGCCAGGAGAGAGAGCAGGAAGATAGTGCCTGCTTTGCGATGTTTGGCGGGCGGTGTTGGGATGGCATCAGTAGAACAGCTGGCAAATCGATTGAGATTTACACTGAATCGATATCGTGAAGTGCCAGAGTGATTTATTTGACTTTTTTTTTCATTAAATGGAATGGGTGAAGAGAGGCATTTTTCGGTGGGTTCTGTCAATAATTTTGTGTTGGGTGGGAGGAGAAATAGAGAAGTTCTGGAATTTTTTGTGGGGGAAGGGCAAATTGTGTTACTTTCAATAAAAGTATTAATTCTGAAAAACTTTCTTTTATTAATCAAAACTTATACTTATTAGTTTATTATAAGGACATTGGAAAAGAGAAGTTAAAAGAATTGAATATATTTAAAACACGATTTATTTAGAATGAAAAATGTAAAAAAAAAAATATGAAAAATATCCATTTTTGGAAGACATGCCGATTTGAAGAAAAATTAATTGTGTTTGATTTAAATTAAATCTGCGGGGCCTAATTTAATATTCTTTATTTTCTTAAGAGAGGAGGAATCTGAGTGTAAATTCGAGTCACATGATATTATAGTGTCTATAAAAATTTAAGTATCTGAGAATTCTTTTTAGCGCCCATTGCTCTTTTTGCTATAATTCATTTTCTGATTCTTCGTGTAAATTGTTGTGATAATTAACATAATTATTTTTTTAGCCTCTAACAATAGCAGAATATCACATTTAGAATTATTTGATGAAACGGTTTGAATTTCATTGTAGCAATGAAAATTGCCAGAAAATATTCCGTAAAAGTACTTTTTTAAAAATTCAAGTGCAGATTAAATCTATAACATTTAAAAAAATAATGCTTAAGGTTTTAAAATGCATAAAATTGAAATTTCGCTTAATATTTAATAAATTAAAATTTCAAAAAAATGTTTTAATGTGCACAGTTTCACTTTCTAAATTACATGTCCTCTATATCCAATGTAATAATGATTATAGGTTTGGTGGTATGTATTGTAGAACATTCTCAGATGTTTCCTTTTATAAATATAAAAAAGTAGATGAAACAATTACAAGATAGTAAAACTTGAAGTTATGAGGTAAATACTCTCATTAAATTGGAAATTATATCATGCTGATAATATATTAATATCTAAACTCTGTTAACAATATAGCTTTGTGTTTTATTGTTGTCTAACAGAGGAAAGATACCTACCCTTTCATGGCATGTATAATTATGGCATGAAAGGTTAAGCATCTCTTATCACGATCTGAGAACGAGGGTAGGGAGATTGAGTCTGTTTGTGATCATCGGTGGAATGACGTCAGTAGACCAGCTGCAAATCGATTGAGATTTACAATCAATCGATATCATGAAGTGCCGGAGTGATTTATTCGACTTTTTTTCATTAAGTGGATTGGAATAGGAGAGGTATTTTTCGGCTGGCATCTGTCAATAATTTTGTGTTGGTGAGGGGGATGGAAAAATAGAGAAGTATTGGAATTTTTCTGGTTGAATTTAGGTATTTTTCAATTGAAATACTAATTCGGAAACGTATATCATTGGTTAATACGCCAAACGGAAGTGGTGTTCTTAAGTTTAAGAATAAACACAGGGAGCATGAAATAAGAAGGAAACAAATCTGTGATGAAAAAAAAATAGAAAGTTGATTAATTAATATAAAAGATTAGGCAATGATGTAATATAGTCCCGAGTTTTTCAAATTTTAGATTAAATGTATAAATTACTTTTTAAATATTGGTAGATGATAATGAACTGAAAAAATAATGATGTACAGAGAAAATATTAGAATCATGAAAAAATTTGAACTCGAGGTTGTGATGAATTTTCACGTTTCAGACCTTTTCGAGTACAAAACACATATTTTTTGCATTGTATGTGTCTGTCTGTTGACAATTGATCAACACTTTTATCCATCTAGCTCAAAAATTCTTTGAGCTAAATAGATAAAATTTTATATATGGATTTATGACTAAATTTATAGATTTCTATCAAATTTTGAACGAAATTCATTAACAGGAAGTCTAACTCTCTGTTGTTTAAGTACGAATGAGCTCGATTACTTCAAAGCGTAAAGAGTTATGTAGTTAAAATTTGGTACACAGGTTTAGCACCTAAAATGTGGGTTCTTATCAAATTTTGAACTAAATCTGTCAAAAGGATGACCATTTCTCAGTTTGTACTTTCATAAATGTAATGATTTAATTAATTGAAATTCGATATGTGATCTTGTGATTATAACTATAATTTCGGTTCAAATCTTAGTCATAAAATAGATCGAAAAAAAAGACTGTCAAAATACCTATTCGCACTAAAGATTTAATTAGATTCGAGCCAAAGTTAAACATTTTGCAACTATTATTCGCCAATGCCTTGCAAGGCATTCGCAGCCTTACTCAAGGTCACAATTTTCTGAAGAAGGAGAAGGATAAGACCATTGAAAAGTATGAAAGAAAGCTTCGGAGAGACACCACTATCATTGCCCCTACCCCCTCCTCTTCTACATTATACAAAGAGAAAGTATTGTAATCGTCAAAAAATTCGACCTCAATATTTTGAAGATATTCCATTTTTCAGACCACCTTGTGTTTAGAAAAATACATTGTTGGAACTATGCCAGTTTTTTTGTCCATAAATACGATACCTTTAAATGGAAAATATTGGTTTGAGCGATAATCCTAAATGGGTATTGTAGATATTATATGCTGTTTTCGCAGCAAAATTTTAAACTTTTATAAAACTTGTCTGTTTGACAAAATCTGACATTGGGAACATGTATATATGTATAGACATCTTCTATTTGTCTACATGTCCATCTAAAAAAAAGTAAATCACACCTCAAGCGCAAACATAAAGTCCGGCATATTGTTTTTAACACTAGATGATTAGTTTCAAATTTTGGACCAAATATATCGAACTGAAGTATCTGTAAATCTATATACTTAGATGCATATGAAAGCGATAAATCAAAAATGCCGAAGGTTTAATAATTAACTTTGATGAGTTGCATTTATATCAAATTTCCTCATCTTAATAAAAAATTAATATTTTGATAATTGACCCGAAATAAGAAAAGAATGAATTAAACAAGTTATATTAAACTAGGCACATATTTTTCTACCTGCTCCAGATCATTTTTTATAACTTTTACATATATATATATAAATAAAAAAAATGATTATTATATATGTAAAATTTTAAGTAGAAACTGCCATCTCTTGATTTTGATGAATCTCCAAATTTTAGATCTCTCCCACTCAGAAAAAAGGAAATTATTTGGAATCTTGCTTCTGGTCTGTCTAAGAACGCGGCAATTCAAAAATGCCACAAGTTGGATGAATGGAATTAATAATGAAATCTTTACATCAAAACTAAAGAGATATTTATAAAGTTTGCATAGCCAATTCACATGCATGTGTGAGTGATACTTTACTTAAATGGCAGGCACCAGATTAAATCCATTTCAAAGTTGGACAAAACCTGTTAGTAATTCATTCATTTTTAGTGCGTACATTCAGGTACAAGCTTAAAAACGTAATTACTTCGATAAATGAAATTTGATAAAAGTACTCGTCACTGAAAGTGTATAGTTTTAAAATTAGGTTTTCAAATTAATTAATTTGAGAGAAGCTACAAAAATACAATTTCACCGTAGATGTCTCATAGAGAAAATCCCCGACACAGTTCCCCAGCTACAACACCTTAACCAGAATGTTTAATTTCACATAAAAGCTTGTGACCCTTAAATACGTTCTCAGTGGTTGTCTCTTTTTTTGCACTGCCTTAATCTTTCAAAACTTATCGCCAAACAAATCTGAGGATGAGCTCTCAGTAGTTCGGATTTCGACAATCTATACATATAAAATAATTAGTAAAATCAAATAAGGAATCCCCAATCCTCCAGACACAATCACTGGTCCGCTTTCATTAATTATAATTTCATATGAAATGTCATGATATCTAAATAAGTTATCTGTGATTGTCCGTCTCTCACCAGCTACGATTTTCGAGAACAATCTCAGCTTCTTGTAAATATGCAATACTTCAAATAAAGTACTCCATAATGTACACTACTTAAACTGAATTGACATTGCTTAATGGTGTATTTTCTATGGGAGTAAAATGACGATGGAGTCCACTAATCTCAATCACGGTACCGATTTTACAAATTTTTATTTCATTTGAAACATCATCACATTTAGATATAACCTCATTTTTCTTCTACATCCCCATCTTTGACTTCAAATTCTTGTGATATTGAAAAATAAAACTTTGGCACAATTTTCATCTTATATAAATGAACTGATTTCGTCATTTTGCGAAAAAAAGTAATCAATAAGAATGCTCTATATTTATTGTGGAAGTTTAATTTTAAAACAGTAGCTTCATTTGGTGCGATAAGATGTATTTCATGAAAGTTGGTTGGTATTATTAAATGAAATCGTTATTATTAAATATTTTATATCGTGAGAAAACATCTGCTCCCCCAAGGCTTCCAGTGGAAATTAATTTATACTAATTGATATACTGTTAATTACTGTAAATTTCAAGACACTGGCACATCAGGAATGGAGTGAAAAATTAATTGCAATATTACATCTTCATAAAAAGAAGACAAGTTTTTATAATTGGAAGTTAATTTATTGTGCAAGTGTTTAATAATAATATCGAAGTTATTCTTCTTCCAACATTTTCATATATTTTCACATGAGGATGCAAATAAATTTAGTGTGAGTTCAAAAACTTTTGAGCCCAGTTTCTAGGCAACCAAATGTCCAAGAAGTTTCCTTATAAGCATGTGAAGAAAATATAGCGTTCAGCAATGACGTGAAAAGGGGATCAGGGCAAAATCTCTTTTAACACAGCCCCATGGGACAGGCAAGTCATCATTTTTGCAATCGATTGCTTCTAATTGCATTTTATATCACGTGGCAACACATCGAAGATTCTGACGGCTATGGTTACGGAAAAGCAAATATTTCATTTCATTATGCCACTAATTTCCCACCCACCACGTCTTTTTATCTTACTGAACCGAAACAGAAACTAGAAACAATTTGGTGGAGCAGCGTGATGAAAAACAGCTACCAGGATTACCTAGTGCAGGTATTGCAAGATAACGAAGAGCTGTTTTTCCCAGATACAGATACAGAGCGATTGATTTCCTTCCAATTAAGATAGACCTAGGCCGAGAATAATTGATTTCATCCCAATTCAGATAGATTCAGACCCCAGAATAATTGAATTCATCCCAATTAAGATAGATCCAGGTCCAGAATAATTGATTGCATCCCAATTCAGATAGACTCAGGCTCCAGAATAATCGATTTCATCCCAATTTAAATAGATTCAGGTCCCAGAATAATTGATTTCATCCCAATTAAGATGGACCCAGGTCCAAAATAATTTTTTTCATTCCAATCAAGATAGACCCAGGCCCAGAAATTTCCAATCAAGCCCTTTCCCAAGCAAATTAAATTTCACATCAAATTACATGAACTCATTGCCTTTTGCTAAACACATTCTATTTTGTAAAGCTGTTGTACGTGTACAGTAAAGTAGTCTTTAATATTTATTTTTCCCTTCTTTTTTCAACAAATGTTTCCGCATATACCCATTGAACTGGCAGGAATGGGTATATCGGAAGTATACTGTGGTGGAAAAAAAAGAAAAAATGATTTCGAATATTTGGTATCAATGAATATTCTCGAAAAGTATCCACATTTATTTTTTGCTCTAATGATTTATTTGTTGCTGTTGTCTTGGGATTATTTTTGGTGTTGTAGTTTATTTTTTGTAGCATCAAAAACATATACCCAAAAAAACAAATTTTACTCCAATTTGACAAAAAAAAATAATTATTGGATGTCTTTCAAAATTTTAAGGCATCTAATTTAAGACACCAATTTGATATTCGTAATATTAGGAATACTACCAAATTGCAATGTTTTAGAAGAAATTATTTAGGAAAAATTATGTGCAACTATGTAATAAAGGGAATACACGAAGCTAATAAAAAACTGATTAAAGGGCTTGGAAATGAAAAAAGATTTAAAGCCACTGATTTCATGTGCCACAGACTTTCACAATTTTATTCTGATCTCCTATCTTTTAAAAAAATATTTCTTTATTTTTATATTAAAAAAAATTTAAAATTTTTTTAAAACTTACGATTTTTTTTGCATTATTATATTATCATATGCATTATTATAATATGCATCATTATATTATTTTTTGTATTATTATATTATTATACAGCATTATATTACTTGTTTTTTGCAAAATTATATTATTATACAGTATTATATTATTTGTTTTTTTTGCATCACTATATTATTATACAGCATTATACTATTTGTTATTATATTTCATCATTATATTATTACATAGTATTATATTATTTTATTTTTGCATAATTATTTCATTATACAGCATTATATTATTTTATCTTTTGTATCATTATGTTATTATATAGCATTATATTATTTGATTTTTGCATCATTATATTATTTGATTTTTTTACATCATTATATTATTATACAACATTATATTATTTGATTTTTTTGCATCATAATATTATTATACTGTATTATATTATTTGATTTTCTTGCATCATTATATTAATATACAACATTATATTATTTGTTTATTGCATCCTTTTATCACTTTTTTTCACCATAATATGCATTGCATTATTATTTTTTGCATCATTATATTATTATACAGCATTATATTATTTGATTTTTTTTACCTCTTTATATTATTATACAGCATTATATTATTTGGTTTTTTTTTGCATCATTAAATTATTATACAGCAATATGTAACACAATCACGAGGAAAAAACAGCTAAATGAGAAAAAGAGTGAAAGAGTCGTTGACAAGTTAAATAGCTCATGGTGCTTTCTGATGAATGGGGGACTACGTTATCAGGCTCTTTGTGAAGATGCGCTCTCGCCTGGCAGCAATCCAACAGACCCGAAATTTATTATGACGCTGTTCCGTCAACCGAAAAGAAATCTTTCATTCAAAACTCCGAAAAGGCTAATGGATGTCAGCAAAAGCAGTTTGATAGATACTGGCACAATTTATTTTGCTGGAAAGGGGGGAAATATATGCAGAATTTCGTTTGATAGATAATTCTGACAGACGCTGACACATGACCTGAAGTGAAAAGTTGCTTAAAAGTGAAAATATAGATATTACATGTTAAATAATTTCTAAAATAATTTATTAAGAGGGGGAGTTTTTTTTTTTTTTTTTTTTTTTGAGATACAGCAGAGGTTGTTTGTACTTATTTTCTTGAATGTGAATCATATGAAAAACATTTATCCTTGAGATTTAGGAGAATCTTCAAGTTTTAGAATCCAAAAAAAAATCATTTCTGGAATGGACTTCGTCTGTTAGGACTGCAAATCGTAATAAGATAGATAATGCATGAAATGTGGTCTTTACACCAAAATTGTATTTATGTATTAAATCGTAGACGAAACGGAAGTCCATCTGTCTGTTCGTGTGCATGTTGCGATAAGTTAAAAACGTTTAAAGATAAATAGAGAAAATTAATGATGCCAACAGAGGTAATGAAACTATTAATAACTTATACATAAAATAAATCTGGTTGGCAAAATTTCTGCACATTTTTATAAATTTTTCTTGCATTCTTCTTTTTAAATGTAAGCTTCATAAAATTCCATATAATTAATGGCTGAATTATACTACAAAAGGATGAATAAGGATATATTTATCTGGCGTATTATTGAAAAAAATATCTAAATAAACCTAACGCAGCATGCTTCCAAAAATTTGTGCTCCATGTAGCATATTATGAAATGGATAATAGTAGGTTCACTTATAGACTATAATCTTAAAATATTCTCAACAATAACAACGTGATATATAAAATGGGTGCTATAAATAGAAGAGTTCCGTTCCAAGCCTACTTTAGTTGTAAACTAGGAACTTTATGAGCTACACTGAAATTTAACTAATTATATCACCTGCAATTTAAGGCTACGTTTTTTTTAAAACAAAGATTTTCTATTCCATTTTTATACTGAAAAAAAAACAAGATCTTATTTATATTTATTCACTTTTTTTATTAACTATTAACCGAAATCCAAATCTTGTAATTGGTTTCTAAATGCAAAAAACTATGCGAGTCCCGGTGACATTTGTATAGAGGCATATGTTACCTATATAATATCTTATGAAGCAAAGAGTAACTATTTAACGTTTTTTCCCGTGGCACTTGCATAATCATAACCGTTCAGCTTCCCACTTCCTTGGCAATTTTGTTTGTTCATTGGCTATAGTCATTCGACCATTTTTCCAAGACAATCCTGTCAGAATGCAAGACCCATCACAGGAATGATTTCCTTTAAACACCTATATACTTAATGCTTTTACTATGACAATTTAAGTGGTGCTTTTTATTACGACATTAACCATAATCATACAAGCACACATTATATTGCATTGTGATTTTTTTTGAATTGCCTAAAGTCATCTACTTTCGTTGAGTATCCACTTTTCAGAAACACTCCTGTCAGAATGTTATATCTATCACATTATATGTTATTCTTTTAAACGCTTTGGTTCAATTGTTTTCATGATAAATCATCCATTGCTCTTTCTTATGTCGAACACAATAGCATATAAAATTTCTTCTTGTTTAAAAAAAAGGAGTATCTACCATTTTGATTGGTAAACTAAGATATAATTACTTAAAATAAGTAACATTTGAAAGATATTGTCGATTGAAATTCTTGTTCTCTTGGAATGTAGTCAACTCATGAGGCTTCACAATCATATGAAAAGCAATTGTATGAATGTCTGAAAATTGGAAAAATGATTGTATGAATATGCCATTCGTATGAATCATTTACAAATGTTACTCTGTGTTTTTATGCCACGATTAATTTTCATTTACAAAATTAAAAAAGAATTCCAAAATAAAACTGGCACAATACCCTTGCATGCATTGTTTCTGCAATAACTGATTCAATTATTATTTCACAAATATTCTTTCTCTTACTTTTGTGGAGGTCAAATGACCGAATGCATAGAGCTAGACATAAAAACTCAAAACGAAAGGAAATTCAAAATTCTGCTTCCTTTTTTTTTCTAATGTTTATGTTTGAAATTCTTAAAAAAGATTTTTGGAGGAAAATGTATGCTTTCTATAAGCATCAACTTTGAGTAAAATTTCATAAGTTATTTTATTTGATTGTTGGATTTAGCATACAGAATGACTTGCTGTCACTTAAGAACTGATTATGATTTCTGATTCAGAGTTTTTATGATAGAAAAAGCAAGCTATTATCAGAATCAATTATAGTTTTGAATTTTGAGCATTTGTAAAAGTATAAGCTGCTGCCTCCCTAGAATAATCATAATTTCGAATACTGAGCACGCTCTATCTCTATATACGAAGTTGGAAAATATAATGTGCTCAACAATGGTATTTATTGTAAAATCATAATATGGATATACAGTAGCCTTTTTTTCTTTCTTAAGAATACATAGGTATAATTATCCTACAGATAGGTGTGTAAATTATTTTAATCACTTAAAATTAAGTAGTATTTAGCGAGTGTATTTGACTTTTTTTTTGCTTCTGATGTTTCAATTATGTTTCATCATGCTTAAAAATAGAGAAAAGACTCCAAATTGTTTCTTTTTCGGACTTAGAAAACTCTAAATCTTGCAATTTCCTCAACATCTGGTAAACAAAATTTTTGATAATTGCGATACATGGTATTTATAAATGAATGCAGCGTTGTTAAAAAACAAAAGATAAAACAATATTGTTATTCATCAGAAATCGAAAATACTAAGTAAAAGTTAAAATTCAACTCAGTTTTAAATGTTCAGGAAGTGTTAGCTTCTCCAGAAAGACGAAGGATATAGAGGCGGTGCAGTACACTTTTTTTGTGTGTATGTCTAGGGTGAAATTTTAAAATGTTTCAGATATGCTTGGGGATAAATGGCGCGGCGAAGTGCCATTAGATTGAATGATCCCATTTCTCGCTGTTACGAAACTGTAAAACTACTTCTCTGAAGACTTAGTTTCATGGGAAGGAAGAGAATTTTACAGATATTCTAATGGTTGCTGAATGAATCGCAGGTCAACGATTCCCCGGCTTTGACGACACATTTGGCGACTTATAACTGTGTTGAATTTAAATTTTCAACTGTTATTTTTAATTTCCTATTAACACCATGGTTGTATTAAATATTGTTTTTAATCACCATGCGAAACTGTAATATACATTTATGAAAACCAATACATCATATTTCCATATTCGGATTCGGATCTCTCTATTTTTCGGAGAAATTGCAATTTTAGCAAGTATTTATTTATTTATTTTTTGCAGTTCGTTCAACTGTGTTTTGAAATGAATACTAATTCGATTTTGTGTTCTTAAGACAGTTAGTGTTTTTTTCACAGAGCTTTGAATAGGGAGCATCTACTTATTTGTTTAATTAGAGGGGTTAGTATTTAATTTTCCTATCAGCAAGTCGGAAAGCAAAGGTTGATTACTTTTTGTCCAGATTAAAGTTGATAAATAACCTACAAGTATTGCAATATCCTGGTGGTTCCGTATATTGAAACATTATAAACACCCGGATAATCTGAATGCCCATCGTCATGACAGCACAAATTCGGAAATTAAGAAGGAGTCCTAATGGTCATTACTGGCCGCAGTGCAGACTCTCCTGTAGTAGATATAACTCGTCATGGAAGTGGTTTTAATTCGACACTACAGCATTAGTGTAGCCATCCGAAAAGAAAGAACCAATCTCCATATCATAAATTTCACATCCTCATATCTGAAGGGGTCCCATCTGTGGGTAAGCGAGTTAGAATAATGTCTCATTTTTGAAACAACACGAGAACTGATTTGAGATTCATCGCTTAAGGTCGAATCGGGGTCAAATGATGAGGATGACACTTGAATCAAAAATCGTCCTCCCTAAAATTTACTCTACACTAATTAGAGAACGTTCGATCTTCGACATATTTTTCATGCTGCAGAATCGGAGGTCCAGGCTTGATGTATTTACGAACTCGTTCGGACTTTCACCTTTCCTACAGCATATTTCTCTTCAATGTAAAGTCAATCCAAAATACTTCAGTTATTTTGTACTTGAATAATTATGGACATTAAGGGTGATAGAGAAAATATTCCAAAGTCTTGCGATGAAATCACCATGATCGGTAATATTTCTATAAGGAATTTATCTAAAAGCTCTGCAAGGGCCCAAAATAGGGGGGAGGGATAGATATGGAAATAAAATATCAACATACATAAAGAAGGACGCCCCTCTATAGATTAAGTTTGCTCTAAATCCATGAGCACTTTAGAATATCCACCGAATAAAATAACTAATTATAAAACATCACATCTCAAACCCTAGCTTTTATTATGAAGTAAAAATGAAATATGCTAAGAAGATAAAGCTTATCATAAAGCATTTGCGGATTAATTCTTTCACAAGGAAACATAGGCAAAGCTTTATATCTCCTATTAATGAAGAAGGCTGTATGCGTGTGTATTTGTTGGCACTTTAAAGGCTAGAACATTTGACCTAGAACTAATAAATTTTGCCCAAGTATTAAGAAGTAGAATTGTATATCTCAAAGTTGTTGTTTAAAAATTTTAATTATAGGTTTTATTAAATAAAACCCGAGTAAGATTTTGACATTTTTCGTCTGTAATATTTTAAAATATTGTACAAAACTGATTTTTACATTATAAAATTTAGAATGTTTTTTTTTATTCATACCAATTTATTCATCGTATAATTGTTTCTAAATAATGGCAATTTTTCGAAATATGTATGGGTTTTTTTTGTATAATTTTTAATTATAATTTTAACCACTGAATAAAATTCAAACAGTACCGTTTTTAGACTTTCATGAAATAATTAATCTCGTGATTTTCTTCTATTGTTGAGAGTTTTGTGTATTATCTGAGCAGTATACATGAATGATACGAAAGTGGAGTTATGGTATCGCAAAAGACAACGTGCAACTCCAGTAAACTTCAAAGTCTCTTTAAAGTCTACTGGAGTTATGATGTCATGAGATTTAACTCCATTAGATAGGCTCATGTATACAATAAACAGAAGAATGATAATGTTGTTAAAATGACATGATTTTGACATATATATTTTAAATATTTATCACAATTTGATATTTAATAATTCTGTGTTGGAGTGATAAAATTTAAGTTACGTAGAAAAGATTCGGTTGAAGTTAAAGACAAGAAATATTCATTCCGGACCAGCTGTTTGTCAAAGGTGGATGATATATCGCCAAAACTTTGAACGAGGTTTGCTTTCGTTCTTGGAACTATGTTCAATCAAGGTATGCAGAAATCTTCAGAAAGTCGTTCCATAAGAGCCATTGCAATGGGTAACTGAACGAAAATGGCTTAAAGCAATCATTTTAGAAATTTAAGATTTCTAGAAGAAATGTCTCCCTTGATATTTATAATCAATCATTAGCCGAAATCTGAACTTCTGTTAAAATAATTTATCTGCTTTACAACAAACTCAATTTTTTAATGTATTCTCAGAAGTTCTGAAATGAACTTAGTGAAAAATAATTGGATAAAAGTGAAAATGAAATATATACTAACGAACTTGTGTGCTAATCTTCCTTTCCTCCAAAAAACATTATCAAATAAATAAGCGTTCAAAATAAGTGAAATCCTATTTATTCTTCACATTTCTTGTATGAATAAATACAAGGGGTGTTCAAATGAAAAGGTACGAAACGACACTGTGAGTACAAATGAATATTTTATTCAAAGTATACACCATAGGCCTGAATACAACAATCCCATTGATTAACGAACAGAAGGATTCCTTGTTCCCAGAATTCCTGTGACCGTGACGTGACCCAGTCCTTCACAGCGTTCCTGAGTTCGCCTTCCGAGTTAAAGCGTTTCCCTTTCAGATGTTTTTTCAGGGGACCAAATACATGAAAATCGCAGGGCGGCATATCCGGGCTATATATCGAGCTACTCCCACTTGAACTTGGTCAGTTACGCGTGTGTGACCCTGGATACGTGTGGACGCATGTTATCATGGAGCAGAACCACACCCTCTGTGAGCAGCCCCGGTCTTTTGTTCTTGATGGACCTGAGTAGTCTCACAGTACACATTGGAGTTAATGGTTCTTCTGTACTCGAGGAATTCAACAAGTAGCGAACCTTGGACTGCAAACTCAAGGACGCCGTGAAGGACTGGGTCTCGTCGCGGCCACAGGAATTCTGGGAACAAGGAATCCTTCGGTTCATTAATCAGTGGGATTGTTGTGCTCAGGCCTATGGTGTATATTTGAATAAAGTCTTCATTTATACCCACAGTGTCGTTTCGTACCTTTTCATTTGAACATCCCTTGTAGAAAAAAAAACAATTATTTCTATTCGAAAAAAGTAATTTAATTTGGTACTCATCAATTAATAGTGTCTTAAATAGACTCTGTTATTAATCGAAAAGGAAGAAAATTCCGAAAACTTAAAAATCGTTTTTAAATGTCATTAAACAGGAGAGTACTCTTTTCTTTAAGAAAAGAATGTGTTTCTCTGCAATTTTATAAACAAAGCATTTATCTAGTTCTTAATTAAATTAATTAAAAGGAAAAGCATATATCCAAAAAAGGAATATTTAAGGCCGTTTTGAGGCCTTGCAATTCATTATAACATTTTTTTTTTATATTTGCTGCAAGTTAGATCTTTTAAAAATTTAATTTTAATTTCAAAAATATGAATATTTACTTATAACTTGACAAGTTAAGCAGAACTGAGACAAGTTATATCAAACATTTCCAACAGATTGCTTAATGCATTTAAAATTATTTTTTATGCACAAAATACACGAAGAGAAAGTATTAAAATTGCTAAAAATTTTGACTTCGAAATTTGGATTATTTTTCGCTTTTCAAATCTCCCTGAGTCAGAAATGCAAGCTTTTGGAATTGTCTGTCTGTGAACAAAATTTCTCAAAAACTCAACAAATTTCAAGCTTGAAATTCGGTATGTGGCCTTTCTGATCAAATTGTATTCTTGTTAATTCAATTCTTGTTGATATATAAATTATGTAAATTAAATGCATGAGAGGTTCACTCACAGGTAGATCCTCCCCCCCCCAATTTATGGCAATGCAGTATTATCAACGCTTAAATTACTTTTTAATTCAGAAATGAGATAATAAAATATCCAGTCAATTTTCGAAATTGACAATAGACATTTTCTTCAAATGACTTGAAAATGGTAGTTAATTTTTATTATTATTATTTTATGGCGAATTTAATTTAAAAAAGATTTGGCAATTGAATTAGTGAAACTCAGAAAAAACATAATTTGATAAGCTTGTTGTTGAAAAAAGTGAATAATTGTGAAATGGCCAATAAAACTTCAAACTCATGCCAAACTAAAACATTTTATTAATTTTTTAAATTTTATTTTGCAAAATAAGATGAGAATTCAATAAAAAAACATGTCTGACGAATTAGCAAATTTGTGGCTTGAGAAAGTTTCAATTTCTCAAAGTTTTAGTCGGTATAAGTTTTTTTTCTTTAGAAAGGTGATGTTTCCGATCCAATTCACAAAAGAATTTACCAGATTTAATTTTTTCTTATTCAGCGAAAATTTCTACTTTTAGCAGCTGGAAAATTTCTACTTTATATTTCGAGAAATTTCCACTTTCAGCAGCTGGAAAATTTCTACTTTATATTTTGAGAAATTTCTACTTTTAGCAACAGGAAAATTTCTACTTTAAATTTCGGGAAATTTCTAAATTTAGCAGCTAGAAAATTTCTACTTTAAATTTCGAGAAATTTCTACTTTCAGCAGCTGGAAAATTTCTACTTTAAAATTCGAGATTTACTGAGTTCAACATATGAGGATATTCATGTGTCACGGTATTTGTTTCATCACTTCGAGAAGTTGAGAAACATGCTTAAGATGTATGAATTATATTTATTTTTTTAAATTAAACAGATTATAAAAACATTATTACTTTCTCTGAAATTTATTTATGATATAAATTAACTGCAATAGCATATTTTATTTCGGTTTGGGATTTCAAATGCAAGTATTCGAGTGAGCGAGTCGAAAAAGTAAAAGATTTGTGAATTTTTTTTCTTTTAACATATTTTCCTTTGCAGTCAATTTTTCTTTATGTATTAATATTATTTTCTTTATATAACTTTTTTCTTTTTTGAGAATTGAGATGGGATATTTTTGTTCGTTTCTGGGAGAAATATAAAGGAATAGATAAGATGATTTTCAAAGTTTATTTGGAACTTGAATGTGAATTTTTGTATAAAATGATCTAAATTAAAAAGAAGGTGTTTAAACAAGTCCTTTGCAAGAACTATAGATTTATTAGAATCAAATTTTATATACATTATCTCTTCAATATGCGGTTTCAGTTTCTAAAGGAAAAAGAAATACCATTTGCAGATTTTTATCACATTTTCAGTAAAATATGTTCAGAAGAAGTCCTTCCATCCGGCTGTTCGAGTACAAGTTAACACGATAATTACAAAATGGAAAGAGCTCTATAGATAAAATTCGGTACACATATTTAAAATGTATAATGTAGACACCCGTCAAATTTTGAATCACAACTATGAATAAATTATCTGTCGATCGATTTCAAAAACATATAAACGCGATAATTCAAAAATGCAATGATTTAAATATATCAGATTTAGTATGGGATTTTGTGACTTTAAGTGTAATTTTGTGTCAAATTTTTATTTCAACTGGTTGAGACCGGTGTCTAAAGCCCAAATTCGATTTTAGATGCTATCAATCGTATACCAGGGATGAAGAGCCAAAAAAATTCTCGCCAAGGATGACATGGTAGATTCTGTAAAAATGCTGAATTCACGCCAAAAGTTAATATTTCGTAACTATTGTACATCAATATTATGCAAGGCGTTCTCTGGCATGACAAGTTTATTAGAGAGTATGCGAGAAAGTTTTGGAGAGACCACTTCCTCTGGTTTTCAATAATCTATATCATAATTGCCTTGCAGTTTTTGTTGGCATTATTTTTCTTTTAATATTCTTTTATATACAAAAACTGGTTGAATAAAATCTCAGTATTGCCAATGCCGCCAATCCAACCGCACAATTGCGCCGTATGTCTCATGCAGAGTTTAGAGAGATAACGTTACAAAAAAGGATACATAGTATTACGGGACTAAGTAATGAAAAGCGGTGACAATCTGGTATATACTGTACTTATGGCAACCCTAGCTGCGAGGAAAATTTGTAACAAACAATGAGAAAACATGAGCTTATTATGAAAATAATCCATCCGATTAGTGGTTTAGATACATTTCCCGGGCTTCTCCCTCAACAGAATTACCAATGCCCGTGTTTTCTCGCCACCGAACACAGCTGCTTGTTAAAAAAAAAAGACAGTTTTAAGCTTCGAGAATTGATCACTTGTTGAAAAAGAAGTCTTGCAAGTGCAGAAAATAATTCCGAGTTCGTTTTTGTCGTCAAGCTTTACTGCTTCCAGTTGTTTTCAGTTGAAGGAGATGTAGAATTTTTTTGTTCTTCTCTTATGATTTCATTACTAAAGCACTTTAGAAAATCAATATTGCATATTTCATTGAAACGCTGTAAATATATTATGTGTTATATGAAAGTGTGCAACCTAGAAATTTTTACACCATAACAAATCTAAAGTAAGGCACTTAAAATTGTTGATGCCATATTTTTTTTTCTATTTTTTATCAAGTTATGCAGTATTTTGAAAATAAATAGAATCTTAATGTAAATAAAATTCATTAAACTATTATTTAAGATAAGAGAAAATATACTGTGAACTTTTCAAAGTTCAAAAATTAATCAAATGTTCCATTAATTAGAAATTAACCAAAACTTTTCCTCTTCCAAAGAAGTTCAGGTATACAGAATAAATATTTTTAAACCACATAAAAACTCAAAATTTTATCATTTCAATAATATCAATTTCATTTCTGCACAATATTTTTTTTCCATTTTCATTGATTTTTTTAAAAAAAACTTAAAAGTGTTAAGATTAATATTGACTTTGAATATTTTACCATCATTTTTTTAAATTTCTCTTTTTATTTTAATTGATATCTTTTCGCCAGCGTTGATTTGTATCGAAGTAATGATTTAAAAATGCAGAAAAATAAACATAAGTTTTGTGTTGCCACAGTAATCGCTCTCGGGCATGGAGACCTTAACCTTAAATTGGTTACTCCGACACGCCTTGATGCACTCGGAAAACTCTGAATGACAGGATCGTTGCAACAGCAATGTTGGCGGGAACTATGGAAGGCGGGAAGTCTTAAAAGCAATCACAAGTCACGGTACAACCCTTCCAGTCATCGGTGGGAGGAAGTACGTCCCGTATTCGGTTGAAGAACCGACCTCCCCCTATTTTCTTCTTTACCCACCAGGGTGTCGAGAACCAACCACTATGCCGAAAGCTTCTCATCCTCAATTATGAGATGCTCCCGGTGTGAGCTGGTGCATGCAGAGAAACCTCGTGGGATATAATGATTAAAAAAATCCCGAATCAAACTTTATGTTGTTGCTTTACTATATAGAACATAAGATGTCAGAAAGTGTGAGAGCTGAATGTCAAAAATAATATATGCGAAACTTCAAAATGAATTATTCTATCAATCGTTTATTAAAAATGCATTCTACTGTTTCATAGTCATAGTACAAACGTAAATTTATTTCATTTGTTTAGATTTTAAATTCTTAAAAAAAGGAATACATTGCATGGTGCGCAATGTGAAAATGCTCTGAAAACCTCAACGATAAATATCTTTGACGAGGTTACTGATTTTTAAAAATGTTCTATCTGTTTTCTTATATTTTTACTTAAATGCAAGATAGTATGAGTGCGACTAATATAATAATATGAATCACTAATCATTTCTATGTGTTGTATATTTATTTTACATTCAGATAAAGCACTTACAGACATTCCGAATGTCTGATGTGATTAAATATATCGAATGTCTAGACATTCCATATATTTAATCATCATTATAAGTTGGATAGTGAATTTTTATCTCGTTATAAAATATTGTTTATATGCTAGTATATTATCTGTAAATTGAAGAAAGCATTGTGTATGATGAGAAATTAATCAGAATACTTTACTGTTAGACCTAGAGCAATTAAGTACGGCATGTGTTTATTTCTTAGGATGAAAGTATTTTCCAAGAAAAGGTTTTCAACATTTTATTACACTTACTATTATTGTATGAAATGTTTATGTCCTTTATGACTTCTGATATATTATTACACAAAAAGTAATTTTTAAAATAATTTGAAATTTTAAAAAATCATCTTTTTATTGGTATTAATTCTGTTAAAATTGTGTTTATTTTCTTTAATTATTATAAATTTTCAAAATTGATTTTTAACACAATTTATAATTGTAATTTTATTGTTGAAAAATATTCAAGCCAATTTTACGGTTTTATCAAATCTACTGGTGTGAATTTGCCACTGTGCAAAGTATGACAAAAAATTATTTTCTATAAATATTATCTTCAAAATAGAATTTTTAATTTCACAGTTATTACATAATAATGTTTTAACCGTGGCATTCTCTTTGTAATTTGCATGATATAAAAATTGGCACACAGTATAAAGGTAGTTGCAGTCAGACAAGATGTAACAATCAAACGTAGATCATAATCATGCTACAGAGTTATGCTTTCAAGGATTCGATATTTTTTATTTTCTCATATACGAAATATACTAAAAGAAAGTATCGCATCTGTTAAAAAAACTTTTTTTAAATGGAATACGAAAGTTTCATACATTTTAAATTTCTGAGAATTCGAGACACTTTTCTCGAATTATGTCTGTCTATTTATGAAAATTTAAAAACGAATGTTTCAAACGAAAAAGACCATAGAAACATTATATGAATAATTTTTGCATATGGTCTTATCCAAAAATTGTCATTCGTCACACATCAATGAGTAATGAAATATGTCAAAATGAGAAGATTATCTGTCTATTATGGTACTTGGAAATACTGTATTTACAAAATACGATGATAAGAGGATGAAATTTGGCAGATTAGATTATACATACGTAGAATATTCCAAATGGTCGTGTATTAACTTTAACTTTCTGTCAAGTGCACCATAAGTTTTGGAAGAAGACTTTTATGATCCACATCTGGCAAAACTTTGCAAACATATAACAGTTTCCAAATAGTACTCGAATGATTCATAATGGGATACTTACTTAACCAAATTATCTGTCATGAATTTCTCTTTCTATAAATGTATGATAAAAATCCGGGTAAATCTAACTATAAAATTCAATTCTTTCAAGAAGGAACCTTATTTTAAAACTCTGCCAACTGTGGGATAATTAGTAGTATGTGACTTTTACCGACAGATGCGAATTTTCTTGTATAAGTTTCAGTAGCCATTTTCGTGGAACTACGGTAGATTAGTGAAAGTAACGGATATATAGGAAAAAGGGCTCCTAGCTACAGAAATAAAAAGCAAACATGACTTCTATAAAGAGAAATTTATCAATAATTTAAAAAGAAATTTTGACATACACATAAACATATAAAAATCTGTAATAATTTACTTTTTAGTATTTTTTTAAAGCAGACTTCATATCTGAAATAAGACTTTATTCATTGCTTTTCAATCTTGATACAATATTTCAATTATGAATATAACACATAATTTGCTATTAGCATACTGTCAGTTTTTAGATATGCAATTTTTCAAGCATTTACGCGTGCGCCAATCTATTTTGATTTCACTAAAATACTAATGGGATGACAAATGGGAGAGGAGAAGAGTATTCTTTCTTTCGAACCGTATATGGATTCATTACGCAACTTTGAAATAAAACAAAATAGTACAATTTCAAAAATAAAATTAATATGAATACCTGAAAGTGATAGCATAAAGAAAAACGCCCTTAGAGATGCAATAGTACAAATTCGTAACTATATATACAACATGCCTAAAAGTAAGGTAAAGCTATGAAGGATGGTTAGGGATTGTTTTTTTCCAAATTCATTAAAAAATGAGGCAAAATATCCTATTAAAATATTAGCGTCATTGAAAGATAATTTGTGAAAACAGTGGATAAATTTTATTTCAGTTTTTAATACAGGAAAATTCTAATTTTGAAGGTTTGTGGAAGACGAAGCAGATTTGACTTTCACTATAATAATCAAAAGTATTATTGAAAATCTTTAAAAAGTATTATTAAAAATTTGGCAAAGGTGATGTAAAAACGTACGAAAATTACATAGGTATTGTTGAAAATATAATTTTAAAATGCTATAAAAATTATTCTGTTTGAGGTGGCGTTTCCAGGAGTTATCTAGAAGAAACGGAACAATTTCTCTTTATTTTTAATTTGTTAAAAATTAAAAATAGCGTGCAAGGTATGACAAACATTACAAACTAAGACAGTTCAAAGAATTTTTTCTTTTGGGCAGACAGGAAAAAATAACATTCTAATATGCCAAACTTCTTGAATTACAGGAAGCAAATACTTGGCTAATTCATAACAAATGGTACCATAATAAATGATACCATGGTACCATTTCTATGCTTCAAAGTCTATTTATACCAAATTCGATTTAATAGTATGCACTGTAAAGCATCAAAAGGCATACATATACTTGTCTATAATATTAGTATAGATTTTTAATATTTATCTCGATTAATATTTTATTAACAAAAAATTTAAATATTTCAATTTTAATTAAAAAATTCAATAAACGTTGATGCAAGCGTAAATGTATTTCCTTAGTCTATCACTGAATTTAGAGCTACTAAACTTGGAGCAAACAAACATGATTTTAATCATATTAAAAGGAATGTGTGTATTTTGGTACTCTACAGCACAGACCGTTTGACCAAGAACAACGAAACTTCAAACATATGTATTTAGGAGGTGAAAAGGATATTCCAAGAAAGAAGTTTTTGAAAAATTTATTAGAATTTTAACTAATTAAGCATTAATAAAAATTTGGGGTCTTTTTTAACAGCTCATGATATTTGATAATACTTACTTAAAAACAGATTATTTTTTTAATAATACTAATTTTTTACTACTCATTCTGTCTCTAATTGTTACAATTTTTAAAAAAATTATTTCAGTCAGTAATTTAAAACTTATTTTGTTGCAAATAAAATAGAAGTCATATTTCTTACTTCGACAATTTTATTTAATGATATTTTGTTGTTTTTTTAATCATCTTCAAATATTCTTATATTAATAACTATAAATTCGTACAATTTATTTTTATACATTGGAGGAACAAAGGCTTCAAAAGTCTTTTCCATTTTTAAAAATATATTTTTTTAGTTATTATCTTCATCTTGTCACTTACTGTTAATAATTTTTTCTAGAGATTACATTATTAATTATTTATGTTCATAATTAGCTTTAATATGCATTTGTAATTATCTTAATAATTTATAATTATTGTAATTTAAATTAAATTATGCATGAACAAAAAAATTGTCATTAAAACTTATCTTTTTTTAATTAATCCGATTAAGACTTTACTGCTATTTGAATAAAAGAATCTAATTTTTTTGATAAGGTGCAGTATGTTCAAAGCATTTTCATATGACTTATGCATTTTAGTTTCAAGTATTAATGCTACTCCCTGTGCTACTTTTATACTTTAAAATTCTTTTGCTTATTTTTTGAAACAATAAATGCTTTCAGGCTGAAAAGAGTAATTGATTTTCACTCCATGAAATTATTTGACATAATCAAATAAATGCTATTAAGATGATGAAGGAATCATCATATTAATAACACTTTTAGCCGAACACGGCTAGCTATTAAACCTCCGTTATATATAGGTATTCTATGACATTTCTTTTCATTTTACATTCAATTAAGTTTACAACGGTTTCTGTCTTTTATATATAATTTCATGGACTTTGCAAAAGTGGCGGTTTCAGTGACCCTTTTGCATATGCCAGAAACATTAATTCAATCTCTCTGATCACGTTCAAAAGTTTTTCTTCACTTTATTATTTTTTTATTAACTAACTTTTATTATTTGCTATTGTATTTACGTAATTCAAAATAAATTCAGCGTGAAGAATGAATTTACTTTACAAAGTGTAAATGTCTACCAACGGATCGAATCATTCTTCAGTTCCCTTTTTCTGTTTTTTACAAATGTATCTTAAAAGTACAAGTTCTGTGATGAGAAGGATTGATAAGATATCTCGATCTTTAAATCTCACGAATATATTTTTAATACTTAACTATGAAAATGATATTGTCAATCAAAGAAAAGAGCAAGTGCTCTGAAAACTTATCATACGTAATAATAGGACCTAACAAAAGTTTAATATAGATTTTTCGTAGCAGAAGCTGAAAAGAAAGAATTATTAATGTATAGAGTACGACATTTTTCATATTCAATATGCTAGAACTCATTCTATATGAATCTCTAATTATTCTAACCCATTTGTTTGGAGAGAGAGAAAAAAGCTCATTTAAAACCATATTGGGAAAGTCTTTTGGGGCCCTTTCCTAAACAATGAAGATTAGTTTATTATATATATATA